>CM052799.1:107064091-107085288 GCA_028533885.1 Nasua narica | reverse complement strand
CTCTTTTGATCTTGACCAATCATTTGGCACATTCTACACACTCACTAGGTATTTCTTAAACTACCCTGTTCACTTCATTGTTATGGCCATGATGTTCATTTTAGCCATCATAATTTTCTACCACCTTTTATTAGTCCAACATATCTTTATATTACTGCAGAATAATTATCAAGTATAAAAACTAAGCATGGCACATTTCCACCATAAGTCACAAAATCCAATGATTTTTAGTAGTAGTGGAGCAAGAGGCATACAGGAATAAACTTGGGATGTTTTTCTGAATGTTTCTGCCTCATTATCTCCCCTCCTTTCTTTCTTAGATTCTGACCCAACCTTGGATTGATAATGTGCTTGAGAATGACTGCTTAATGGAGCTATGATTTTTAAATGAAATTCAAGTTTTACAAAGCTATAACAAAGCCTCCATGACCTAATCCTTGTCTCCAGCTTGATTTTCTGTTCCTCGGCATCTGATCTTTCACTTTTTAAAGGTACTTATCCCGCTTATGTTATTATATTTAAATTTGGCATTACTACTCATAATGTTTACTTTCTTAGGATTTCTTGGCTCTCTTACCTTGTCAGATTACTATTCAGTTTGGAGGAGTTTCTTCAGATACCAACTTCTCTAAGTTGATATTCATGATTTCTTCTTCTTTCATTTGTTCTCCATAGAGCAAATTAGTTCCTTCTTATCTGCAGTTTTCATTTTAATTGTGTGCTTGTCTAGATCTTACAATTATGATTTGTATTTCTATTTATATAACAGTTTTGTGGCGTGCAAACCTTAAGGTATCCTCCAGTTATTCCCACTGCCTAGTATTCATGACTTATAATTCTCTTTCCCTGGGTATGCACAGAACCTGTGGCTTGCTTCTAATCAATAGTCTGTGGCAAAGGCGGTGGGATATCACTCTCATGATTATATTATACAAGACTCCATCTTGTTATAGCAGGGTTGCTCTAGAGATTTTCTTTGCTGGCTTAATGAAATACATGGCCACGTTGGGAAAGCATCATGAGGCAACAAAATGTGGAAGTGCACTGGGAACTGCAGACAGCCTCTAGAAGCTGAAGGTAGTTTCTAGATACCGAGAGCAGCCTCCAGCAGATTAAGTTGGAGCAGTAAGTCAGAGTTCTCAGTCCTATAATCTCAAGGAAATAAATCTTTCAACCACTTGACTAAACCTGGAAGCAGATTCTTCCCCAGTCAAACCTAGGGATAAAAACATAAGCTGTCTGATGCTTTCATTTCTACCTTTTGAGACCCTGAGAAGAGAACTCTTCTAAATTATGTTCAGATCTTGAACCACTGAAACTGTGAGATAATAAATTTGTGATTCTATGCTGCTATATGTTTGGTAATTTGTTATATATCAATAGAAAGCTAATGAAGACTTCAGTGCTGGATATTGGCTTCCTCAAGAGTAGATTGTGCCTTAGCCATTGTGTGTTCACTCTGCAGTAGAGTCTGGTACTGAGTAAATGCTATGTGAAGATTTGTTGAAGGATTTGAATTATATAGAAGGTATAAATTATGTGGTTCCAGGCCTTAGGTAGTCATTAATTTTTAGAGATACAATATAGATAGTAGCATCTTTTCTGTTTTTTTCTTCTTAAGTCCAACCAATCCACCCACCCAGAACTTCATGTCATTTAAATGCAGAGAGCGCTGAACCTGAACCTCAGTACCTTAATATTGACTCTGAGCTGCATATTTTTATCTTTCCAGCCTTGATTCTTGATTCTAATCTATATCTTAATGTTTTCTCCAGTGCCCCATTCATTTTGGTGATGTGCTGAGATTTATTTGTAACCTTTTTAACATCATATCACCTTGATTTTAGATATTTACATAGGGTCACTGAAGAATCCTCCTGACTCCAGGCTCTGTTCTTTCTGGATGACACAGTTCGCCAGATGGGCTATAAGGGGAATCAGATAGTTGTTTTCTGACAATTTATGATTCCAAATCTTCTCATCATTTTCTGAGAGTCTACCATTCTCCAATCCATCTCCATTGAAAATAATTTGTTATGGGCAAAAGAGCACCATGAACAGATGCTTATATTTACACTACAAAAAACAGATGTTTTGAAAGCAGAGTAGTTGGTGCTGTATTTTTAGGCACCACTGACCTAAGTGAACTTCTGTGATTCTGTTTTCCTTCTGGATACAATCAGAAAGGTTTGGAAAGAAGTCGGCAGAAGCTGTACTATTATCGTGTGTGTGTGTGTGTGTGTGTAACAAAGTGATATAACTACACAAAATGCCTACTGTTTTTAAGGGACTTGAAGCCAATGGGATTCTTCATTTTCACCTATTTAGTGATATACTCTTTCCCTACTCATTGTCCATGCATTCACCAATGACTAGAATGACCAGGATTTCTAGTTGTTTAGTATTGGTTAAACAGACAGAATATGCTGGCTTTAGAACAGAGCCCTTTCTCAAGGCACAAAAGAGAAAACACACAGTTAGCTAAATACCTCTGACAAACATGGGGTATGCATACCCATGTATGAATGAATTGGTAATGTCTGCATTTTGGCTTGAAGCATCTTATCTATAGACACTTCTAGCCCAACCAATAAACCTCACTCTAGTCTTCCATTCCAAGTTCTGCCAACAGCATGTAGCTTTTGGATCCTATCAATTCCAGTTTGGCTTTACCCTCCTGACCCTAAACTTTCAGAGCCAATATTCTTTTTTTCATGGAAAAGTTTGACAACGTAGAACCTGACCTTTTCCTAGGATTTATTGAATAATAATATTAGTTTATTCTCACCTATCTACTTTTATATTATTAAGAGCTAAATTTCCCAAGAAAATGATGATCTTACTTTTTTCCCCAAACATGATTCTGGCATTTCATTTCAAATCCTGATCATTTCTGTGCCAATCTCGCTGTGCCCTGGGCATGCATTCTTTCGACCCAAGAGTGAAACTTACCTTGTTTCAAGATAATTTTACGAAAGCTACTCCAACTATGTATTCACTTCTAAAAAGATAGCCTGGGATAAATTATGATACAGGGGTTGTAAAAGGCAGGAGATCTATGCTGTTTTCAAAGTTAGGAGGAATTTCATCCACCAGATTTCACATTGTCACCATGATGATCTCATTATTCTCATTGTGCCTACATTTCCTAGCTATTTACTCTCCAATCATGACAAGACAGTTTTCAAAAATACTGTTCAAAGTCTTATAGGTATGTATCCTTTTATATTTCCATTATTCATTACCTGATGATTAATAGAATTTCAGCGGTATTTTGATAAACACTCATGCTGCCACACATTCAAGAAAGAACAAGACAGATGCACTTTACTTACTAATTCAGAATTGTACATAGCCATTGGCCATCGTCTTCTAGCAAATACATTCTATTCCACTCATCTATGCTTTCTCTACTTCTTGCAATTCCAAACATCACCACCAAGATAATAAAAGTCACATCTATTCAGTATCTAGTGATTCTCTAAAAAACAAAAACAAAACAAAACCAATAAACAAAACAAAACAAAACAAAAAAAACCCCAGCAGGTTATGGAATTTCACATTTTGAGTCATAAATCATTTTTCCTTAATTTTTATATGAAGTATTTTCTTCTCTCAAAAGTTGCCTATCGTTAAACATTTAGCCTAATATCATATTCCCTTATATTGAGATAGCATAAACTATTTGTAATGAACTAAAATAATTCATGTGATATTGGCCAAGATGACCTCAACTTCCTCCTCAGCTTGACAAACTTTAGGCAAGTTTCTCCTTGACTATAGACCTCTGGCCACCCTTTTCTTAGAGCATTTCCCTTAGAAGACTTAAAATTGAAAATTTTTTCTCTGCTCTTTTGGAAGGTAGATAAATCTTTTCCCAGTCTATTGCCAGTTTTACAACCCAGGAACGTCTTTCTCAAGGACTTGGAAGCCATCCTGCTGAAATGTAACCAGCAAACATACATTCCTTATTTCCCAATCTGTGTGAAGGTAGTATCCTAACTACAGTAAGCACCAATCAGCAAACACATATGGTACAGTCACATTGACTAATCTCTCTAATGTTCATCAGTGTTTTTTCACTAACTCACCTCAGGATTTAAAAACTATACTGTCTTTTGCTTCACTGGAATTGAGTTCAGTCTCTCTCCTTATTGCAATAGTAGCACTTCCTAGTTTTGAGTAAGGTCTGTTCCCTAACTCCATCCAGTGCAAATTTTTTTTTAAAGATTTTATTTATTTGTTTATTAGAGAGAGAGAGAGAGAGAACATGAGAGGGGAGAAGATCAGAGGGTGAACCAGACTCCCCATGGAGTTGGGAGCCCGATGCAGGACTCAATCCCGGCACTCCTGAGTGCCGGGACTGAGCCGAAGGCAGTCGCCCAAGCAACCGAGCCACCCAGGCGCCCCCAGTGCAAATTTTTTGACAGTATCCATAACTCTATATAACTTTATTAATGTGAAACAAAATAGGCTTTCAACTGTGTGATAAGAAGCAATAAGACATCTAATTTCCATTTGTAGAAATAACTATCTGCAATTATACTCAGTGTCTGATCTTATATAAAGTACTGTATTTGCAGTATTTTTTAAATTTCCGTATTTGATTATTACTTGATTTGATTAGCTTTTTTGATCACAAATTCTGAATTTATTAAAGCATGAACAATCAATCTTGTAACACTGAAAAATTAAAATAAACATATTTGGGGAGAAAAAATAAAGATAAACAAAACAGAAAAAAATAAATAAAGCTGATATTATAAGGCATTTACTGAAGCCAACTACCAGAAGGGCTATGGAAAAGGATTAAAATGCACTCATATTAATGAAAGCGTAAAAGTTTTACCTAGACAGCTTTCAGAATATACATCACAAACAAAACAATTGATCTCTCTTTTGTTTTACATACTAGCCTAAATTTGGTCTTTAGCCAGAATAACCTGACTTGAAGGAATAGAATTTTCTTCATGTTGGTGTTATGAGAAAGAAAAAGAAATAGACCTGTATTATTTCTTTAAAAATAAAAAGGGATGGGGGCGCCTGGGTGGCTCAGTGGTTTAAAGCCTCTGCCTTGAGCTCGGGTCATGATCTCAGAGTCCTGGGATCGAGCCCCACATCGGGCTCTCTGCTCAGCAGGGAACCTGCTTCCTCCTCTCTCTCTGCCTGCCTCTCTGCCTCCTTGCGATCTATCTCTCTCTGTCTGTCAAATAAATAAATAAAAGCTTTAAAAAAAAAATAAAAAGGGATGGACCTAGAGGGTACTATGCTAAGCAAAATAAGTCAATTAGAGAAAGACATATGATCTCTCTGATATGAGGAATTTGAGAGGCAGGGTGGGGGTAAGGGGAAGGAAGGGAAAATGAAACAAAATGGGATCTGGGAGGGAGACAAACCATAAGAGACTTTTTTTTTTAAGATTTTATTTATTTATTTACTTATTTATTAGGAGAGAGAGCATGAGAAGGGAGAAGGTCAGAGTGAGAAGCGGACTCCCCGTGGAGCTGGGAGCCCAATGTGGGACTCGATTCCGGGACTCCAGGATCATGACCTGAGCCAAAGGCAGTTGCTTAACCAACTGAGCCACCCAAGAGCCCCATAAGAGACTCTTGATCTCAGGAAACAAACAGAGGGTAGCTGGGAGGTGGGGAGGGAGGGATAAGGTGGCTGGATGATGGATGTTGGGGAGGGTATGTTCTATGGTCAGCGCTGTGAATTGTGTAAGGCTGATGATTCACAGACCTGTTCCCCTGAAACAAATAATACATTATATGTTAATAAATTTTAAGAAAAGGCTAGTCTAGGCTAGATGTAAACCAGCCTTTACCCTATCTTGACAAAGATGATAGACAAAATATGTCTTTTTGGCTTATATGGAATACACCTTTTGGTTTGATGTCTAAAATCACTATTTAAATACTCAAAGAAAACACCCCTTTTTACTATGCTTTTTTGAAAACACTAAATGAAAATATGAAATAATTTTAAAATTTTGTTATATTTAAAATGTCTAAAATATTTAGAACTCTGTATATAATAAGAATCACATTTTCATTTTCCACATATATTGAGTATGCCAAAGAGTAAGTTACTGAATATTTTAGGCATAGGGAACATAAAGCCTATTGAGAGTAAATATAAATACTTCCTAGTAACAGATGATATTTACTCTTTCAAAAAAAAGAAAGAAAGACAATGAGACAGAAATCTTGCAATTTAGTAAATAAACCCACTTAAAATCAGAGTGGATCAGCTTCTGCATTAAATCACCTGGAAAACTGTTAATAAAATAACTGGAAAAAGTAGGTAAGGGAATATTAGGTATTACTAGATGAAAATGAGATATTTGAATATTATTTACTTTAGGTATCTTTAATCACCCTGTTATCTTATTTTCTTATTTTTCACATAGTATGGACACTCATTCACATGGGTAAAAAAATCAAAAGCAGAATATATTTATGTATATCTTGTAGTAAACTTTTAATGAAGTCCTCTGAAGAGAATATGTTTCCACATTAGCGGGAAAACTATAGAATAGAAAAGAAGGCCAAAAGGAGAGGAAGGAAGGAAAGAACAAAAATAAAAAAAAGCTTAAAGCAGAAGAAAGAATGTAAGACATGAACAAAATATTGTATCTTGTCTAATCATATTAAAATGTCCAGTAAATTTTATAATCCTTAGTGAAACTTATATAGAAGTTTATAGAAACTTACATAGATCACATAATCTTTATTATATTTATCTTCCACAGATGGAGAACATGTTTCCCCCTTCTGCTTTAGTGAAACTTTTGTTTACAACATTATATGTATTCTTTTTTTGACCAGTCTTATATATGCATCTTCTAATATTTGCTATTAATTAGGGAAGGGGAAAATTTTCTGCATTTTTACCTGATCAGATTATTGCTCTAGGAACTAGATTCTTTAATCTGTAAATTAAGTGATTTACATATGAATTGTTTCACCAGCTTTTTTGGTATGCTGCCATGCTAGTATCGTAATGATGCAGTAAATGGGTGACCTAGAAGCAAAATATAGCAGACCTCCCTATCTCAAATTTAATATTTAAAAAAAAAGAGTAACTCATCATGCTATATACATATATATAATTATATCTATTATTATTTCATATAACTATATATAATTATAATATCATATATATTTATAAGATAACTATAGGATAACTATATTGTAATTGCATATTATATATATTTTTGGTGATTTTTTTTCTATCAAAAACTAAAATGTGGATTTTTTTTTCTTTTTTTTCCTCTCTGTAATATAATGCAGTATAAGCCAGCTAGATGCTGGGAAACAGATAAGGAAGAAAAAAATATATATGTATATACACACACACACACACATACATTTTTGTGTATGTGTGTATGAATGATAATATCTTACAAGTATTATCTAAACATTTCTTGCTAAAGTAGGAGATAGACTAGGAAATTATAACCATCCAGCCACCAAGATTTAAAGAGCTATCATTTATCTTATATGCAACTGGCATTGAATATCAATCTACGCATTAGAGAAGTTTAACCATATTTTTCAATAGTACATGTAATAGGTGTTGATGGTACTGAATAGAAGAGCTTTTTGACACATAAATTACTTATGTCCAGTATAATCACTCAGACTCTTGACAGTTCAAATGCTTATCTTAACGGAGATGACTTTGCTCTTGCTAGTAAATGAAATTGACATAGGGTTGCTGAAGGAAATAAAATATGTGGCATTCTAATTTCAATGTCAAAAACATTGAGTCTTCTCATTTTCTTGAGAATTTTGAGATCTATATGGAAATTGGAAAGCTTGAAAATGATAGTTTTGTTTCATCCTGTACTTTTTATATATGCATTGAGTAGGTAAAAGGGTTTATAGGATAAAATAAAAGAATACCTGTGTATGTTAATATAATAAGATTTTTGAGTAAGTTTGGGTGCATGCAAATGAATGAAAGGTTTTAAATCATTCAAAATCTTGACTAAATATTTAGAGGTTGGAGTTCAAATATCTCTTCAGATACTGAGAGCCTTTGAAATTTAGGAATTAGTTGAATATCTTAATTTATTAAAGTAATCTGTGGCTGTAAATAAAGAACAATTATGTGGATATAAGGAGATGGCAATAATTACTGGAGATTAAATTTCCAGGGAGGATTTCTGTAATTATTTAAGACTTAACCTTTGGAATAGCTAATGAGTATACTGAAGGAGAAAGTTAATTTGATGGAAGAAAAATATTATCTGGTACCTGATGATGAGCACTATATATATGAAGATTAATGTCAAGAAAAATATTTACTAATATAGTTGAGTTTTTTGAAGGCTATACATTATATATATTTGAAATAACTTTAACGCCATGGCTTCATTTACTTATAATTTATTTAATAATTTTTACATGTCATATAATATTAATATTCTCTTGATTTTTTGAACATTTAAAAATGAAAAATCATTCTGTCATAGGCCATACAAAATCAGTCTGATTTGGCAGCAGACCTGATTTAGCCTAAGGGCCACAGTTTGCTAATCCCTGTACTTTACAGCAGGTCCCTCATTAAACAAAAAAGTATGAGGCATGCAAAAGGAAGAAAAAACATTCTGAAGAGACACATCAATCATCAGTGCAAAAATCAAATATAACACATATGTTGGAACTATAGCATAAAGATTAGTAATGTGTTAAAAACCCTAATGGAAAAAGTAGACAAAATACAAGATCATGTACAAAGATTGATGCTCAACGAAAGAACCAAATTTAAATGTTAGAAATAGCATAGTGATAGAAATAAAGGATACTTCTGAGGGAATATCAGTAGTCTCAGAGCAGCTGGGAAAAAAATCAGAGAGCTTGAAGATAGGCAAATAGAAATTACCTAAACTGAAAGGATATGAAAGAAAAAAAAGTGGAAACAAAAGAATCAACAGCAATAAACAGAACAGTCTAAGATCTTTAAGTCAATATCAAGAGTCTAACATAAGCATATTTGGAATTCCTAAAGAAGAAAGAAGAAATAGAGCAAAATAAATACTTGAAAAAATAAAGGGCAAAAATATTACAAAATTAGTGACAGGTAAGAAGATCAGAAAACATTAAGCAAAAATGAAATAAAAATAAAAATCAATACTTAGTCATACTGTATATGTACTGCTAAAAAGTAAAGAAAAAGAGAAAAATTTGAAGACTGCTAACAAAAGATACATACATTACCTATAGTGGAACAGAAGTAAGAGTTAAAGCCAACTGCCTGTCAGAAACTATGTTAAGGAAACAATAAAAGTTATTAACTTATGTATTGCCTATGGCTGCTTTCATGCTACAGTGACAAGAGATAAGTCATAATAAAATATAAAAATAGGCAGGTTAAAAATAAAAGGATGAAGAAATAAGTGCCATCCTAATACTATCTAAAAAAAGATAGTTATTTTCAATCAAGGTAGAATTCAGATATGGAATTATCAGAGATAAAGAGGGAATTACAAAATCATAAAGGCATCAATTATCTAAGAAGACAGAATTATCTTCATTACATATAGATTTAGTATTAGGCTTTCCAAATGCATGAGGCAAAAGGTGGTAAATTTGAAGGGAGAAATAAGTAATTCCACAATTATAGTTGAAGACAGGAACATTCCTTTCTCAATAATAGGCAGAACATAGGAGGCAGAAATTCAGTAGGAAAATTGATGACCTGAGTAACGTTATCAGAGAAACTGACCTGTTTGATGTTCATAAAACACTCAATGCAGCAAGAGCAGAGTATACATATGTCTGAAGTGCACATGTAACATTATCCAATCAGACCATATTCTAGGTTGTAAAACAAAAATTAAAAAATTAAAGAACAGACATCATACTAAGTATGTTTTCAGACAATAACTAGAAGTTAATAACAGAATATCTGAAAAATCCCCAAATATTTCAAAAATAAACCTCACACTCCTGTAATTTAGAGGTCTGAAGGGAATTTTCAAGGGAAATTACAAAATATTTTAGACTAAATAAAAATTAAAAAATAAAATATCAAACAATGGGTGCAGTGAAGTGATGCTTAGAAAGAAATTTTGTACTGAAATGTTTATATTAGAAAAAGAAAAGGTCTACACTTGATCTTAGCCAAAAGGCCGAGAAGCGATAGAAAAAGAAAAGGTCTAAAATTAGTAAACTGAATTTCCATCTAAGAATATATAGAAAAAAAAGAGAAAATATTAAGTAAATCCAACGAGGAGGAAGAAAATAATAAAATATAGACCAAAAAATAGTGAAATCGAGGATCAAAAGACAATTTGAAAAATTAAAGAAATGATAGGCTGGTTCTTTCACAAGACCAATAAAATAAACCACTTACCAGATGGCTGGAAACAGTAATTACCAACTTATGATGAAAGAGAGGCATCACTACTGATCCCACAGACATTAAAAAGAGAATAAGGCATTACTGTGGAAATACTGTGTTCATCAGTTTGACAACCTAGATGAATTGGACCAATTATTTGAAGATATAAATGATATAAATTTACTCAAGAAGAAATTGGTAAGCTGAATGGTCTTTCATCTATTAAAAAAAATTGAATTTGTAGTTAAAAACCTTCCAAAAAACAATCACCAACATTAGATAGTTTCACTGCTGAATTCTAAGAAACTTAAAAAAAACCCTTTATTAATTTATATTTTTGCTTTTCATAAATCACTCATTTCAAATGTACAATATTATGGTTTATTTAATTTGCCTACTGGTGAAATAATAAACATAAATTAGTTTAAAAAATAAAATATAGTAATCATCCTGTCCTAATATTTTGATAAAGAAATCGTATGGGGCGCCTGGGTGGCGCAGTTGGTTGAGCAACTGCCTTTGGCTCAGGTCATGATCCTAGAGTCCCCAGATCCAGTCCCACATCGGGCTCCCAGCTCCATGGGGAGTCCGCTTCTCACTCTGACCTTCTCCCTTCTCTTGCTCTCTCTCACTCTCTCTCTTTCCTAATAAATAAATAAAATCTTTAAAAAAAAAAGAAATTGTATGAATTCTATGTATCAAATTGTACAAAATGCTGGTATGTATATGGTGCAACTGGGTGTTTAATACCATTCTGGATAGAGAATGAAAAAGAGTGCAGCACTGAAAACAGTTATGTAGACGTTTTTATAAAGTTAAATATACACCTACCATGTAACCAGCAACAGCACGCTTGGTATTTATTTTAGTCTTAGAAAAATGAAATTTTATGCTGACCCTAAACAAACAAACATTTGCATGACTATCCCTAAGATCTTTCTTTTCTTTTTTTCTTTCTTTCTTTCTTTCTTTCTTTCTTTCTTTCTTTCTTTCTTTCTTTCTTTCTTTTTTTTTTTTTTTAGACTTCAGCTTTTAGAGCAATTTTAGGTTCACAGAAAAATTGTTAGGAAGGTACAGAGATTTCTAATATTTGCTCTTCCCCAACACATGCATAGTGTCCCTCATTATCAGTGTCATTCATCAGAGTAGTGCATTTATTACCATGAGCATACATTGACATATCATAATCACTCAAAGTTCATAGATTATCATAACGTTCAGTTTTGGTGTTATGCATTCTATGGGTTTGGACAAATTATGGCAAGTGTCTATTTTTAAAATAACATGAAGAGCATTTTTGCTGCCTTAAAAATTGTCTGTACTTTTCCAGTTCATCCCTCCTCTG
This sequence comes from Nasua narica, assembly GCA_028533885.1. Lineage (NCBI taxonomy): Eukaryota > Metazoa > Chordata > Mammalia > Carnivora > Procyonidae > Nasua > Nasua narica. The sequence continues at coordinate 107,073,590 of CM052799.1, read as the reverse complement.
ACATGACCTCTGGAAACTACTTACTATTTTACTGTGTCCATAGTTTTGTTTTTTCTAGGGTATCTAAAAACCCTTTTTAGATTAGCTTTCTTCAATTGGTAGTATGCACTTAAGCTTCCTCTGTGTATTTTCATTTATTTCTATTTTCATGTATTTCTTATATCTCTTTTTTAAATTATTTTTAATTTTTTTAGTGTTGAATTTTTTTTAGTGTTGAATAATATTCTAATGGCATGGACCACTGTTTATTTATTCATCTACTGAAGGACATCTTGGTTGCTTCCAAGTTTTGGCAGTTATGGATAAAGCTGCTGTAAACATCAGTATGCAGATTTTTATGTGGACAAAAGTTTTCAGTTCATTTGACTTAAGACCAAGGAGCTTGATTGCTGCATCATATAATAAGTTGTTCAGTTTTGCAAGAAACCACAAAACTGTCTTCCAAAGTGGCTATATCATTTTTCATCCCTTCCAGCAATGAATGAGAGTTCCTGTTGCTCCACATGTTTTCGAGTGTTTATGATATTGTCAATATTCTTGATTTTGGCCATTCTAATAGGTTTGTAGTAGGATCTCATTATTTTAATTAGTATCTCACTGATGACATATAATGTGGAACATCTTTTCAAATGCTTGTTTGCCATCTGTGTATCTTCTTTGGTAAGGTACCTGTTAAGGTATTTGGTCCACTTCTTAATCAGGGTGTTTGTTTTCTTACTGCTGAGATTTAAAAGTCCTTTGTATATTTTGGATAATAGTTTCTTATCATATGTGGCTCTTCACAAATACTTTCTCTCAATCTGTGGCTTGTCTTCTAATAATTTTGATATTGTCTTTTCAAGGGCAGCCATTTTTAATCTTAATGAAGTCCGATTGTCTATTAATATTTTCCATGGGTTGTGTTTCTGGATGTGTATCTAAAAAGGTGTCACCATACCCAAGGTTATCTAAATTGTCTCCTATATTATATTGTAAGCATTTTATATTATAGTTTTCCTTCTAATTTAGGTTAATATACATTTTGGGTTAATTTTTGTGAAGAGCCTATGTCTAGATTTACTTTTTTTTGCATATAGTCTTTCAGGTTTTCTACAAAGAGTATCATGTCATCTGCAAATAGTGGAAGTTTGATTTTTTTGTCAATTTGCAGCCCTTTTACTTTTTGTTGTCTGATTACTGAGGCTAGGATGTCTAGTATTACATTAAATAACAGTGGTGTTGGTGGGTATCCCTGTCTTGTTCCTGACCTTGGAGGAAAAGCTCTCAGTTTTTCAGCATTGAGGATGATATTAACCTTAATTATTGTAGCTTTATAGTAAGTTTCAACATCAGGTAGCATCAGTTCTCCAATCTTGTTCTCCTCCAATATTGTGTTGGCTTTTCTGAGTCCTTTACCTCTCCATTTTTAACTTTAGAATCACTTAATTGATATCTATAAAATAACTAGCTAGGATTTTTATTGGAATTTCAATAAATCTTTGGATCAATTTGGAAGGAGCTAACATCTTACAACAATGACTGATATAAAGTCCTTGACTTCTCCCAAACTCAGGACAAATTATGCGGGCCAACTGAGCTTAGTGATTCTCATGAGGTTGACTGAGACATTAGGAGGGGCTACAACATAGCTAATTTTTCTTTGTGTTCAATGACATTTACTTGCTCTTCTTCCCAAATGTGTTAATCCATAATATTCTACATGTTGATTTCACTTTTTTCAATCCTAAAAACAGAGATTGTTGTAACAGCAAATAAGGATCTGAAGATTCCTGTCTAACTCTTTAGGGTTAGAGGAGGGTGGCTGGGTTTCAGTCTTCTCTTTAGTCCTGGTCCTTAAACACTACCCTGACTTATCAGCTTCCCAGTACCTTCAAATGAATCTTTAAAATATATTATTCAGCTCTTCTAACTATCATTAGTAAGAGAGCTGGTCAGAATTATCTAGTCTGCCATTCCCATCAAAGCATTCTTTTTTTTAGCAAAGCAATTTAAAAGTTAACTCTAATATTATACGTTTTTAGATTACACTGTGAATGTGGGTGCCATTGTCAGTAATGAAGTGGATAAAACAGATCTGATTAATGTCTAATATTCTTATGTATGCCCTCAATAATATTTATATAGAAGATATTTTCATTTTATTTTAATATGAATGAATCATAACTTAAAAATAGTATAATTGCTTCTAAAAAAATATTATGTTTCCAAAAGGAAATCATGGAAACCTGTATTAATAATTTTATTTAAAAATAAATAAAGGTCTCAGTTTTAACTTAAAATAAATTTTAAAATGTTAAAATAAATAAATGAAAAAATAACTGATTAAATAAATGAATACATAAATATCTATATATACACACACATACACATATTCTCTCTGTATTAACTTTATTTTCACATCTCAGATTTAAAACATTATTTATATTGCATTCCTTAAGACCCTAATGTAAGTAAAATAGAAACTACTTTATATTTGCTGCTTTGAGATCTAGTTACCTGTTTTTCTCACATTCATGTCCAGCAAAATCTAAGCTTACAACTCACAATTGCACTTGAGGATACAGTTTGGCTGCATTCTTAAATCAATAAGCTCTTTCTAAAAGCTTAATTCATATTTAAATTGTTAGGCTCTTGTTCTTGGGATGAAGTAACTGTCACAAATTCAGCACTTTGCATCTAATAGAATTTAGTTTCTCAAGTTTTTTTTCAAGTGTTATGTGTATATTACTGTTTCAGTTTCCTCCAACTGCCTCAATTCCCATACCCTGCTCTTCTGTGCACATACCTTATTATATATAATTCATTAAAAAAAAAAGAAACTGATGGTATATTGTATATTTGTGAGCTGAATTAAAGATGAGTGACTATGTGATAGTCCTGGAACACTACATATTTTAATATACACTTTTTACAAAAATATTATAAATGTTGAAAATGATGATGGGTAATTTGCCTACCAAACAATAGAGCTGTGTTTATTCTAACGTTGGTAGCAGTCATTTATAGTGCAATAGAATTTCCTTTGGATACTGTGACAGGTTAGGAACAGGAACATGTCTTTGTGTTTAAGTATGTAATTGTAAGCATTAACAAGTTTTGAATATGTTTTCTATATGTTTGTATTTCTCTATATCTACACAAAAATTGGCATTGCATGCTGTCATGTATCACCTTAACTTGTTTAAATAGATATATATGGAGTTTCTTTACTAGTCCTCAAACAAGGTAGAATTATCGCCTTACATATTGACTCGCTGTCACATTTTGTAGACAATGGCATCAATATCCAGACTCCATGACATTTTACAGGAATAATCAGTCATATATTTTCTTTCTAGTTAAATTCCAGTGAATAAGTAGGTGCTGCCATCCCTAAGAATAAACAACAGCACATTCAATAGTACAGTTGGGTTTCATAATTTTTGAAGGTCAAAACCACTTAAAATAAACTTCAAGAAGTTTATTCTAAAATGACCTAAAAAATATCTTCACTAAGGGAGGACATGTCAAACTGTAAATATTTTGATCACACACACAAAAAATAACTGCCACGTCAAATGAATACTAATACTAACATACTCAAAATGGATACATTAAATTTTCAAAATTTTAGATTTTAAATGTTTTAACTTCAAGACCTATAATTTGTTAAGTGAAGTTTAGCTTTTTTGGCTGAAAAATCATTCTCCATATCGACAGTTATTTTATATTCTCATGTTAGTCCTTATATTATATAGGAAAAACTAAGCACGCTGTTAGGTCACAGAATTGAATTTACATTGCAGGTTTTACTAATTTTTTGACCTTGAGTAATTCCAAGTCTGTTTCTTTTTCTATAAAATGAGGATTACAGAGTCTGTTGTATTTTTTCTAAGAAAGGAGGGACTACAATATAGCTTCATAGGTATTGTCTGTGTCTGTTTGGTAGATTGCTATGCATGTCCTTATTCATAGGACACGAATTATTAAGGATTATGAACATTTTTTGTATAAGTAATAGAAAGCTATTGAGAATTTAAATGAAAATATTTTTTCCCATGTATCAAATTGGGGTCAATTAAACATTGGTAAATGGCATTTGGTGGTAAATAAAATTAATAAGAGAAAAATATTATCACAAGTGAGTTGTGAAATAATGAGATTTAAATTAGGATTTTTTTTAAGATTTGAAGAAATGAAATGTGTGCTAAAGATAATACATGTGTAAGAGTGTGTTGTATTAGTCTGCTCAGGCTGCCATAACACAAGCACTGAGCTCCCTCAGAGGACATCCTACCTTTACATTTGATCTTTCCCATTATTTATATGGGAAGAAGCTTGAAACACCAAATCTGCTGAAATGTAAAGGCAGGACATCCTCTGAGGGAGCTCAGTGGTTGTGAAGTCATTTACTTATTTCATTTTGGGAGGAGGGACAGATCATTGAGTAGTTTCAACTGCCAAAACAAGCTAAGGAGGATTCAAGAATATCTTTTAAAAGTTAGAGTATACTGGATGGAAGGGGAAATTAACATCTAAATCCTTGAATGACTAGCAGCTCTGTCACCATGCTTATAACCATTCCTTGTGGTACAGAAGTGGGAAAGGATTTACACAAATGATATTCCAGCATATCCAAGTACAGAAGAAAATGAACCCATCTTCGAGCTCATAGTTTATGAAAGTATGGAATGTGCAGGCTACATGTGCATACAATTTGCAGAAGTGTGGGTAGTACAGGAGTCGTCCTGTGAGACTGGGGGCTTTCGGTTTCCTGTGACAAACACAGCATAGTACAGAAGGTAATGCATATGAGAGAAAGGAGGACTTGCAAAAGAACCATTTTTATCTAAGAGCAGCTAGGAATTAGAATGGAATGTCTTAATAAGAGGCTACAGTTACTGGACCCCAAGTCTTCTATGTAATGAGGGATAATCCCACCAGACTCTACTACAACCTCATTACAGCATTCATTTAAGAAATCACATCATGGCACACGTATAAGTAGATAAGATAAACAAGGAAATAATATGTATATTTCTCCTTTTTTGTTTCTTCTGAATCATACAATTGTATTGTGCCGCTTCCTAAGGGTGCACAGGAGAAGAATGAGGCATAAACAAGTCTGCTGCAAGAGAAAGGGCGCGGGGTGGACAGCAGAAAAGACTGTGGCCATGAACAACTCCTCAGTCCCTTATTTATTGGATATAAGATAACAACTAACAAAGGAGCAGAAAATGGCCATACATTAACCATATGCCTTGTAGACAAACAAGAAGGACTATGAGTAATACATTGATTACAAGTCTCATAGATAAGTAAGGAGAGTGGATTACATATGGTCAAGTAGTATAGAATTTAAAATTTACTTAGCACAATTAAGAGGATAGTCTTTAACGATAAACTATCTCTGAGGCAGGGGAGATAACATCAAAAAGGAAGCAGGCGGCGTTCCACCCTGAGCTGGCCAGGCGTTCCAGGCTGCTGGGCTTCCAAGAAGCAGGCGGAGTTCCACCCTGAGCAAGTCGGGCATCCCCAGCTGGTTGGCTTCAAGGACATATCTCGTCCTCTCCCCCAGAGACCTGTTGCTAATGCATGTTTTTCTTAATGTAACATTTAAGGGTGCTTTCCAGGCTAATACAATTTCTCATAGTTATATTTTAGGTAGTACATTGTTTTGAGGGATGGTTACAGTATTGTACCTTAATTATTTGATTTTGGAAAGAGAAAGCAATAATTTGTTAGTTGTCCCCTTTACTATTCCATTGCTGGTTAAGGGGAGGGATTACCTCTCTTCAAAAATATTAACTTTTCAAGTAGGACAATATTTTATCAATCTAAAGCCTTCTTTATATCATTTTAAAATTCATCATACCAATTAGGACTTTATTCTCCATGGTGTGTACATAGGATGAAGAGAGAAGAAAGGGAGTAACCAAAGTAATGCCAGCTGCTATAAAAAGAACTCCACAAAAAAAAAAGCGCACAATAAATTCCACCAAGATCCCACAGTCTTGCTAATTGGTAGGATTAGCAAGATCCCACAGTCTTGCTAATTGGTAGGATTTTTCCAAGATATGCAGGATTTATGCATCTCTGGCTCCTCCATCCAATACATGACTTCGAAGTTCTCTGTACTGCTGTGCATAGAGCTAGCTGGCAGAGAAGGAAGTATGATGATCAAACATGGACTATATGCCTAGAACTCCTGTGAACATTCATGTGCAGGTGTGTGGGCTTTGTGTGGGCATAAGTTTTCCTTTTGTTGTTAGTTTTATTTGAGTATAGATGACATACAATGTTACATAAGTTTCAGGGGTATAACTAGTGATTTCACAAGTTTACACATTATGTTATGTTCATAAGTATACCTACCATCTGTCCTGTTATCACCACTCTTACAATATCATTTGCTACATACTTTATGCTGTGTCCTTTATTCCTGTGACTTCATCATTCCATGACTGGAAGCCTGTATCTCCCACTTCCTTTCACACATTTACCCAACCCCTCACCACTTTCTCCTCTGGCAACCATCAGTCTTTATATTTATGGGTCTGAGTCTGCTCTTTATTTACTCATTTAAGGGTGTGTGTGTGTTTTAAATTCCACTTATGAGTGGAATTATATGGTATTTCTTTCTCAGTCTGACTTATTTCACTAGCAAAGTACCCCCTAGGTCCATCCATCTAGGCCCACAGTTTTCTTTATCCATTCATCTATTATTGATGACCACTTAGGTTGCTTCCATGTCTTGGCTATTGTAAATAATACTGCAGTAAACACTGAGGTGCATATATCTTTTCAAATAAGTGTTTTTGTTAGTGGAATTATTAGATGATATGGCATTTTTATTTTTTTAAAATATTTTTTTAAATTTATTTGACAAAGAGACAGCCAGAGAGGGAGCACAAGCAGGAGGAGAGGCAGAGGGAGAAGCAGGCTCCCTACAGAGAAGGGAGCCTGACATGGGGCTCGATCCCAGAACCCTAGGATCATAACCTGAGCCAAAGACAGACACTTAAGGACTGAGCCACCCAGGCACTTCTATTTTTAAGTTTTCTGAAGAACCTTCATACTGTTTTCCACAGTGGCTATACCAATTTACTATATTCCCACACACAGTGTACAATTATCATTTTTCTCCACATCTTTGCCAATACTTGTTATTTCTTGTCATTTGGATTTTAGCCATTTTAACCAATGTAAGGTGATAGATCTCTCATTGTAGTTTTGATTTGTATTTCTCTGATTATTAGTGTAGTTGAGCATCTTTTCATGTGTCTTTTCATGTGTCTGTTAACCATCTGTATGTCTCCTTTGAAAAATATTCATTTCCTACACTCATTTTTAATTAGAGTATTTGGTTTGGGGGGTATTGAGTTATATAAGTTCTTTATGTTAATTTTGGGTATTAATCCCTTATTAGATATATCACTTGCAAATATCTTTTCTCATTCAGTAGGTTGTCTTTTGTTTTGTTGATGGTTTCTTTTGGTGTGAAAAAGCTTTTATTTTGTTGTAGCCCTAATAGTTTGCTTTTGCTTTTGTTTACCTTGCCTTAGGATACATATCTTGAAAAATGTTACTATGGCTGATGTCAAAAAAATTACTTTCTGGGCTCTCCTCTAGGATTTTTCTAGTGTCAGTCTCATATTTATGTTTTTAATCAATTTTGAGTTTATTTTTATGTATGGTATTAGAAAATAATCTAGTTTCATTCTTTTACATGTAGCTGTCCAATTTTCCCAGCACCATTTATGATTGTTAATAGACTTCTATTCATAGTCACCAAAAAGTGGAAATATTCATTATGTCTTTTGAAAGTCGAATGGAGAAACAAATTGTAGTACAACTATACAGTGGACTACTATTCACTAGTAAAAAGAATGCACTATTAAGTCATGAGAAGACATGGATGAATCTTAAATAACTATAGTTAAGTGAAAGAAGCGAGTCTTAGAATGTTATGTACTTGGGGCGCCTGGGTGGCTCAGTGGGTTGAGCCTCTGCCTTGGGCTCAGGTCGTGGCCTCGGAGTCCTGGGATCGAGCCCCACATTGGGCTCTCTGCTCAGCGGGGAGCCTGCTTCCCCCTCTCTCTCTGCCAACTTCTGATCTCTTTCTCTGTCTCATAAATAAATAAATAAAATCTTAAAAAAAAAAAAAAGAATGCTATGTACTTTATAATTCCATTTGTTAGTTCTGGAATAGGAAACATGGTAGAAACAGAACTAAATCAGTGATTGCCAGGGAAGTTTATCTTCTGTCATCAAATTTTGACATGACTACACCTTGTAAGAGACATGAGCCAAGGACCCAGCTAAGCTGTACCAGGGTGTCTAAACCACAGAAACTGTGAGATAATAAATGTTTGGTGTTTTAGGGTATTAAAAAGTAGAATAGTAAGTCATGCTCTAAGTGAGACATTCATATATGCTCATATTCCAATGGCTAGAATTAAGTTATATGACCGTATCTAAGTACAAAGGAAACTGGAAATTTCAGTCCAACTATATGCCCATGAAGAGAAGGAAAAGAATCACATGAGCAGCTATTCAGTTTCTTCGCTAGTTTGCTTGTTTGGCTTTCTGGCCACTTTATTTCCAGTACAGATCACAGTCACTTTATCCTCAAAGGATTCAATCAGAATCAATCAGAATAATCCAGGTTATGCTCATTAACTAACAAAGGCAATGTCTCAGTGGCTTAAAGCCACTTACATTTCTCAGTCACAATACATGCCAACATAGTCCAACAGAGGGACTATAAATACAGTGGTCCTTCAGAGAGCCAGATGGATGTAATCACCATTATGTCATATAGTTCCTTACTTAACCATGGCAAGGTTAGGAGAACATGGAACTCACATAACTTCTGCCAGCATTTCATTGGCTAAAGTAAGATTTTTCTTTTCTTTTCTTTTCTTTTCTTTTTTTTTTTGAGAGAGAGAGAGATTGAGCATGAGTACATGGCAGGAAGGGCAGAGGGGGAAGAACAGAGAGAATCTTAAGCACGCTCCATGCCCAGTGCAGAGCCTGTTATGGGGCTTGATCTCACAACCCTGATCACTACCCCAGCCAAAATCAAAAGTCAGATGCTTAACTGATTGAACCACCTAAGCACCCATAAAGTAAGCTACTTTTCTTACTAACTTCCAAAGTTATAGACACGTGTGTGTCCAAAAGGAGAAATGCAATATATATATTAGGCCTTAATTACTGTTCCATAAATCCCATCTACTATAGACAGTTTACAATCAATATCTTGAAAAGTGGTATTAACTTTTACCATCAATCCTGTTGTTCCATTGTTTTCTCAGTTAGTTGGTAATTGCTATCATCACAGCTACCAATGGCAGAATTGGAGGAATAAACCCCGTCTATTTCCTTTCTCTCTTTTGATCTTGACCAATCATTTGGCACATTCTACACACTCACTAGGTATTTCTTAAACTACCCTGTTCACTTCATTGTTATGGCCATGATGTTCATTTTAGCCATCATAATTTTCTACCACCTT
>CM052799.1:107045137-107063591 GCA_028533885.1 Nasua narica | reverse complement strand
TCCAACATATCTTTATATTACTGCAGAATAATTATCAAGTATAAAAACTAAGCATGGCACATTTCTACCATAAGTCACAAAATCCAATGATTTTTAGTAGTAGTGGAGCAAGAGGCATACAGGAATAAACTTGGGATGTTTTTCTGAATGTTTCTGCCTCATTATCTCCCCTCCTTTCTTTCTTAGATTCTGACCCAACCTTGGATTGATAATGTGCTTGAGAATGACTGCTTAATGGAGCTATGATTTTTAAATGAAATTCAAGTTTTACAAAGCTATAACAAAGCCTCCATGACCTAATCCTTGTCTCCAGCTTGATTTTCTGTTCCTCGGCATCTGATCTTTCACTTTTTAAAGGTACTTATCCCGCTTATGTTATTATATTTAAATTTGGCATTACTACTCATAATGTTTACTTTCTTAGGATTTCTTGGCTCTCTTACCTTGTCAGAAACAGTCCCAGCCCACACCCCTAAAAACATAAGCAGGCCTCTGATCTATTTGCTTCTAGAAATGTCTGAGTTCCAGTAATCTACTCAAAGTTTTTTGTTTTGTTTTTCTTCTAGACATAGGTCTTAAGTTGTCTTTATTTCTCAACTTCTTCAAATTCTTTTTCAACGTGAAGTTATTTGAAATTACAAGCATGGGTGTGAAGAAAAGACCCTTAGTTTGTACTTTGTGACAAGGCTAAATGACCTTATTTAATGGAAAACTTAATGGACATTTATCATCAGAACAAGTTTTTTCTCATTTACTAGATTTTGAAACCAAGAAGCAGCTGAGTTTTCCTACCTGGCTAAGCCATACATTTCTGGACTTTATTTATTCTCTTACATTTCTGCTTAAAAAACTCAATTCTTCTCTGTGCCTGAGTTCATCTCTCTTGTTTAGTACTGTAGAAAAAGCAGAAAATAATTGCCAACACTATCATCCCATTTCTTTCCAAAAACTTCCCACAGAGCTATGGTCTTATTAGATCTATGGACTGCTTTCCAAGTTATCAGCCATAACAGTTTTGCCAACTGTGTTATCTCTGCATAAAAAGGATCTTTAGTTTTTTTACTGCTGACATCAGTTTCCTTACAGATCACAGCTTAATGGCTTAGCTAATTATATCACTTACAAAATCACCCCAATCATCAATGTTTCTATTGATTAAAGAAACTTCTAAAGCCTAAAATAAATGCTCCAACATGTGTAGTGGTACAAACTACACAAAATTACTCTCTTGCTAATGTAACTTCCTAAATGCATGTTCCTAGTCTGTCGCCTATTCTCTAAAAATCTGTTTATAATTCCTCAGGCAGTCTAGGATATTCAAGCTGATATTTATGCATATTCCTTGTCTCTTTTCCACATAAAATATAGTACAATGCAGTGAAACTTCTTTCTCACCCATTTCCTTTGTGCTGTTATCAGCAAATACATTGTTTCTGTATGTTGTAGCCCCCAAAATATATGTATGTAGTTTTATGCAATTATTAATCCAGTTACAAGAAGAATTAAAAAATCCTTTATAATTCCATTTTTTTATGATTATATAATTGCTTTTATTATTACTCTTTGCTTTTTCTTGTGAGTTCATATTACTGTCTGGGGTCACTTACTTTCAGTCTGAAGAGCATCCTTTAGTAGTTCTTGTGAAGCAGATCTGTTAGCAAAAAATTATATCAGTTTTTGTCTATGTGGGGATGTCTTTATTTTGTCTTTCATTTTTTAAAGATAACTTTTTTCAACATATAATTCTTTCTGACAAGTTTTTTTTTAATTTTTTGTTTGAGCACTTTGAATATCTTGTTCCACTGCTTTGTGTCTTCCATTTTTTCTGTTAAGAAATCAGCTGTTAATCTAAAGAGTATTCACTTGTAGGTGAATCTTCCTACTTTTAAAATTTTCTCTTTCTCTTTTAACATTTTTACTATGATGTTTCTACTTACAGATTTCTCTATTTATCCTACTTGGAGTTTGTTGAACTTCCTGGTTGCATAAGTTAATGTTTTTCAATAGACTTAGGAAGTTTTCAGCCATTATTTCTTTAAATATTTTTCTGCTGCTTTCACTCCTCTCTTTTTAATATTCCATATATATGTGTGTGTGTGTGTGTGTGTGTGTGTGTGTGTGCGCGCTTAATGGTGTCATGAATTTTTTAAATTTATATTTATTTTTCTTCATTCTTTTATCCTCTATTCTTCAAATTGCAGTCTTCATCCACATATTACCAAGTGTATTAATTCTTCCATCAGTTAAAATCTACTGTTAAGCTACTCTGGGTGAATTTTTTGTGTTACTGTATTTTTCAATACATAATTTCCATTTTATGTATTCCATTTTAATTTCCATTCTTGACATATAATTTACGTCTCTTTGTTGATATTCTCTGTTTGATGCAACATTGTTATACCTTTATCTCTTTAAGCATGTTTCACTTTAGTTCTCCGAGCATATTTATATTTCCTACTTTACAGTCTTTCTGTCAAAATCAACATTGAGTGACTCTTAAAATTTCTGTTGTGTGCTATTTTTCTTTGGTGTTTATATCATACTTTTTTACATCTTTGCATATGTCATTTTGTTGTTTTTGTTGGAAACTGGACATATGACATAATATAGCAATTCTATGTATTCTTCCTTTCCCTAATCTTGGATTTGCAATTGTTATTTGCTTATTTATTTGTTTAGTGACTGACTAGATTATTCTGGTGATATTTGTTCCAACTCTCCCCACCCGCAGTGTGAAACCTCTGATGTTGATCCTAAGAGATGCATCTTTAAGTATGCTTATAACCAAAACAGTGGTTGTGGGAGAACTCTATCTTTCTTTGACTACACTCATTGTCAGCTAATTGCTTCATTGTTTTCAACAATATCCTATGGTATACTTTGCTTCACAGACGAATCCAGTCAAATTCAATCTCTTTACAAGGAAAGGCTTTACAAGGAAAGAACTCGGTATTGAGATTTGTTCTGATCTCAGAAGGGCTCTTCTTAGCTATGTCTTTTCCCAATTACTCTCTGAAAAACTATTAGGGCTACAGTTTAGCCTATATCTCTAATGAATCCATCAATTCCTATCAATTACTTTTTATTATAACTTCCATAGTTTTAGAGAGTGCCCTTAGGCATGAACTTCTGCATACTCTGTGCCAAATGAAGTCAGTTCTTTTGGAGAGGCATTATAGTTTTTTTTATTCTGTGGCTACTTCTCCCACGCAAAATCTCTGAGCCTTACCACTGTTGCTGGGAGTAGGGTAAATGATATCCTTCTCTCTGACCCCCCTACTTTAGGTGCTTAGTGCTCAGCACTAGGGGAAAGCAGGCCTAGGCCTCCTTAGTTTGTCTGTTGTTTTTTTTTTTTTAAGATTTTCTTTATTTATTAGAGAGAAAGAATGAGAGAGAGAGAGCATGAGGGGTGGAGGGAGAAGCAGACTCCCCCTGAGCAGAGAGGCTGATGTGAGACTTGATCCTGGGACTCCAGGATCATGACCTGAGCTGAAGGCAGTTGCTTAACCAACTGAGCCACCCAGGCACCTGTAGTTTGCCTGTGTTAACGGGGGGATTCCCACATGATGAACCAGGCCAAGGATAATCAGGACACCAATATTCTCAGTGGCTTCCTACATTATGGAGAATTTCTGTTGTAAAAATAAGGATTAGTAAGAATTAGGGAGTTCCTGCCTCTTTTTTTATTCCCCAGAACCTAGCCTCACCAGTAGGTAGCTGAAGACAAAATGCAAAATGATGATATTCTGCTCCTCCCTAGATAATCCTCCATCAGGAAGCTTGGGGGAGAGGGAGCCCTGTCTTACTCTACCAGTATGAAGTAGAGTTTCTACCTCACTGAGCTAGGAGGAGGAGGGATGGCATGGGTTTTAGTTAAGGTACAATAGACTTATAATTCTTACTGAGTATTAGTATATTTTCTTGAATTAGTACAATTTTTTTTTTCAATTTTCTTTATGCCCTCCAGGCTATTGCCAGAGAATTTAAATCTAGCTCTTCTAATTTATTATTCTCCCCAGTTTCACTGAGGAGCAGATTCATGGAACTCCTTACACTGTTATGGTACAAGTGGAACTCCCACACCATATTTAAATTAACAATTTTTCAAATGCCTCAGTTATTATAGTAATTAGTTTAACCAGGCTTCCATCCATAAGAGTCTTAAATAGATTTCTTTAATCATCATGTACACATGGCCATTGGCACTGAAAGAATCAGTGCTGATCATATTCAGCTCATTGGCAGCTCTCTGCCCAAACTTACTTATGTTATCAGGAAGCCAAAAGGTTAACCCCAGGTCCAACATGACTACTCAGGATGACAAATTCTAATTATACTCTCTGGGTGAAGACATTTGTACATATTTTGGAAGAGACCAGTTTAGAAGAAAACATTAAAATATTTGTTTATTTTGGTGATTTTAAACCAGTTCGAGTAAGAAAATATTTGTTTAATTTCTGATAAAATATGTAATTTGAATATCTCTTTAACACATCTCACTTCTAAGCTGCTAGGTAAATGGTAATAAAGTGGTAGAAAATACTAGAATTAATATAAAAGTAGAGGAAACTATAGTGGAAGACAAATTTTAAGAAGTTTTGAGAAGATGTAAAAGGTGTAAGAGTAAGTGATAAATGAGAAGCATAATGGAGAAACACACCTATAAGGAGATGTTAACCTTTGTTTAAATTGTAGAACAGTAAATGTTAAGGAATTTGGGGCATTGGTTACTTTGGGAAGCAATAATAAAAAAGCATTTAAAAATTTAGATGGTTATGGATTGGATTGTGTCCCTCCAAAAGTCAATGTGAAGCCAACTTCCAGGACCTCAGAAATTGTATTTGAAGACAAAGTTATTATTGAGGTACTTAAGTTAAAATGAGGATATAAGCATGAGCTCTAATACATTTCAGTAAAATATATTAAGTGTTATTTTAGAGGCTATAAAAGAATATATATTAGTTTAAACAATAATTTAGAATCTTCCCTTATTCTCTTTGCAGTTTTTACAAATATGTCTTTTTTTTATCACCAAAAAACCCATCTATACATAACATACTTGTTTATACAATTCAGAGATTTTTTAAATTTACTTATTTATTTATGAAAAATATTTTATTTATTTATTTATTTGACAGAGAGAAAGAGAGAGAGAGATCACAAGTAGGCAGAGAGGCAGGCAGAGAGAGAGGAGGAATCCGGCTCCCCGCTGAGCAGAGAGCCAGATGCGGGGCTGGATCCAGGACCCTGAGATCATGACCTGAGCCGAAGGCAGGGGCTGGATCCAGGACCCTGAGATCATGACCTGAGCCGAAGGCAGAGGCTTTAACTCACTAAGCCACCCAGGCGCCCCTCAAAGAGATTTTTAAACTCTGCTTAGCCAGTATGAAGAAGCTGCTAGAATGATTACCAAGTTTTCAAAAAAAATCATAAAATAATATTAATGTCAAACTGCATTCTTTTTTTCCCCCAAATATGTTTATTTTATTTTTTCAGTGTTACAAGATTGATTGTTCATGCACCACACCCAGTGCTCCGTGCAATATGTGCCCTTCTCAATACCCACCACCAGGCTCGCTAAACCCCCCACCCCCGACCCTCCATCTTATGTTTCATTTGGTGAAGAGACTTTTGCTTTCATGAATTGCTTTACTTAGCTGCAAATTTAATTTGTTTCCACTGGAACGATTCCAGATTCAGGTTCTTAGTGCATAATGCCATGGTCCTTTTATACAAAATATGATTTGGGGATTTGTCCATTCAAATTCCTGACATATGAAAAGTTTTAGAGTTTCTTTAGTGGTGCCTTCAGGTCCATAACTACTTGTTAGCTATGTGAAAATGGGGAATTGTTGTCTCCTATTACACCTTCAGATATTTCATGTATATGCTCATCTCCTGTGTTTTCAATAAATGATGAGTTTCATCAGGACATAAACCTGACTTTCATTTCTTCAGTATCTAGCAGTGTTTGCAGGTGTAGATGATCCAAAAATTCACAGAATGTGAAATAAGTGTGTTCAATTTAGTCACTAGTCATTTCTTGCAGATAGCTGAGTGATTTATATGCCTCTTAAATATTTTAAAGACTTTTGAGATTGAGGAAGAGCTATGTATTCTATACGTCCATTGAACTTCATGTATATGAATATTTATATTCACATGATAAGTTAAATATTTGAATAATTTCTGCTCAAAGGAAGGATTTCCATTGTTTAAATACTGCCGGCTGATGAGACATAAACCTCCAACTCTTGAACAGCACAATAAAATACATGAAACCATTAATCTCCCCTTATGGAAAGTAAAGTATTGGCATGTCATAATATTCTACTATATACATACATCATGATTTGTATATTATTTCTTACATAGTTCCCCCCATTAATTTGTTCTTACAAATAATTCTATGAATGATTACCATATGTATACCTAAGTGTTTACTACATCAATTTGATGTGGTAGACTTTTCCAGTCTTGGGTATTACTGGGCAATATTTAGGAAGAGGTCAGTACCCAAGGTGTCCAGCTTTATTAAATTCACGTTAGTTCATGGTTGCAGATAGGTCCTAAATATCTAAATTTTTTATGATTTGTCTAAACTATTATTTAACCTTTCTTTATATGCATGTAACATGTGAAATTCAACATATTGTTGTACATAAAAGGTGTATAAAAATCAAATTTTATTAATTTAGTTTGCCTTTGGAGAATTACTGCTCTGAAAATTAAATTTGAAAGCTGCTGAAGGCTATAAATAGCTAAAAAAATTAAAGTATTTTCATTTAAATTTTGCAGTAATAAAGGTTTGGATTTGACCCTAAATGATAGAAGACATAAACAGTCACTAAAAATCATTCTCTGAATCCCAAGATCACAAAATAACAGTCTATCAATCAAAACAAAATTCTTGCTTTGTCGTTGTCTGTTTACAGCTCCATAAAGGATTAGATTAGTGATTGAAGATCACATATTTTGATGCTGACATCGAAAGACAAAATATCAGAAGAATTTACACTTTTGGGAGGTAATATCCTTCAGATAAGAGACTGACATCCTGAAACATGATAATAGTATATGACAATTTGAAGTGCAGGGTCCTGACTATATTAAATACAAGAGTTCAGGGAGTTGTAAGTCATTTATGCTAACTGGCTTGTCAAGATGACATATCTTGTCAAAGTAAAGTTGGAAAACAGAATCCTGTAGTAAATGAAGACAGTTTTGATATTTTGTCAATATTTCCAACCCAGTGGGTTGATGTTTCATGATTTTTATAAGCTCATGATAAAATGAACTCGTAATTTAAATTTATTCTGAATGTATTATAAGCATTATAAACTTATATAACTAGGTTGTAAATATTTTTTTTCTCAGAATATGTTTTGCAAGAAGTTAAATATGGAAATCAAAGCCAAAATATGAAAGTCTCTTTATTTTATGAAGGCATGTATAATTATAACCATGAACTTGAACACATTTACTACTCTTCAGTTTATTTTTCATTTGTAAATTAGTGAAATGAAGAATACCTTAGCATATTCACTTTAGATGGGCAAGCTTTCTTTCCCATTCAAGGAGAATAGTGCAGCTACCAAATGCACAGCTTTTAATTTTGATGCATCTTCTTAAAACAATTATGATCTATTGTCTAAACTTTTTTTCCAGCATTTATATACATCTAGAGTTTTAACCACAAATTCATACAATGATTCACCATGAGGCCTAGTAAAACTTGGAGAAAATTAAAATAATTGATTATATGTACTTAATATTATATTGAGATACTAATCACATGCCATATAAAGACAAAGATTTCTTTAATGCCATTGCATGCGTTTTATCAGACCATATTACTTATGGGCTTGTGTATAGTCACACTATGATTTACCTTGGTATATGCCTTTTCCTGATTATTATTGGTATTCATCTTATTAATGTATTCACTATGAGGCAATTTGCATTAAGACTTGGTTAATATTTGCTCTTCAGACATTCCTAAAGTAAGGAGAAAGCTAAATTTCACTGATAGAAATGAAATGATGCATAAAAAGAGAAGTTTAAAAATATATATAGTTATAACTGTTAATACATAATTTAAACAAGTGATTGCATTGTTATTTCTTACCTTAAAGAATATGATGGAGAATGATAAGTAGGGTAAACACACCAGAATGAAATAGCATTCTTTTACTTCACCTATAAATTTATAATGATGTACATATTTCTGATAGTTTAGATAAAAAAATTTTAGGCAAGAATGACAAGATTTTTAAATTCAAGTAATTTTCTATTTCATTTTCAGAAGGTCCACAGACATACATATGCAATCATTCATATAAATGCTTAAAGCAGGATTTTGCTTCTATTCCCTATATACATGGCATGTTAGGAAGGTAAACTGTGCTCTCCTTTACAGAGAGGTGATTGAGATTAAACACGCACACATACATACACACATACACATACATACTCAACACATTGAAGGAACAGTAGGAAATGACATTGATGAAGGAAATGAGAAAAAAACATGGAGTTCAGCAGTTAATAGAGAAAACTGCAGTTTGAATGCTCGAGGCAACATTTGGCAACTAGGTAGTTTTTAAACTGTAGATTTTGTACCCATGCTACACTTTAGGATGAACTTGTGGAACTTTATAAAAATATTGACGCCAAGACTTCACTCAGTGGTTTGATTCATTGTTCCTGGGGCCTAGGTCTTTATCAGAAACCTCCTAGGTGAAGCAATGTTGAGAACCACTCTCTTAGGCCATTCTCATAGATACAGATTACTTGAAAATTTATACCCAGTAGGAACATTAGAAAAACCAATAGTAGTATCTGCTAAGCTGCCAAATAGGTGTGTGGGAGTGGGCTGGGTTGAATATGTTCACTTTGGGCCTCAGCTGCTCTATGCATATTAAATGATGTTTAATACAGATTATGTAAAACTTTAGCTCCAAAATCTCTTATATATGGATTTATAGAGTTAGATAGGAGCCTATTGACAAAATTGCAGATAAATAATAACTCAAAGAACAATTTTTAAAAAGATTTATTTATTTGTTTGTTTGTTTGTTTGTTTGTTTGTTTGTTTATGAGACAAATAGAACCAGAGAGCACAAGTGGGGGGAGTGGCAGGGGGAGAGGGAAAAGCAGGCTCACCACTGAGCAGGGAGCCCTATGCAGGGCTCAATCCCAGGCCCCTGGGATCATGAGCTGAGCCGAAGGCAGACACTTAACTGACTAAGCCACCCAGGTGCCCCTCAAAGAACAATTGTTGATATGGTTTATTTATTGGCAATGCCTAGCTCTAAAAGTTACCAATATTAGTATATTTTTTATAGGCAGGAATTATGATGAAATAAAAAAATTGTATTTAACATCATAAAACTTTTAAATTCTAGCTCTACCACATACATTTTGTGCAGTTTTTTGCACATGATTTGACCCCATTAAACTTTGGTATCCTTATGGTTAAAATGGCAGTGAGTGTGATAATACATCGCATTATTCAGAGAGCTGTTATGAAAATTAGAATGGCATTTTATTTGAAAATTTTTTCATAAATTTATTACAGTTAATTGTTTTTAAGAATTGAGAGTTCTTAAAACTCTCAATTGGTAGTAGAACGTAATACTCTAAAGATTAAAGAAACAAGGAATGTATAAATTGGTAGAAAGTTCATTTAGAAGAGGTTGCTATGAGTTTTCAGTGGAAAGTTAATTTCCTAACCCTAAAAGAGTTTTTAAGATCATATGAAATACCCTTTATCCATGGTTGAGCTTGGGGATGGCCTTTATTGTCTTTATTTTTATTTGGAGGAATAGTGTTTCCTGATAGTTTCAGTGTTTTGCCTATTCTTTACTCACACATTTTGAATTTGTACCTAAGTTTTACAAACTGAACACAAAATTCAAAGAGAACTCAGCATTATTTGGTCTTTTTTGCTTGTCTGATCCTTCACTTTATGTAATGTGCATCTTTCCTTGAAAGGCGGGATGGGAAGTAGGCCAATTCATGGTGAAAGGAAAAAGAAGCATAAGTTAACATATCAAAAACTTACTCTGATAAATAGTTCGAAATGCTTTATAGACATTTGAGTGAATACAAAAAATGGGCAATTAAATATAGTATACAAATGCAGTGGTCAAATAAGGGGCTTAGACTGAGTATAGACATTTTTGTTAATGCTGATATATATTTTTGATGAACAATATATATAGGTTGAACATACATATGATAAATATACATGTTATATATCTATTTACTTTTTCCTTACTTGACATATAAATGACTCTGACTTTACAGTGAGGAATATAAACATGTAGCATACATGTTTAGCAAGACTAATCTAAAATTAAAAGATGTTTAGAATGTTCTAGGAAAATCTTTGAGGATAGCATCCATGTTTGTTTCTTTAATTGTACAGAATTTCTGACCTTTGAAGGAAATATTGGATGATAGTTGTTGAACATGACAGTCAACCTAATGAGCAGTCATCCTCCTGCTATAGGTAAGAATAAATAATAACATAATTGATATACTATTAACAAAATTCCAATACAGTGACCACAGTTGCATATAAGCCTTTCTGATATTAATGTGTCCATCTGGATCCTTTCCATACATGTGCAGCTCTCAGGAGCCTGAATATTTTTCCAATCTCACCATTCTGTCCTCACTCACAACACATGGATCATGCCTCTTAGTCAACCACTCTGGTGTTCAGCTCCTGTAAGACTCCTTACAAAATGATAAAGAGAGTTCCTTTTTATTCAAGGATTATTATAAACATTTTCAGAATAAGAGCATTAACTCCACACAAAGTTAAACTTAGATGCAATCAATTTATTGAAAGAAGAAATCTCATGGATGCAAAATTAGGGAAAAACGAACAAGATACAGGGAAAAAGTAAAATCCAAAGCATATAAACAAACACGTACACACGTATGGAGTTGAAAAAGGCTGAACACTAATTTATTTATAGAATTGAAACTTGTAGAATTTTCAGCTAGAAGAATAATTTGTTTTTCAGGGAAGAATGTTATAATACAGCCTTTGCCCCTAGATACTAGGACTTTAGACTTGGCTCTACCAATTAGCCGTACATTTTTGCTAAATTACTCAACCTTTCTGGGACTCACTTTTCTTCTTATTAAATAATATGTTGATTGGATTAATGATTTCTGTTACAGAAATCTGTGGGTTACAAAACAGAGTCATTGAGGAACTGATTTTTTAAAGGCCCAGGTAAGATCTATTATTCCCAGTAAACTGTATTATTACCGTTTTGAATTTCAGAGGTAATTGAAATGAGCAGCCCATTTTGAAAATCACTAAACTAAATTATTATCTTTTGTAGTCTCAACACTTTAGGAGTCTGTGGGTCTGCCAGAAATAAGAAAAAAATTTATGTCACTAAAATGTTAAAATTACATGCTTCACATCATTGGAGTCAGTAATATTTTCTTTTTAGCTTTCTAGCGAAAAATAATGATAAGCTGAGTTTTCATATTTATAGCCTGATTTAGACCCAATTCTTCTAGGATATATAGGATGTGCAAATGGAGAGTTAGGTGTATATATAATGCCTGTCCATATCAGCCAATAGGATTTTGGAAAGTTCAAATTATTATATTTTATGACTTTACTTCATTAATTTAATTTAATTTTTTAAAGATTTTATTCATTTGAGAGAGAGAGAGAATGAGATGGCGGGGGTGGGGGTGGTGGTGGGCAGAGGCAAAGGGAGAAGCAGACTCCCTAGTCAGCAGGGAGCCCGATGTGGGGCTCAATCCTGAGCTGAACGCAGATGCTTAACTGACTGAGCCACCCAGGTACACTCTATTAATTTGATTTTAATTCAAAGTAAATAATATTAAAGAATTTATTTAAAATATTTCACATTTTTATGAATGGATATGCCACTTCAACAACCTAGCTCAATCCCAGGACCCTGAGATCATGACCTGAACTGAAGGGAGACACTTAACTGACTGAGTCAACCAGGTGCCTTGAAACTGCATATATAAAAACAAATTAAAATAAGAAAGCATGTAATTAATTTAACCTATAGCATAGTCTCCACATCTATGCCTACTTCTACTCAAGTCCACTAAGATAGAGCTAATTATTTTCTAAAATCTCCCTAAAAACCAAATGAATTAGAAAATAGATAGTTATACCCAAATATGAAATATATTTTCCCCAAATACGTTTATTTTATTTTTTCAGTGTTACATATATTTTATTCTGCAAAATAGACTTCTATATCCTTTACCTTTAATAGCAGTTTTGAACAAATTTCACATATATATGTATATATAGCAGAATATATATTAAATGATCAAGTTGCTTCTCTTCTGTGAATAAGAGACATATCTTGCATTCACATAAATAAAAGAATTGCCTCTATGATATTTGAAAAGGTTGCTGAAGCTCAGTGAGGTGCTCTTCATTAAAGAAGAACCCACGCATAAAGCTCCCATAAATGTAATGGAAACGAGACATATTTTACTCTATTTAGCATTTATGAAGCATTTTTGAAAAGTGCATTTTTATTAGAGTCTTCTCACAACAGTGTTATGAGCTAGTGGTGTTATGCTCACTTAGAAATGGATAAATTAAGAGCCAGAGAAGCCAGGCATTGCTCAGGGTCATGTGGAAGTCAGGCAGCAGAGAAAGCCCAAATTACCACTCCGAGACCTGACATTTCCTTCATGTTATTTTTCTTCCATGAGCCACACCCATTTTTTTCTCAGAGGAAGCATTTTTAGATAGAATCAGAAATGTAGCATTTATATGTAAGGTTGGTAATTTACAGATAACTTTTCAAAAGACAAACGGAGACACTGTCAGTATCATTTATGAGTCTAAGACCTATTCTTAAGTTCTTGGTTACTCTTCTAATCACATATCACATATATATTTTTAAAATATATATCTATTTTTAAGGTAGTTTAGAATGTCTGCTTTATTAAGGAGAAACAGAATAAGCAAGTCTTCAAGGCCTACTATGTACCAAGACTGTGTATGCCTTTAATTGTAATGTTTCTATCAATTTAGTTCAGTAGAGGTAAAGTTAAAATATGGCTAATAAACATTTAGCCTATTGCATTTTGAATTTTATAAAGAGTTGACACCATCCTGGTAATCTTTTGCCTCCCAAATTGTAGGAAGCCATTGCTACGGTCATAATATCTCTAACCTAAGTACCTCAGCAAGTAAGCTGAAACCAATCTGTGTGTTTCTACTGTCTTTTGTGGATGGTTTGGTCGTGTGTGAAATGGTCTGCTTTCCTTGAGTGCACTTCCTCAGTAAGCCTCTTGGGCATGTCAAATTCAATTCATTCAACACTGATATAGAAGATACAGACACTTCACTGAAATACAACAATATATCTACTGGATATGTTTTTATCAGTTATCCAAACTGCACAGAAGTGATTAACATGTGGGAGTTCTATCTTGAAGGATAACATCTTGTGTGTGTTTGGTTTGTGCCTATAAAATCTAAGTACTCTTGACATTACAGCCTTCCTGAAAGTCTCAGTTATTCATGACTATGTAGTATATACAATTTCAAGAGAAGAAAATTAAATGCTTATCAATGTCATAATAAATACTTAGGATACTAGCTAAAATGTTGTCACAATATTAAAAACATTAACCTAGTAGTATTCATGTGCACTTCTCCAGAGTCCAGCCTAGTCCTGTCCCCCTGTAGATACTCTAAAATATTTGATAATATATTAAAGATCTTGACAAATGTATCAACCATGACAGATTTTCTTTACCTTAGACTCTTAGTCCATGTTACACCCTTAACATGGAATACCTTTGGTTCCATTTTTTTTAGATATTTATTTATTTATTTATTTATTTATTTATTTATTTATTTCACAGATTACAAGTAGGCAGAGTGGCGGGGGGGTTGGATGTAGGCTCCCTGCTGAGCAGAGAGCCCGATTCAGGGCTCCATTCCAGGACCCTGAGATCATAACCTGAGCTGAAGGCAGAGGCTTTAACCCACTGAGCCATCCAGGTGCCCCCTTTGGTTCCATTTCTAACTAAAGTTTTGTAGCTCTATTACCTCCTGTTAGCATTTTACCTTGAAATAGAGTTTTTAATTTTATGGATATGGATGTTATTATATCATTAGCAGCTTGGAGGCAAATATCTTGTTCATTTATTTACCATCCTCATTTAGGAGGCTAGTATTTAGAAAGTACTCCACTTAGTATTTATAAGCTTGTGTTCTAAGTATCCTGCAGGGATTAGGGAAGTTTAATTTATCCATTTAGTTTTTACTTATTCAAAAGTGTTTATTCAGTAGTTACAGTGAGTCAGGTACTATTCTATGTGTTTTCTATACATCAGTGTACATGCAAGGAAAATATTACTGTGTTTTTGGATCCAGCATTCTAGTAGGTAAAACAGATAAAAATAGGAAAACATGAACAATAATTAAACTATTATATATGTTAAAGGTGATAAATGCCACAAAAAAATAGAGTAAGATAAGCAGGCAGAGGGTCTTGCAGTGTTAATTAGGGCAAATAGGGTGTTCTTCACTGAACATTGATAGATCTGAGCAAACCTTGAAGGAAGTGAGGGAGTTGACCAAGAAGATATTGGGAGAAGAGTATTCAAAGCAGAGAGAACAGCTGTTTAAAATCTCTAAGACCTGGGTGCACCAGACACATTCAAACAACAGGAAGGAAGTTGTGTTTGTGTTGTAGGTGTTGATGATGATGTTGGATAAATAACATCAGATACTTATGGGGGTTTGAGTTCATGAAATATAGGAGATTTAGAAAATTGTAAGGATTTGGACTCTACTTAAGTGAAGTATGAAGCCACTGAGGAGTGCTGAGCAAAGTTAGCATGTGTTTTAAAAGTATCAGGCAAGGTAAGCTAGACTGTGGGGAAAGAAGACAAGAATGGGAAAAAATATCAGGTGGCTATGATAGTAATTCAGATTAGATATTATAATGTCTTGATCAGGATAAAGTGATAAGAGTGGCTGGATTCCAAATATATTTGGAAGGTAGAATCTACAGGATTTTCTGGTAGATTCAATTTGAGATTAAGGGAATAGTCAAGAATAACTCAAAGGATTTTGTCTGGAAGGTTGAATTGGCATAAAATGACATAAGAAAAGATATATGTGGAGATTGTGTGGGAAGATGGGACTCCAATTTTAGACATGTTGCTATTGAGTTGTCTATTTGATTTTAAAGTAAAATTGTTGAGCAGCCATTCAAATATGTGGATTTAGAGATTGGATGACAGGTCTTTGCTAGAGATAAAATAAAGGAGTTAATAGCATACAGATAGAATTTAAAGACCTGAGACAGAATGAGATTACCAACAAAGCAAGTATAGATATTAAGAAAGAGTTACAAAGTTTGTCCTCTGAGTTTTCAAATTTTAATGAATAGAGAAGGAAATGAACCAAAAAGAAAACTAAGGAAGTGTCATCATGGAGGACAGAAACTAAAAGTTTAATATCTTGGAAATCAAACAAAAGGGAGAGAGAGAGAGAAGGAGAGATCAACTGCTTTAAATGCTCTATTAGTCAGAAAAGGTAAAGGCTGAGAACTGATCACTGGATTTAATAATGTGGATGTCAGGGTGCCTGGGTGGCTCAGTTGGTTGAATGTTCCACTCTTGATTTCGGCTCGGGTCATGATCTCAGGTTTGTGAGATCGAGCCCCACAGTGGACTCCATGCTCAGTGCTCCATGCTTGAAGATTCTTTCTCCCTCTCCCTCTGCCCCTTCTCCCCATGTATGCTTGTGCTTGCTCTCTTCCTCCTTTCTCTCTCTCAAATAAATAAATCTTAAACAACAACAACAACAATGTGGATTTAGGATAAGAGTAACTGTCATTAGGTATAGGAGACAAAAATTTAATTAAACTAGGTTTAAGAGAAAATTTCACAAAAGCAAATTGAGATAGCACATGTAAACCACTTTTCAAGGAAGTGGATTTTTGCTTTTTTTTGTTTCTGTTTTTACTGGAGAATCAAATATATCTGCATGTATCTAAGGATGCCATAGGACAAGAGAAGATTTTTCAAGGTGAATATAATATCACCGTGTTTATATGCAAGGTATACATAGAAACAAAAAATAATTAAAATATAGATGAGGGAGGGGAGAATTTCTGGAATGACATCCTTGAGTAGAGGAGAACCCATAAGGGAAAAGATTAGTTCTACATAGAGCACAGGATATTTCAACTTCAGTTATAGGTGAAATAGAGAATATTGCTAGTAGGACAGTACAAGTGGTGATGGGCATCGGTTTTCCTTTGAATTAAGTATTTTAGTGAAGAGGAAGCCAAGATCATCAACTATTCTTAGTGAGAAGAAGGTAAAACCATTACCTAGGAATGTGAGAGAGCAAATAGACTGTTATGCCCTGGAAGAATTACTGGTATATATGAGGTTCAAGATAATTAATTTGTACTATTATCAATTAGCCTGGTTTTGTTTTTTCTTCATTCAATTTCATTCGTATAAGGGCATGTGAAAAGAAGGTAAAAATGGCATTTATTGTGTGGTGATATTTCCACATAAATGTTACAAGGTCAGAGAAGTAAATTATTTTATGGACTTTTAATATTGTGAAATGTTTGAGAGAGGGTGAGTGAAAAAAAGCTGTAGCTAGAAATTAAGAAATCAAAATTTAGAGGAGTTCCAGAAAACTAACAATGATTTCAGCTGTCTTCTTTGGCCCTGAGACAGGTAGTACACATGATACTTGGAACTAAATGGAAACTATACACCCTCCCTGTACATGTCTGTAAATGCTACTGAAGGGTAATGTTTTCTTATCATTATCAGTTTTCCAAATATTAAATAAGAACCTGTTAATGAATAATAATCAAAATCTAGCTGAGATGGCAAGAGAGAAAGCATACTAGGGAAAAATTAGGATATGAGGGTCAATAGGCTACATGTAGCACATATACATGTGTTATATCCAAAAGCACAGCCATTGATTGTTTTGCTTGAACTGCATATATGCATTCTAATATTAAAACATATGAAAGGCATCCAAATTGGTAAAGAAGAAGTCAAACTCTCACTCTTTGGAGATGATATGATACTTTATGTGGAAAACCCAAAAGACTCCACTCCAAGACTGCCAGAACTCATACAGGAATTCAGTCAAGTGTCAGGATATAAAATTAATGCACAGAAATCAGTAGCGTTTCTATACACCAACAGCAAAACAGAAGAAAGAGAAATTAAGGAGTTGATTCCATTTACAATTGCACCCAAAACCATAAGATACCTAGGAATACACCTAACCAAAGAGGCAAAGAATCTGTACTTAGAAAACTACAAAGTGCTCATGAAAGAAATTGAGGAAGACACAAAGAAATGGAAAAACGTTCCATGCATATGGATTGCAAGAACAAATATTGTGAAAATGTCTATGGTACCTAAAGCAATCTATACATTTAATGCAATCCCTTTCAAAATACCATCAATTTATTTCAAAGAAATGGAACAAATAATCCTAAAATTTATATGGAACCAGAAAAGACCCCGAATAGCCACAGGAATGTTGAAAAAGAAAACCAAAGTCGGTGGCATCACAATTCCAGACTTCGAGCTATATTACAAAGCGGTAATCATCAAGACAATGTGGTACTGGCACAAAAACAGACACATAGATCAATGGAACAGAATAGAAAGCCCAGAAATGGAACCTCAACTCTATGGTCAACTAATCTTCAACAAAGCAGGAAAGAATATGCAATGGAAAAAAGACAGTCTCTTCAACAAATGGTGTTGGGAAAACTGGACAGCCACATGAAAAGAATGAAACTGGACCATTTCTTTACACCGCACACAAAAATAGACTCAAAATGGATCAAAGACCTCAATGTGAGACAAGACTCCTTCAAAATCCTGGAGGAGAACACAGGCAGCAACTTCTTCCTAGAAACATCTCCAAAGGCAAGGAAAGCAAGAGCAAAAATGAACCACGGGGACTTCATCAAGATCAAAAGCTTTTGCACAGCAAAGGAAACTCAACAAAACCAAAAGACAACTGACAGAATGGGAGAAGATATTCGCAAATGACATATCAGATAAAAGGTTAGTATCCAAAATCTATAAAGAACTTCTCAAACTCAACACCCAAAGAACAAATAGTCCAATCAAGAAATGGGCAGAAGATAGGAACAGACATTTCAGTAAAGAGGACATCCAAATAACCAACAGACACAT
Source organism: Nasua narica (assembly GCA_028533885.1). Lineage (NCBI taxonomy): Eukaryota > Metazoa > Chordata > Mammalia > Carnivora > Procyonidae > Nasua > Nasua narica. The sequence continues at coordinate 107,045,339 of CM052799.1, read as the reverse complement.
GAAAAAATGTTCAACATCACTCAGCATCAGAGAAATACAAATCAAAACCACAGTGAGATACCACCTCACACCAGTCAGAATGGCTAAAATTAGCAAGTCAGGGAACGACAGATGTTGGCAAGGATGCGGAGAAAGGGGAACCCTCCTACACTGTTAGTGGGAATGCAAGCTGGTACAACCACTCTGGAAAACTATATGGAGG
>CM052799.1:107030026-107045037 GCA_028533885.1 Nasua narica | reverse complement strand
CATCAACAGATGAATGGATAAAGAAGTAGTGGTATATATATACAATGGAATACTCTGCAGCCATCAAGAGAAACGAAATCTTGCCATTTGCAACAACATGTATCAAACTAGAGGGTATTATGCTAAGCGAAATAAGTCAGTCAGAGAAAGACAATTATCATATGATTGCTCTGATATGAAGAATTTGAGAGACATGGCAAGGGGTCGTGGGGGGTGGGGAAGAGAAATGAAACAAGATGGGTTGGGGAAGTTGACAAACCATAAGAGACTCCTAAACTCATGAAACAAACTAAGGGTGGCTGGGAGGTGGGTGGGGGGTAGGGTTATGGACATTGGGGAGGGTATGTGCTATGGCAAATGCTGTGAAATGTGTAAGCCTGATGATTCACAGAGATGTACCCTGGGGCAAATAATACATTATATGTTACTAAAAAATTTAAAAAAAATGAAATTTAAAGCCCAATCCTATACTGGACTAGTAAAAAATAATTTTTAATATAAAACAATTTTATACCCTGGAAAAAAAAAACACACATGAAGTTCAGGAATTGACTTTAGAATACAATTTTATTCATTCTCTCAAGTAATATTTTAGATGGCCTACTATGTGCCAAATGCTGTTTTAAGCATTGGAAAAACAGTATTTAATGAAACAAAATGCCAACACTTAATGCAGATTGCATTTCAATGGAGAGGATGCATACAATGACCATATAAGTAAATTATACATCACATATCAAAAAGCAGTAAGATGGAAATAAAGTAAACATAAAAAAGGAGGTACAGAGGAGAAGGGGTTTGGAATTTTAAATAAGCAATATTTACTCAAGAGTTTAAATGAGATAGAACGGAGGGGAGGGTGTCTACCTGAAAAGCCTTCTTAAAAGGAACAGACTCAGAAAGAATGTGTCTTGTCTGCTCAAGGAACAGTGAGGGAACCAGTGTGACTGGATAAAATGAGCAAAGTAGAATATCATATGTGATGTAAGGAGAAATGTACAATAGAGCTAGACCGTCCACAGGAGGTATTTTTAGATTATCCATCCAGTGCATTAATATGATCTAAATAGGAGCCTAAGATGTGATTGTTTTATGAAGAAAGAAAAAAGTTATACTTGAGATAAAGAGAGATAGAGAGAGAAACTGACAGAGTCATGTTGGTTAATGGATAGCTGTATATAAAATAGACAGGTTTTCTCTAAATGCTTCAGTGAGGACCAAATATTAAAAAACAAAGCAAAACAAAATAAAACAAAACAAAAAAAAAACAAAAGAGCAACCACCAAAAACCAAAATGAAAACCCCATCATTCCTTACCTAGGGCGTGGAATAAAGAATATATTTCTATATGCACAGCAGCCATAAAGACACTCTAAATAGAAGCAATGTAATTTGACACAAACCATTCTACAATAATTCATTTAAAAATATGTTTTCAAGTTCAAGTATGTTCTGTTTGCTTTTCCTGTTATTTTGAGTATATTGTATCATGGGATGAAAGGCACATGATATAATTTATTTTCCTTTAATTATTAACCATAATATTATGGGATATTTCATACTTTATATTGTGTGCTAGTTTCCTATGGCCCCTATAATAAATTACTACAGACTTAGTGGCTTGAACAACAGAAATTTACCGTCTCTTGGTTCTGGAGGTCGGACATCTGAAATTAAAGTGTTAGCAGGGTTGCACTCCTGGATCCTCTAGGGGAGAATCTCTCTGTGCCTCTTCTAGCCTTTGGTGACTGTTGGCATTTCTTGGCTTGTGGTAGCGTAAGTCTCCTCTCTGCCTCTGTCTTCACATGGCCTTCTCCTCTGTGTCCTTCCCTGTTGTCTCTTATCAAAACACATCATTGAATTTAGGGTCCATTGTAATCTATCATGTTCTCAGTTGTATCTGCAATAACCTTATTCTAAATAAAATAATATTCTGAGGTTCCAGATGGACATACCTCTTTTGGGGCAAACACTATTCAACCCAGTACATATGTTAGTTATAGCAGTCTTCTATGTACTTTTATTTTGGATTCTTCATTAGGATTAAAACTTCTTAACTCAAAATAAAACACATTAAAAGTATTTTGATACAACCAGTATTTCCATTTACTGTTTCCAATTTGCAAGCATCTTGCAAAGACACAGAGTATCAAACATCTATAATTTGTGCAGCTGTTCTTATTCACAAGCTGTCCCTAATAAGTCCCATCCCTGTTAGAGTATTGATATAGCCTTTTTCCTGTGAACTGGCAGAATCCTTCAAGTTAGCAGCTTTCAGGACCAAGACTTTGAATACATCAATCTTTTATTCAATCTGGTATTGGCATTTTCCTATGCCCTGCTCACTCACTTTGTCACCAACATCACAATTAGTGACCTGGGTCTAAAATCAATTTTGCTCCCCTTACAATTAAGATTCTTGATAATCTACTATTTTAATACAGACTTTGTACCACCAATCAACAGTCTTATTCCATAAAAAGTAAAATTCAAAGGATATAAGGGAGCAAATCATAACATAGAAGTAGCTGAAATATTAGTGTTATGCCAAAGAAAAGTGGCAGCAAACTTAATAGCACTTCTCTTAAATTACTTAGTAACAGAATATTTACTTTTTGCATATTTTTGGTATTTCTTCTAAGAAATAACAAGACTATATAGGTTATGGATTTTACTTTGAACCACAGTAAAATAAACAATTAATTTTTCTAAATAAAACAACCCTACTTTTAAAAATATTTAATCTAACTTTAGGTTACCATTTCTATTTTGGTGAAAATTGTAATCTCAGTTATCATTGTGTCTTCTTTTGCTTCATATGAAGACCCCAGATTTAAAAGTTTCAAACACTTGGGGAAGGTCCTTCTGCTCTTTACTTCACAGAGGTTATTGCTGGATGAGTTTGTCCGAATCCATATGGTTTTATAATGGTGAAAAATACCATTCATTTATTTTGGACAGACACTAAAGAATTAAAATTTTCAATAATACAGAAAGAATTCAGCATTTTTTTGGCAAAGTCTCAGAAAAACTAGAGAAAGATGTTTACTACAAAGTTTTATGTACTATTCTAGTTAATTTTACTTTTTACATGTGGAACCAGAGTTTATTGCTTAATATCTAATGTTTTTATGTTTGAATTTCATTCATTGTTTTTTAAAATTGATTTACTTTCTCTTGTTCGTTAATTATTTCTACTCCTGATAGAATGTTGCTTATGATCTCACTGTATATTTTTATTTTATTTAGATTAATTTTACAGTACTAATCTCCCACATAACACACTTTGTTTTGTTTTAGGCAGCAAAGGAAGACTTATTGGATGATAGCAGAGTGATAGTACAAAACTCCCAAAGTCTAGGGGTTTTTAAGGGTTTGTTGGTGGACTCTTTTAATCTGATTAACCCTCCTTGCACCTGTCCTCCAATCAGGTTTTTGTCACATGGGAAAGGGTGGAGGGCTCCTGACAAAAGGTATAAAATCCTTTTAAGGGTGGCTTAGGGTGGGAAAGACGGGAGACTTATCCCTGCCTGCTTGCCTGCCTTCTAACTACCCTTCATCATTACCCCTCTGAAGAGGTAACCTGAACTGTTGTTAGGGAAAAAGGGTGACAACTGATCGTAGCTACTTCCTGCTGGTCAGGTGCATTGGATGTAGTAGCAATCAAGTTTCCTTTCATCTGGATCTATCAAGGGGTCCTCTTGATAGATGGTAGATGTCTGGTTTGACCTCTATTTAAGGCTCCATCTGAACCACCATTTGGAGTTTGATGACCTTTATTCATAACGGGGAACTGTGAATAAGATCCCTTGAAGGGATCCCAACCACTCACAAAAGAATGTCTGGGGAACTGTCCTGTCCCACTCATTCTCCTAGGGAAGGAATCAGCCAAGAACAGAATAGTAGAGGGATTTCTCTCTGGATGCCCAGATGGGGAAGTAAGGACCTAGGTCCCTCCAAGAGCTTTCAGGTGTCCACCAAAGGGTAGCATTGGTCAGGCTCCTCAATTGCTGCTCAATTTTCCCTAGTTCCTCACAGCTGGTAATCTGCCCTGAAAGCAGTTCTCCTCACCACCTGAAATTTCCAACTCTTGTTGGTGGGTCAGTGAGAAAGGAACCCAGAGAGCCTATCACCCGAGATGAGAATGGCAGCTGTGCTGCTAATCGCTCTTACCTGGCTGATGGGGGCCCATTGTTTCAACAAACAAAATGGGGAGAGGGACAGAGAGACTTGCTTCCCACTACTCATGCTTAGTTGTCAATGGTGGTGGAGATCCTGGACGAGCCCCCACAAATGTTGCAGGATTTTTTCCTCCCTTCGTGCCCACGTTTCTTGGTCACGCGGCTTTGAAGAATGAAGAGGTAGACCAGAGTGATTGGTAGCAATGCAGGGTTTATTGAGCTATAGCAAAGTGATAACACAAAGCTCCCAAGGAGGGAAGGGACCTGAGACCATTGCCCTGATTTAATATTCTTTGTAACTAGTAAACTGTATGGAAAGTCTCTTACTATCATAATTTTCTTTTTAATGTCTATAACTATTTACTCTTCAAAACCCATTGGTATGTAACTTTTAAAAGTCCAGTTTCCAAGGAACATATACAAGTAACTCTTAGCCAAGAGAACTATAGATGATAAACACAGTTAGTTGTTGTATGGCCAAATGAAGTCCATCTGAGAATCTTGAGCTACCCATTGACAAAGGGGTTTTTCCTATATATTTAATTTTGGGTTTTCAGTTTCACAATTTATATTATTTTGGGGTTGCTTAATGTCTGTTTCCTCAAGGGATCATAATTGTATTGGAGAGTGAAGTCAGCATCAGGGCATTATGAGTTGTCTTTTTTTTTTTAACTTTCTCCCATTTACAACAAATGAGATATCTATAACCAAACCAAAAGCACAAACAAACAACCACCCCCCTACCCCTGCCAAATCTCACCTCTGCACAGCACACCAGGACGCTAGAGAGATCCATCCATCTGTGCACCTGAAAGAGAGGACCCGACCTCAGAGGAGATTGCGGGGCCAAGGGAGCCACAACAGAGGTGTAATGGTGACAGAAGCAGCAGCTGCAAGGTTAGCAGAGAGAGTGGGCCAGCCTCACCTTTACGGCAGAAGTGGAGGCTGAAGGTGCTAAGTGGGAGGGAGTCTACCTGGCTACTGGTGCTATAGTGGAGGGACCTGTTGTTTCTGAGGAGAAATCACAGTGACTTGGGGGAGAGAAAGCAAAAGAAAGAAGGAAGATAAAGAGTACTGAGTGTGGATACATTCTTGCTGCCTGATCCAGGATTCTGGCAAAAGGACTGCCTATAGAACTCCAGGAACACCGCCCCCCTCCACCCCTCCCCACCACCACTGTAGGATCTCCCTACTGGATTGTGTTTACATCCAAAACCACAAGTGCGAAGCACACACCTCCCCCACTCTGCTCCACATTTAAAAAGAATTTCTCTCCAGCAAGGTTTTTGTTTGTTTGTTGTTTGTTTGTTTGTTTGTTTTTAATGCAGGTGCTCCCAACCTTAATGCTGAGTCAGAGCTGGTGAGAGAAACCAAAAACTTGTGCTATAGCTCCACCTCCTGGAAAACAAAAGGAAAGCTCCTAATTTCCAACCTGTTGCACTCTTAGACTCAAAATAATCAAAACCTTGCTAAATAAGAAGGGTGCTTGCTACTTCAAGAGTGGCAGCAGAGACACTTTTCATCAAACATCATGAAAAATCATGGAAAAATGGTACCACAGAAGAAAAATGGTAATTTTCCAGCAACTGAACCCCAAAACACAGAATATTGTGGTCTAACTGATGAAGAATATAAAATAGTTATTATGAAGGAACTCTGAGATATAAAAAACTCAGGAAAACAATGATCTCAGGAATAAAATTAGTGATAGAAAAAGTACTTTATCAAAGAGACTGAAATTGTGAAAAAGAACCAAACAAATTCTGAAGTTGAAGAATTCAATAAATGAGACGAAGAATACATTAGAAAGCACTGGAAATAGGGCAGATCAGATGGAAGAGATAATAAGTGGGCATGAGGGTGGGAGTATAGAAATGTTTCAAGTGGATCAGGAGAGGTAACTAAGGTTTTTTTTTAAAAAAGTGAAGAAACGTGTGGCTCAGTTGTTAAGTGTCAGCTCAGGTCATAATTTCGGGGGTCCTGGGATCAAGCCCCCAGTTGGGCTCTCTGTTCAGCAGGGAGTCTGCTTCTTCCTCTCTCTCTATCTCTCTCTCTCCATTTTCCTCTGTGTGTGCTCATATGGGTTCTCTCTCCCCTTTTTTTTCCCTCTCTTTCTTTCAAGTAAATAATAGTTTTTAAGTGAAGAAACCCTATAAGAATTTTGAGACTTCCTCAGAAGAGCCAACATAATATTAATGAGTATATACCAATTAGAAGGGAGCAGAGAATGTATGTACAGAAATAACTGAGAACTTCCTAAACCAGAGGAAGGAAGTGGATATACAAGTTTATAAAGCTGATAGAAACCAGCAGATTTCTCCACAGAATCTCTATAGAATCTCTACATGTTGTTTGCAATAACAGAATCAAAGCTGAAATATAAAAATTGCCAACCAAGAATATTTATCCTAGGATAGTTATCCTTCAGATATGAAGGAGAAAAAGGTTTCCCAGGCAAACAAAAGCTGAGAGAATTCACCACCACTAGACTTACCATATAAAAATATTGAAAGGAACTCTTCAAACTGAAACAAAAAGATAAAACTACATGAAACTCTGATTAACGTGATAGTCAGAATCAGAAAACTGTAACCCTTTTTTTAGAATAGTATTTTGAGCAGGTATGACATAAATGTTAAAGGAAAAGAGCATTAAAATGACTATAGCTACTACAACTTGGCAATAAAACAGCTGCATAAAAAGATAATTTGTGATATCAAAAGTATAAAAGGGGATGAGTGGAAGGATGGAACTTTTATAGGGAAATGAAGATACTTGCTATCAGCAGAAAAAGGACTACTGTATTTATGAGATATTTAATGTAAATCTCATGGTAACCACAAAGCAAAATCTAGAACAGACACATGAAACCATAATAAAATGGAGGACTGAATGTATGACCCTGGAAAACCACCAACTTACAAAGACAGACAGAAACAAATGGAAAAAGAAACAATGGAGAAACAAAATAACTGGAAGACAAAAGATAAAATGATAGTAGTAAATACTTACATAATATTCTCCCTAAATATAAATGGATGTAACTCACCAATCAAAATGCACAGAGTGGCTGGATAGATTTTTTTTAAAAAGACTTAACTATATACTGCCTATAGGAGACTAATTTCAACTCCAAAGACACACATAGACTCCAAGTGAAAAGCTGAGAGATGATATTACAAGTAAATGAAAAAAAAAAAAAAACAAAGAAGGTGGGTGTAGCCATACTTGTATCAGACAAAATAAACTTCATGCTAAAAAGGGTAACAAGAGGCAAAGAAATCATTATATAATGATAAAGGGACTGATACACCAAGAAGATGTAACTATTGTAAATATAATCACTCCCAACATCCAAATGTATTTGGCAAATACTAACAGATATTAAGGGAGAAATAGACTACAGCACAATAATAGTAGAGAACTTCAGTACTCCACTATCAGCAATAAATAAATCATCCAAAAAGAAAATGAAAAGGAAATATTGGAAATGTAAGTTAATGTACTGTAATGTTAATGTAAATACTTAAGAGAAAATGGACTTAAAGACATATACAGAGCATTTTGCCCAATAGCACAATACACACTCTTCTCAGGTGCACATAGAACAGTCTCCAGGATGTGTCTGTGTGATAAGATACAAAACAAATAGTAGAATTTTAAAAAGATTGAATTCATACTACTAACTACTTTTTCTTACCACAATGAAACTAGAAATCAACATGATAAAAGTGAGATGTGGAAACTAAAAGACAAGTTTCTAGGTGACCAGTAGATGAAAGAAGAAATCAAATGGAAAATTAAAAAAAAAATTTCAAAACAAATGGAAATGGAAATACAACACATCGAATATTGTGGGATGCAACAAAAGCAATTCTGAGAGGAAAATTTATATCACTAAATGGGTGTATTAAGAAATTAAAATGATCTCAGGGAAACAACCTAATTTTATCCCTCAAGGAACTAGAAAAAGAAGAGCAAATTTAAGTTAGCAGAAAGAAGGAAATAATAAAGATCAGAATGAAAATAAACAGAGACCAAAAGAACAATAGAAAGGAGGAATGAAATTAAGACCTACTTTGAAAAAATAAAATTGACAAACCTTTAGCTAGACTAAGAGGCAATACCCAAATTAAAAATAAAAAGGAGACATTACAACTGATAATACAGTAATGCATAGAATCATGAGACTTCTATGAACAATTATATGCCAAAAAGTTCCATAACCTAGAAGAAATGGGTACATTTCTAGAAGCACACAACTTACAAAGACTGAATCAGGAGAAATAGAACATATAAGCAGACCAATTACAAGTAAAGAGATTAAATTAGTAATCAAACTCCTTACACAGAAACTCCAGGACTCGATGTCTTCACTGGAGAGTTCTACAAAACATATAAAGAAGAACACAGTCCTCAAACTCTTCCAAAATAGCAAGGAGGAGTGAACATTTCCAAACTCATTCTATGCAGTCAACATTACCTTGACCCTAAGCCAGATAAGGATACCATAAGAAAACTATAGACCAATATTCCTGATTGGAATTCTCCGTAAAATATTAGCAAACAGAATTCAAGAACACATTAAAAGGATTATACATCTTGATCAAGAGGAATTTTTGTTGGAATGTTTTAGGAAGGAAGATTCCAATTAACTCCAATGACGTTTAAGTGCAAGGACTCAGACTTACAATTACCACAAGCCAAACACTGCATTGCACTGTCTTTAGTTATCGTAGAGTTGAAGTCAAGCCCAGAATTAAAAACAAACCAACCAAAGTAGAATGTATGCATCAAATTTATTTATGTACACACACACACACACACACACACACACACTCACGTGTGCACAAAAAACCATGAATGGGTGCTAATTAAGAAGAGGAAAATGTGACTAATTTTTTATTCTTTCAGATATTTAATAGAATTTTTGTAAGAAGTATAGATAATAACATCAATGAATACAACATACATTTTTGTCTAAATGACATATGTGGAAATATATGCAATTTTGCTAAAAATACCTTTAAAAAATGTCATTGCAGATTGGAAGATTTTGGAGCTGAATGCAGAAATTGAACATTTATGAACAAGTATATACAGCATTAACACAGAGTCCACATTATATGCCAGTGCTTTTAGCTATTAACCTGTAATATTTACACCTATAGCTCAACTCTTGTGTATAAAATCCTACCAAATCCTATTGTATTTTGAATGAGTTCTCAATTATCAGTATTTATTAAAACATTCTTTCCTGCTTCGCTAGTTTACATTTTATGGTATATACACCTATCTTTCACCACAGGTGATATTCATGCTTATTAAATCAATTTCACCAATAGGAATTCTTTCTTGCTCAAATTAAATTTGTGAAAGACAACAGACTTTAAGAACTATATCCAGTGGTGCCGAGTGGCTCAGTGGGTTAAGCCTCTGCCTTCAGCTCAAGTCATGATCTCAGGGTCCTGGGATCAAGCCCCTCATAAGGCTCTCTGCTCAGCAGGTAGCCTGCTTTCCTCTCTGCCTATTTGTGATCTCTTTCTCTCTGTCAAATAAGTAAATAAAATCTAAAAAAAGAAGAACTATATCCAGCTGTTGAGAATTCCATTTATTCTGTTCAAGTAATATTCATCAGTTGTATTTTACCTGACTTTTTTTGGAGGAGGGATAGCAGTATAAAATATAGCCATTCAAAAAGTACACATAGTTAGCTCATAAGTTGCTATAGCTCATTACAATTTTATTCTCACATAAATTACACACCTCTATCTCTGTGGTTTTTATTTCGTTTTAGACAGCTTCCTACTCACATCAGGAAGAAAAGCTATCAAATAGACAGATTTCCTATTTTTCTTTCCACCCTAAAGCAATGAATTTCTCAGGAGACAAGCCACTGGAGACTTTAGCTAGCAATGTTTTGAAAGTTCTCTTTTCCTCTGTTGGCTGACTCGCAGTGGGTAATCAGCAAAGGTACATCTTTCATCCAATACCTTATGATCACTTGTAATTGAAAGGGTTATGGCAAGTGAAGAATTGGCCTATCCCTCTCCCTGAAAGTTCTGTGGAAGCAACTTTTCTCCTTAGAAGAAAACATGAAAAAGAAAGGTACTCAAACCAAAATTTAAAAATCATTATTTTTTTTATTTAGAAAGGCCTAACATGGGGCACCTGGGTGGCTCAGTTGGTTAAGCATCTGCCTTCAGCTCAGGTCATGATTTCAGGGTCTTGGGATTGAACCCCACACCAGGTTCCCTGATGAGTGGGGAGTCTGCTTCTTGTTCTTCCTCTCCCTCTTCTCCCCTCCCTCTGCTCATGTTCTATGTCAGTCTAAAATAAATAAAATAAAATTGTATTTATTTGAAAAGGGCCTAACATATTTTTAGAATGATCATGCAGCTGTCATTTTTTCACGGCTGATATTTTACAAAGTTTTATTAAACAAATGTTATTAGAATATATTGAGTATTCCCTTGTTTAATGAAAAAGCATCTGCCCCAAAACCAAATGGTCCAGAAATTAAAGAATTGGTGCAATGTTAAAAAAATTTGAAGTCTAAAAGAGTACGGTTTTGCTCTACTATCAGAATCCTAAAGTGCTATTAGTTTTTAGTAACAGAGTAATATGCAGTCACAAGTTTAGAAACAAATTAACTTCTTATTCAATGCTAATTTTGCACTAATTCAAATTTAAATACAAATATTTACTTACATTCATGGAGAAATATTTTCATTTACTTTTTCCCTTTATTTTTAAGTAAAATTTATATAAAATGTATAATAGGATGATTTGGTACACATTATATAGCTAAATAATTACCAGTCAAGCTAAATGAACTTATCTTTTCATATTAATATTGTTTTTTTGTGTGTGATTAGGGCAACTGAAATCTACTCTCAGAAAATTTCCAGTATTCAATACAGTATTATGAGCTATAGCCTTCAAGCTGTACTTCATACCTCTAGAGTCATTCATCCTTCATAACCGCAACTTTGTACCTTTTGTTGTTTTTTAGCAAAATATCATTTCATTCTGTAAAATAGAACAGAATAAAATAAGAATGTAACTAAAAATCTTATGGCCACCAAAAATGAAGAGAATTTAAAAATTTCAATGTAAATTGGAAGGTTGGAAAAAAGCATGATCTAGTGACCAAAAAACTTTCAAATATGTAAGTTTTTATTAGGATAGATTCAAGGAGTAAAAGTAGTGAAATAAAATTTACAACTGTTAAAGAAATTTTTAAAATTTCATTTCAAGTAAGTAATGGTTGGAATCACTTTGCTATGGAATTTAGATTCTACTAGATACATTTTATTTTTTTAAATATTTTAGAGAGTTTTTGTTTATTGATTTGAGAGAGAGAGAGAGAGCGGAGAGAGCCAGAGAGAACATGGGGGGATGGGGAGGTGCAGAAGGAGAGCAGACTCCCATGAGGAACTGGATCCCAAGACTCTGGGATCATGACTTGAGCCAAAGGCAGACACTCAACCAACCAAGCCACACAGGCACCCTTAGATCCATTTTATAGTAATGAACAATTTCTTCTAAAAGTTATTATTTAAAATGTGCCAGATAGTCTATTCTTTGTTACTATTTAAACTTCAAACAAAAAAATAGAAATCAATATAAAAATGTGTAAGGACAGATCAAAGTTTTCACAATTAATTTTAGGAGGCCCGAGAGAAAAGATTTTGGAACATCTTTGTATTAAGTCTCCCAAACTATGGATTCCATCCCTTAAATCTATCACAAATGCCAGCCCCTCTCCATTCCCATTTTCAAGGCTTTAGTTCAAGCCCACATTATCTGGTTTCTCATGTTGATAAGTAATGTCCTTCACAGGAACATCCCTCACATCCTTGCCAGAATAAACTTTTGCATAGAAAATATGAAAATATAACCATGTTAGCTGTTGATCAGGTCTTTATTTAGAAAAGCAGTCATCTGCCAGTACTTAACTATGTAACTGCATGTGTGCATACATTCTTAATAAGAAAAAAGTGCAGAAATTGGTTAAACTGAGGAGTGAATCCTAAAATTGCACCTGTTCATTCCTTTTCACACATAAGCTAGAGGCCCTGAGGCTTCTGTGGAATAATTGGATTCTGTGAAACATAATATGAAAACCACTCTTTATGCTGACTTGAAATCTAAGGTTTGAGAGCTATACAAGGACTTTCCTAATCTGATTCTGGGAATATGTTCTGTTTCATCCTTGCCACTTCTCCACATAAGCCTCTGATACAACCATGCATAAACAATTCTATTTTCCAAAACATACCACTGTGTGGTTTATCTCTTTACCTCTGTATATTCTTGCCCTCTGCCTGAAATGACATTTTCTCCCTTATTCCTCTATTCTAAGTTTCCTTTACTATTCAGTGCAAATATCTGATACCTTTCCCCTAGTATGTATGCAAAAGTTAAGTATACTTCTCTCTTTACTCTTTCTGTCCTTAGTCCATAATTGTATTTTCATGTTTAATATGCTTTGTTTTCATTTTCACCTTCCCTCATATTCCACATCTCCTGAATTATGTTCTAATTATCTCTGTATAACCAGCAACCAATGGACCTAAAGACACTCACTATATAACTAATAAATGCCAATAAATCCAGTTAATTTTTGCTTTTAAGGGTGGTATGATTTAAAGAAATTTTCTTTTTTTTTAACTTACTCAGTCTTACATAGTTTATAAAATAATGGGTATATCTAACAATATACTATAAATAAAAACTATTGAACATTGAGGCATGCCTGGGTGGCTCAGTCAGTTAAGCATCTGACTCTTGATTTCAGCTTAGGTCATGATCTCAGGGTCTTAGAATCAAGCTCTGCGTGGGCCTCCACACTCAGCAGGGAGTCTGCTTAAGGTTTCTCTCTCCCTCTGCCCCTCCCCCTGCCTTCTCTCTCAAATAAATAAATAAATAAATAAAACAAAAAATAAATAAATAGATAAATCTTTAAAAAATATATTGAACATTGACTCTATGTGCTAGGCAGTCTCCTATGTGTTTTATATGTGTTACAGCATTTAATTTGCTTCCAACATTATGACATAGGTATAAATAGTAACCACAGAGGAATGTAGGCCCATGAGGCTATCTAGATTACCCAAAGCTAAACAAATAGAAATGACATAGTTGATATTTAAGCATACCTTCTCAGACTACTGAATGTCCTTTTACCAATATTATCAATTCTATATCAGAGAATACTGAATTTATGGCATGCTGCAGGTGCTTATATACAATTTATTTCCACAAAGAATCAAAACAAAAGCAATTTACCAAAGCACATTAACATTTATTTCTAAAGTTTATTCATGTTATCTCTATAACAAACTCCAGCCAATGCTTTCATCAGTTAGGAGTATTGTCTGCAGTAAATCAGGGCACGGAGTTACTGAACTTATTCACTTCAGTTCATATGTTTAAGGTTCAGTACCTTAATGATGTCAGTGACAGTATCTTCCTGATTTCCCTCAACTTACTTTTTCCTTCTTGGTTGCAAAATGATTGTCTAGCTTCAGATAGGAGATCAATGCACAAGGACGGGTGAAGGGGAAAGGGGCATTGACAGTCAAGTCTATTTCTTTTATCGGAGAAGCAGAAAATTTCCCAGAATCCGTATTAGACTTCTGCTTTCATCTTATTGACCAAAAAAGTCACATGTCATCTAACTATGAGTTTAAACAGGTTTTTCCTTACTATGAGTTTGTCATTTCTGTACTTGTTGGTTCAGTTCATCTGCCTTTATTATTTTTTTCAAGTGGATCATCCTTTTAGGATCTTGAAAGTTCTAAATGACAGATTTGTTCTTTAAAAATTCATCCGACTTCTTTTACAACACCAATAGTAACTTAAATAAGAGATATTTAACTTGTGTGCAAATATTTATTTGTACAATAATTTCTGCTTCTGCCTAGTTGCCTTGCAGAGTAACAGTGACTAACATATATATACAAATACCTCATTATCTTGAGATTTTATAGCAGTAACTCAGAATAGAGGCAAGAACTCAAAAATAGAAAATTATCTTTAACATCTGAAAACGCTAACAGATTGTCTGCCTGTTTACTAAAAATGTATATTCTTTGTGGTAATAGAAATTTTCTTCAACAGTTAGAATCCGAAGATGCTAACTTGATATATGTGCAGTGTTAAGCATGAGTTTTATTTGACTCCCAAGTATGGACCATTTTAAAGGCAGAATATTGGAAAAAGCTCAATTTGACATGAGCAGAAGTCATTTTCACAGAAGCTAGAACTGTACCAGCCAGTAGTTGGGTAGAAGAAAGTAGGCTCAAGAATTATAAAATCACCAAAGCATATTTAAGTCTAGTCTTTGTACTGCAACACACACACACACACACACACATTCTAGCAAAGTATTATAAGCAATGTTAATTAAATAACAAAGTCATGAAGTGAGAGGATAAGCGAAATAGTTGATGGAGATTAAAGAGTGCCTTTGCGATGAGCACTGAGGGCTATATGGAAGTGTTGAATCACTGTATTCTACACCTGAAAGTAATATTACACAGTATGCTACCTAACTGGAATTTAAATAAAAACTAAAAACGAAACAAAACAAAACAAAAAACAAATAAGGACCTTTCGGCCGTAACCGCCATCTTCCAGTAATTCGCCAAAATGACCAACACAAAGGGAAAGAGGAGAGGTACCCGCTATATGTTCTCTAGGCCTTTTAGAAAACATGGAGTTGTTCCTTTGGCCACATACATGCGAATCTACAAGAAAGGTGATATTGTGGACATCAAGGGAATGGGCACTGTTCAAAAAGGAATGCCTCACAAATGTTAC
>CM052799.1:106940638-107029926 GCA_028533885.1 Nasua narica | reverse complement strand
GGCATGCTGTTGGCATTGTTGTAAACAAACAAGTTAAGGGCAAGATTCTTGCCAAGAGAATTAATGTACGCATTGAGCATATTAAACATTCAAAGAGCCGAGATAGCTTCCTGAAGCGTGTGAAGGAAAATGATCAGAAAAAGAAGGAAGCCAAAGAGAAAGGTACTTGGGTTCAGCTGAAGCGTCTGCCCCACCCAGAGAAGCACACTTTGTGAGAACCAATGGAAAGGAGCCCGAACTGCTGGAACCCAGTCCCTATGAATTCATGGCATGATAAATGTAAAGAAAATAAAAGACCTCAAGACTGTAAAAAAAAAAAAGAAAAACAAATAAGGAGTGACTGGATAGCTAAGTTGGTTGAGTGTCAGACTCTTAATTTCTGCTCAGGTCATGATCTGGGGTTGGGAATTCGAGCTCCATGTTGGGAGTCTGCTTGTCCTTCTCCCTCTGCTCCTCCACTTCTCTTTCTCTCTCTCTCTAAAATAAAAAAAAAAATCTTTTTAAAAAACCAAATAACATAGTCATGGAATAGAACTTAATTGCATTTTCAGAGTACTTTTTTTAACGTCATTAAAAATACTAGTGTTTTAGAAAAAAGATTTTCATAAAAATAGTTGGTAATAGTTTGGTGGTTATATTTAGCAAAATCCCATTACCCAGAAAATTCACTTTTATGAAATGCCTTTCTTTCTGATAACAGACCATTATGGCATTATTGTGGATAACCTATAAGTTTTAAGTTCTCAAAGGAACTCATAGTAAAGGCATTATACATAATTCCTCACCTGATATTACTAAAAAATGAGTAAGGCATGGTAAATTGATTTTAGTTACAGAACTCATACATTTTTTATTTAGTAATACAGCAGAAATTAAGTTTCCTCAAATTAATATATATGTTATTAAAATCCAATATGCTAGTATTTTAAAATGTAACATCCTACATAATGCATATTTGATTTAATATTAATTTTAACTATTATAGTCATTTAATTTAATATTATATCATTTGAATTTTAATATACCTAGCATTATACAAATATTATATTCCTTTGAAATATATTGATTTTCCTTAAGAAGTCACATATAAATAAGAAACTAATAGATTCATTTCAGGTTCATATTTCCAAAAACTTCCATTGTTATAATAGCTTTGATGACTCACATTTCAAAGTGACTAAAAAGAAAAAGAAAGCCCTTATTTTGTCTTGCTTTATTTCTGTTGCTTTACAATAATATGTGTATCTATCTAGGAAGAATTTCAAATAATGTATGTTTTGTTTACCCTGGAAAAGGTCAAATTAAAACATGTTATCTGCTACAAAAATGGCTCTTAGGCTGCCAGTAATATATATTATTTTTCTTTACTTTTTATTGTATTTTTTAAAAAAACATAGTAGTTTTCTGCTTACAAACCATGCCCTCTGCATTTAAACACCAAAGAGCAAACTAAGTAACCTCACTTTGAAATATGATGCAGTAATTTAAGAATATCTGTATTTCCCCAATAATTTAGAATCTCAAATATTTCAATTCTGTTGAAGCATCTGATTAGAATATTTGTATAGTGATAGACTCCATGAATTTTATGTTTTTCTTAATTTCTCAGTTAAAGGAACAGAGTTTCTGGTACCATATAGTTAACATTGCTGTTCTATTTAATAAATCATTAAAAATGATAACTATACTTTCTTATCCTAAAAAAGGAGCACCCATTTATAAATCAATGTATGTTTAATCTCATTTATTATTTTTTAAAATTTTAAACAATATATTTTTAAATCTTCAAAAAATTTAGACTATTATAATGGCTAGGCAACTCAGTATTAATCTTGTTCATATTCTAACCAAATAAAATAATACTAGATAGATAATAAATCTACTATTTTGGGGCTGTTTTCTAGGTTTGTCTATCCAAAGGAACATAGGTTGAAGTTATCTTTCAGGTGGTTTATAATATCTATCACACTCAAACTTTATTAGGAAACTGTTGGAAATACCAGCCAAAATCCATGCATATGGTGCTTGGAAATTGATTATGACTCACTCATTAATTATTCAGCTGGTTATTCATTCATGCAATCCACATTTAAAGATACCTATTATATAATGACAGAAATTTTAGTAATTAGGCTTCAGTGATGACCTTGATAGATGTAATCCTTGTCCTCGGGTAGTTTCCAGTCTATTAACATGTCCAAAAATCAAATGGATTAATGTGGCATTGCTTATTGTTCTTTGCAAGTCTATTTTGCTTTTTAGATTTGTAATTCCTTTAATCCCCTATAGATGATTTTACTAGAGAATAAGATACAGAATACTTTTCTGACTAAAGCTTGTCTCTTTAAGACTCCTGTTTGCCTAATTGGTAATTCTAGGTTAATGAAAAAAAATATTAGTGATAAAGTCTAAAACTCTATAAAGTGAAAATTATAAGACAGTATCAAATTTCCTTAGGAGTGCATAGAAGTAGGTATGTTATTAAGGTCATAAGTGAGAAGAGATTTGGATAGAGTAACAAGGGTGCAAGAGCAGTAGCCAAGTGAGAGAATGTTAACCAGTTCAGAGTCCTGAAATACACAGAGAAGGAAGCATGCAAAGTCTGCTTCTGAAGAGGTGCAAAGAATACTATAGCATTAGGGAAAAAGCAAAATTGATTTTAGGTGAGGAACTGTAGAGTTCTCATTAAGGACAGAAGTGATTTTTCTAGGAGGTGGAAAAAATAGCAAAATGAGAAGGAAATAAGAAAGAGGGAATATGTTCATAAAGATTTCCAAGAATAAACTAATATAGGAAATTTCACCTTTCTTGATTGATTTTGAAATATAAGGATCCAGAAAAGCTAGTGTTAAGAGGTAACACACTCACGGTACTAAGCAATCTGTGGGATTCTTTGGGATGAAGTTGTTGGATATCCATCTTTACAAAGTCTTTTATTTGCCCCAGAATGAGATGGTAAGTCAGGCCTGTTCACCAGTCTGACACACATCCCAAAACAGCATTAAAGCACCAATTTGTCCAACCAAGTCTATATCTAATTTTCAGTAAGAGTTATAAATCATCACTGTGTTTCCTACCTATGGTAGGTTAATGGCACTCCCACATCTGCTATTCCTGAGATTCCTGTGAATCTCCTGGAGGACTGTTTTCCCACTTTACCTGAAAATAGAGATTCTCTCTATATAAAAATGGCTCTATAGTTATGATAGAGCTCAGAGTGATTTTTTTATGTGTGTCTCTTTCTCCCACACATCTTTGTTCTTCTACTCACTGGCATCAATACAAAATTTCACTTTCTTCCAATGCAACAGTTTTTTTTCCATGCATGCATTTTTTTCTTCCCCATCCTTGAATTTAATTAATAATTTAGAATTGTGCCTTAAGCTATTTTACCTTCTTTAGCTGGTGTGCACAAAACATTACCTAATACTTGGAATTTGGAAATTAAGCAAATGATGATGGTGAGACTTTTTAATATCATGCTGGATCATGTCCTAATAATTCTCTGTAATGGCCATCTGTCATTCTTGCAGAATTTTACTTAGTTGGAAAAACTTCACAATTGATTGGGATTCAGCTGTTTCTCACCCTGTGTAGTTACAGGTTGACTTTGCAAGAACGTATAATGTACATTAATCGTTTTTCCTTTCCCATAGAGAAGAAGACCTGAGCAGTTGCAGTCTCCTTACTCTAAAGGACATTAACCAGTTTATGCATCACCTAGTAATCATCTCCTGTTACTTACCCTAGTTATTAAACTGTGTATATCTCTGTTTTTTCTTCTCTTTTTTTTTTCCGGATCATCTCAGATCATTCTGCTGAGATGATCACTCAATGAATTCAGTAAAACTTCAAAGTGTATTCACTAACTCTTTGTGTGAAAATTACATTGTAGCAATTTGAGAAATGTGCTTCTATGTAGCTCTTGAAATATAAAGTGTGTATAATAAGAGATTATTAAGGAGGATTAAAATGGAGCTGAAGTCCTTCAGTTCACTGGAATAGTTCCCTCAATGACCACACTCTCTGCAGGTCAGATTTTAAGTATGATTCCTTTGAGATACCAAATTGATCTCAGATATCCCTGAAGTCCAGTTTAGAGATAAAAATTCTGACCTAATATCAATTTTCATAGCTCATCTATACAAAAATCTTTTTTTTTTTTTTTACAAAAATCTTGATAACAATGTTCCAAGACCTATCTACCTTCCTCCCTCCCTACATTCTTTCCTTCCATCTCTTTTCCTTCATTTTAATTGGTCCTAAAGTTCTGGATTTTGGAGACCTTGATCAAACAGGAATTTCTCAAATCTATTTAATGTTTTCCAGAAACTGGAGTCATGTGATTCTCCTTCCTCTAAAATATCAAAACAAAGTAAATAACTTTCTAACTTTCTTCTTAGTAAGGATATAAGAAATACCATGCTGGATGAAATTAAATTTCTCTGAAAGTAACTCTAAAACATTTTTGTGTGGCAGCATAGAAATTATCTTTTAAGATGAAAATCTCCAAGGGTGAGGAATATACTCCCTCCTCACTGATTTTAAGTTTCCTTTTTATACTCTACTGTGGATCTATTATTTGTAACTTTTCTTTCCTTCTTGAATTTATTTTTATAATAAATAAATAGATCAAATACCTTTTGGAGCTTATGATTCAAAAAGTAAATTACAATTTCTTTTCCTTGACCTCTAAATATATACCAATGTGTGTTTGTTCCATGTGACAGGCTGATTAAACTCTCACGCAGTTAGGACATAGCTTAATCTTTCCTATTCTTGGATCTCATGATTAATAGGCATTTTGTTAATGTATCCACAACTCCATAGTCAAAGCAAATTGACAACAGTATTTTGTATCATAACATTTTATTTTAATAATGTTATAATACAGTGTGCCAAGATCAATTTTTTCTCTCAAATGAGGATTTATCCATAAAAACTAAAAATGAAATATAAGGAAAGATTATTTCCTGTGTCTTGATAATGAATCAAATGATTTCACCTACTATCTAACAGAACTGTTATCACTGGAATTATGAAGACATATGACATGTTTCTTATTGTTAGGTAATTCACATATTACGGGAACAGACTCATGAAAAAGCAGATCATTTTTAAATAGCACAGTATATGCAATGATAAGAATTAACATAAGTGAAAAAATAGAATTAACACAAGTTAAATGAGTGCACTGAAAGTGATGGGAGAGTAACTGCAATAGCCCAGGAATAGGCAAATAGGCTTCCTGGGACAGGCAGCATATTAGCTGAAGCTGAGAGTGCTGTCCTGAGCAGTCCTTTTGGGAAAGTCCTAAAGTCCAAAAGGGATTACTAACAATAGCTGTTGTGATCTGAGAGCTGACAATATATTTCTGTGTGCCACATTTGTTCAATATTTATATAACCTCATTTAATCTTTGCAATGACCTGACAGAGTAGGGACAATTATTTTTATATTCAAGAAAGGAAAAATGAGAGTCAGATAGATTAGGTAACTTTTTTCCAAGATAACTCATCATGTAAATGTTGGCTTTAAGAATTGAACTAAAACTGTCTGACTGCAATGATTATGTTCATTAAGACTCAGTTCAATTTCATTATTTAAGCATTTACTTACCATCTTTTATGTCTCAGCCACCAACCCTTAAGTTTTAGAGAAATAAAGGCAAATAAGGTGGAATCTTTGCCTGAAAGGAACTCATTAGTGTGCTTCATTCTATCACTGTACCTTTGTATTGCCTTCCCTTTTTGAACAACTAGAGAAGCCAATTTGATTTTTTGTTTTTAAGAAAATATTCATTCAGTTTTCAAAATGGAAAAAAGCAGGTATAGTTCAGTTCGTTGCAACTAATAACTTGGGGATGTGCTTAATTATTACTTTGTGGGATGTAAATAACCTCTCATAACCTTGTTTATAAATTATTTCCCCATATAACATTTAAACCATTCTATTCTTTTCTATTTTATTTTGAAATTCTTGGCAGGTTCTACCATACTTACAGATTTTATATCTGGCATATCAACCAACATTAAAAAAAATCTCTGATGCTAATTTGAAGGTGATATTATCATTTCTGTGAATAGCTTTTCTTTTTGTGTGTGTGTGAATAGCCTTTCTAATCCATTAACAGTTTGGTTGCATTCTTACATTTTCAAAATTCAGTATAGATGATTATTATTTTGCTTCCTTTGAAGCTTCTGTTTTTTATTTCTCCAATTCAGATGATAATGTATGTCACTTGAAAGTTTTCAACTTAACTCTCTTGTCATTATGATGTGATTCCACACACATTTGTAAACACAAAGTTTAGAGCTTTGATTTGCCTGAAGGGACCAGTTATTTAAAATTATGCAAGTGGACAGGCCAACTTGTATAATGCTGAGACATTACATATTTGCTTTCTCCCAGGAGAGAGCTTATTCTTGTAATCATGTTGTAGAAACAAATAGGAGCCAAAGAATCATGGGAAAATGAAAAGCTTCTTAAATCACATAA
The DNA here is from genome assembly GCA_028533885.1 of Nasua narica. Lineage (NCBI taxonomy): Eukaryota > Metazoa > Chordata > Mammalia > Carnivora > Procyonidae > Nasua > Nasua narica. Next base: position 107,023,428 of record CM052799.1, on the reverse strand, counting down.
CATTCTCATTTATGATATTTTTGGTGTACAGCTCTGGAGCTGTTGTTGTTTTGGGGGCTTTGTTTTGTTTTCATTATCTTTTCTTTCCTTTCCTTATTTTTTTTTTAAATTCAGTACCTCATATTTCAATGGCCTCATTTTTTTCCTTTAATTCATGAAGAGAGAGTCACTCAGCCTTACTTGCCCAATAGACTGGATTTCTTTGTTGGAGATCCTCTCATAAACAGTTGATCTCATGATCAAATCAGAGAAGCGTTTACAAAAATATTTTTATAGGCCACCTGGGTGGCTCAGTCAGTTAAGTGTCTGCCTTTGCCTCAGGTCATGGTCCCAGAGCCCTGGAATCGAGTCCTGCGTTGTGCTCCTTGCTCAGCAGGGAGCCTGCTTCTCCCTCTACCTGCTGCTCTCCCTGCTTGTACACTCTCTCTCTATATCTGACAAATAGATAAATAAAATATTTTTAAAAATATATTTTGACAACATATAATTCTTGGAAATGGCAAATAGTGACTTGTATTCCCTTTCAGGCAACTTTCCTGCATTTGCTTTTCCTCCCTTCTTATGAACAACTCTCAATATAAAAGATTCATCTATAAACTAGAAAAACAGGTGAGATCCCAGTAGTTTTTAAATACAGAAAATATTCTTAAAGATGTTTTGTTTAAAGATGACTCCTCTGAGAGTGGATTAGCCAACGTCCTTATTTCTCTTTAGTCATAGTCATTTTAGTATGGACATGTGATAAATAGTGATTAATTGTGTCTCATGCTTAACAGAAATTGTGAAGCAATCTTTTAAGTCCTCAGATAATTCCAGAATGATGGCATCTCCCTCATGAGCTGCATCCACAGTACGGGACACTGCTTTGGGAGTACTGAACTCACCTCTACCTGATTTGATTAAAAAATGCTTTGTTAATATCTCTGCATAAATTAACAGTCACATGATTGCCATGTTGGTAATATTTTCTATCCATTTTAACCTGTCATTTATTCAATAATACTTACAAATGCCCAGTTTGCTGCTATACTGGGAGTCTGGGATATCCAAGAAAAAGTAGCCCCACTTTTCCCCATACTGATGCTTCCTTTTGTGGGTAAACCTGTATTTGAATTCTTTACTTACAAAATTAATCTGATAAGCAAATATCAGTTATGCAAAAGAGATTTGCATTCTTGCAAACCACTAAATTCAAGTTTTGAAAAATATGTTCTTATGATTGTCTAATTTTTTAAATGCTTGAAAGACATCTTGAGAGTGAGTTTATATGTCCAACAAAAAGCAGTCATTTCAGATTTTTTTTTCTTTTTTTGATTACCTCTCCATAGATTTGGTCATCTCTCTTTTAGCAAGTTGCTAGAAGCATTAATTGTCTCAATTAGGTTGCCATGTTGATAGAGGCAATTAATCTGCTCATTAAAAGGAATACTGGAGGCACTGAGATAAGAGGATGTACAACTACCTTTTAATCATTAAAACTAGTTGAGAAGAATAGCAGGGAAACTTTTAATTCAGAGATTTTTTTGATTAAGGAGGATTTTTTTTTAGATAAGTTTTAGGTTCACAGTAAAATTGAGAGGAAGGTACAGAGAATTCACATATATCCCCTACCCCCACACATGCATAGCCTTCTCCATGATCAGCATTACTTCCTAGGATATCATATCTGTTACTAAGGATCAACCTGCACTGACACATCACAGTCACCCCAAATCTATAGTTTACTTTAAGGCTGACTTTTGGTCTTGTATATTTTATGGATTTAGACAAATGTACGGAGACATATATCATTATTACAGTTTCATGTGAAATAGTTTTACTGCCATAAAGATCCTCTGTGCTCTGCCTGTAATTTCACCCCTGCTACATCTGGCAACCACTGATTAATTGATTAATTGATTGATTGATTGATTGATTTTTGTCTCCTTGGTTCTGCCTTTTCCAGAATGTCAGATAGCTGGAATCCTAAAGTATATAGACTTTTTGGATTGGTTTCTTTCACTTAGTAATATGTATTTAAATATCTTCCATGTCTTTTCATGCTTAATAGCTCACTTTGTTTTAGTGTTAAATAATATTCCATTGCCTGGATGTATCACAATTTTTCCATTCATCTATTTAAGGAGATCTTGCTGGCTTCAACGTTTTGGCAATTACGAGTAAAGCGGCTGTGAACAACTATGTGCAGGTATTTGTGTGGACACAAGTTTTTAACTCCTTTGGCTATATACCAATGAGCAAAATTGCTGGATTGCATGTTAAGAGTATGTTTAGTTTTGTGGGAAACTGCTAAACACTCTTCCAAAGTACCATTTTGCATTCTCACGAGCAATGAGCGAGCATTCCACTTGCTCACCAGCATTTACTGTTTCCAGTGTTCTGGATTTTGGCCATTTACTACATGTGTAGTGGTACCTTGCTTTATAATTTTCATTTCCCTGATGACATAGATTGTGGAACATCTTTAAATATGCTTATTTGGCATCTCTAGTTCTTCTTTGGCAAGGTGTCCTTCAGGTCTTTGGAACATTTCTTTATCTGACTGTTTCTTTAATAGGTAGCCCTTTATCGTATGTATCTTTTGCAAATATTTTTTCCCGTCTGTGGCTTATCTTTTAATTCTCTTACACTTTCACAGGGAAGAATGTTTTAATTTTAAAGAAGTCCACCTTTTCAATTTTTTTCCTTTCATTTATTGTGTCTTTAGAGCTTTATCAAAAAGGTGTCATGGAACCCTAGGTCATCTATATTTTCTCCTACTTTATCTTCTAGTAGTTTTATAGTTTTGCATTTTACATTTAAGTCTATGATACATTTTGAGTTAATTTTTGTGAAGAGGTTAAATTCCTTATCTAGATTCTTTTTTTTTTTTTTTTGCATGTGGATGACCAGTTTTTCCAGCACCATTTATTAAAAACACTATCTTTGCTCCATTGTATTTCCATTTTATTTCCTTTGCTTCTTTGTCAAAGATCAGTTGATTATATTTATGAGAGTCTATTTCTGGGCTCTTATTCTATTTCATTGATCTATATGTCTGTCATTTCACTAATATCACACTATCTTGAATACTGTAGCTTTATAGTAATGGTCGACATCAAGTAGTAGTGTCAGTTATCTAACTTTGGTTTTCACTTTCAATATTGTGTGAACTATTCTGGATCTTTTGCCCCTCTATATAAAATTTAGAATCAGTTTATTGATATCCACAAATATCAGTGGGAAGAACATCCTGGTATTTTGATTGGGAGTGCATTGACTGTAGATCAAGTTGGGAAGAACTGACATCTTGATGATATTGACTCTTCCTATCCAAGAACATACCCTGTCTCTCCACTTTTTATTTAATTTATCAGTTTTATAGCTTTCATCCTATAGATCTTATACATATTTTGTTAGATTTTTGCCTAAGTATTTTATTTTAGGATGTGCTAATGTAAATTGCATTGTGTTTTTAATTTCAAATTCCACTTATTTTATTGTTGTTGTTAATGAAGAGATTTTAAGACTGAAAATCTCATTGAAAGCATGAATTCTAGCCCATTCAAACTTCATGGCTTTCTACTGACCACGTAGTTTCCTTTGCTTCCTAGCATTGCTATTTGTAGCTGATATTCATTTTCATTTCAGACTGTGTCAGGAGTCAGTTAAGGGGCACCTGGGTGGCTCAGTGAGTTAAGTGTCTGCCATTGGCTCAGGTCATGATCCCAGGGTCTTGGAATTGAGCCCCTCATTGGGTTTCCTGCTCAGCAGGGAGTGCTTCTCCCTCTCCCTCTGCCCCTTCCCCTGCTCCTGCTCTCTCTCTCTGTCTCTCTGTCTCTGTCTCTCTCTCTCAAATAAATAAAATCTTTTAAAAAAAGAGTCTATTGAGAATACAACTGATGGATGAAGACTAAAAGTATGTCATCTTCCAGCATGGTTTTATACTGATACTTACATACTTATTAACTATCATAGATTTGAATTGTGACCCTCCCAAACTCATATGTTTAAGCCCTAAACCCTACTGTGACTAGATTCAGAAATAGAGCCTTTAAGGATATTATTAAGATTAAATGAAGTCATAAGGGTAGGGCTTTAATCCAATAGAATTGGTGTCCTTATAAAAAGAAGAGACACCAGAAATGTGTGTGTATAGAAGAAAGGCTATGTGAGAAGACGACCAGTTACAAATCAACAAAAAAGGCCTGAGGAGAGACCAAATCTGTCAGCGTCTTGATCTTGAACTTGCAGCTTCCAAAAGAATGAGAAAAAAAAAAAAATTCTGTTGTTTAAGGCATCCAATTTGTGGTACCTTTTATGGCAATCTGAGCAGACTGCTACACTAACCTGTTCTTGACATCCAGTTTCTCAGTTCTGCTCTCCTAACTTATAAAACACTGGTTTTCTTCTGACCAATTTATTTGAACCTTTTCATCACTCTTTAATTTTCTTCAACACCGTTACTCCTCTCATCACTTCTACAAGGACTATGGAATGAGACCCTAGTAGTCTGTACTATTTAAGACATGATAGCTGGAAATTAGTATCAAGTTAGTAATTTACCCATGCACTCACTGAGAGAGGTCACCTATAAATAGACCTTACAATATTTTAGAAGTTCTGTCTTAGTCTTTACCACTGGGCTTAGACTTCAGGTGAGTATTTCTGTTTATCATATAATATCCTTCTCTTTCCCTTCAATCACACCTTTTAATTATTTATCTACAAGCCTATTGCCTTAATTATATTAATAACAGTAACATCTATTGCTTCTGGCATATATTTCATCAGACAGTATTTTCAAGATAGGCCAAATTATAAAATGCATATTTTAAATTTTGTGAAGACTGAAAGTATTTAGTAGAGTAACATATAATGCAATAATCTGAATGCTACAGTATTTATGGAATTTGAGAAACAAATTGTTTAATAATCATTTCATTACACTTGAACTTTTGGCTTTTACCTTTTATAAATTGAGAATAATTTGAAATATTTGTTTTGAGTAATCTATGTAATTAAACTTTGATTCCTGTAAATATTCTAAAAAGTAAATACTTGGATTTGAACTAACCTGGAAAACATTGCTATATTAATAATGTCTTTTGAATCTTTCGAGGGCTAATTTAATTAAATATGAAAGGATCATTAAAATTACTCATTTTATCCCAGTTTTTACACACATTTATACACCTTGAAAAGGAAAAATTAACAATAATCACAACTATAATGGTCAAAATAGTTTTTCATATAAGACAGGTAGAGTAGAAAATCTTGTTTTTTTAATATTTTATTTATTTATTTATTAGAGAGAGAGAGAGAGCACTGAGCTGGGAGGATAGAGAGAAGCAGGTTCCCCTAAAGCAGAGCCCTACTCAGCTGAGCCACCCAAGTAACCCTTAGAGTACAAAATCTTAAAAAAAAAATTCTGAAATTGTCAGACTTATTGTGGCTCTTGATATTAAATGAAGTAGACAGTAAAGTGCCTAGAACAGTTCACCTGAAATATATTGCTAATATTTGATGGTCATGTTCCTTTTGAAAAAGGATGTTATTGAAATATATATTTATTTAATAATTAACAAATTATTTTCATTTCAAAGATAACCGTAAGTACAAATGAATAAGTATAAAAACCTGTTTATAAAACAGGTTTTAAAGATATATACATGTTCATTTGTACTTACGGATCTTTTAAATGAAAATAATTTGTTATTTATATTTATAGCCAAAATGAAGTGTTTGTGAAAACATCTAACAGCAAATTTTAAACAATTTTGAACAAACTGAAAGGCTGATCATTCATTTTCTACCTGTGGATGATTTTATGAATTTTAAAACTATGGCAAAACAGGAAGTTATTTCTGTTCTCTTTCAAAAATAATGTGATAGAGAAATAATTGAATAGAGTCAAAACAAACCTTTTACTCAGATTCTTTAAGAACAACTAGATATTGCTGCTAGAAATAGAAATCAACCAATCCTCAATTTCACTACAGCAATTCACCAGCTCAAAAGATGTGGAGAAATGCTAAACTTTTAGAAATTGTGTGTGTACTTATTCATTTACTTCAGTCTTTTTTAGGAAAAAAATGAATGAGTTTTCAAATATTTTTTGTTACCAAAAAGTCTAGGTCAACCCTAACTATCATTTCAATCAATTAATAGCATTGATGACAAAGAAAATTGAATTGGATTCTACAGTAAGCGAAAGACTAATTTTCACACATACACTTTGTTATAAACCAGTGTGACTAAAATTAAAATATTGGTGTGTATGATATAAACACCTGAGTAAAGCAGAATGAGCATCAGTATGTACCTTGAAAGACAATAAATGAGATTCTTTGAAATACCAGCTCTTTTTGCTTCATCCCATGCATCTATATGGTTTTATTTGTTGCAAATTAGTACTTGTTTGATAGTCTTTTAAAAATGTTAACTCGATAACTCAATTCTAAAAGTAACTCAACTGAGAGGTCCTAAAGTTTTTGAAGATATTTTAACACCATTAGAAAATAGGGTGAGATACCTAAGGTGAAATGTGGCATATTGTATATGGCATATATGTCAAGTAAACCCTATTAGTTATAAGCTACACGGACTAGATTAAATAATACAGAGACACTGAAAAGTAAAACTTTAAATTAAAGTAACACTTGTATCCATGCATGCATAAATGCACATATCCTCCAGCATAACTTGTAACCGGGGATGACTCTGGCCTCCAGTGAATTCATTGTCAGTTTATTCTGAAGTTACTTTTTTGCCACAACCAAGAAACAAAAAAGACAACAGTGCTTTCAACAAAGTTCAAACTCAAAATTAGAAAATGGAATGAGTGCCTAGATCCACTCTATGTAGTGCTATAAACTACATAAACTAATGTGACACTCGAACCATCAAAATGTATAGTTCACAGTGTTTTAGTGGACACAAGCCAGTGAATGACCAGAGCAGAATTATACAGAAAGTTTATAATAAACACCCAAGAAATAAATGAAGAGCACAATAAGCTACCATTTTGAAGCCAACCAATTGAAAATATGATATGACAGTGAAATAGACTAGAAATAAACCAGTGATTTATCACTGAGCATTCTATGTTGACCGGTAGATTAAATAAACAACATGTCACAGATTGGATCTGGCCATTCCAAAAGGAAATCTGCTATCTGAATTTGAAATTAATGTTATCAATGTAAGGCTTCAGGAGAATTGGAGTTTAACCAAATGACAAATAGAGAGGCCTCTGCTGATGCAGCAGCAGAAAGCATACATTGAAATGAAAAGGAAGTTGAATCAAGGAGGAGCCAGCAACGACTAATGAAAAGCATGAGCATTTAGCTGCTCGCCCTCCCCGCCAAATAGACACCATTAAAATACAAGTCACGGTTTTAAAGTAAAGCATAAGGCCATCGTATAGTCACATATTTGAATTCCAGAGACAATTTAAAGTTCTTGTCCAAACCTTGAAGAAAGATACTTTAGTATTTTCATAAGAGACATATGGTGGGTGAAAAAAAAATTCTTTCAGAGATTCACTATTAGCAAGGAACAAGTATTTCAAGATCTATTATGAAAGAAGTTTTATAGTCATAGCCTGACTTCCTTTTCATGGCAGCCTAATTAAATTTGGTAGGTAAAATTTTTTTTTAAATGCTTGGTGAAACTGAACAGCATTGTTGCAGTGTTTAATAAGATTATCATTTAAATTTATCATATGAATTTAATAAAAGAAATAAGTGTATTATAAGGATCTATAATTATTTTCTAATTGATAATTACAAGATACATAAGAAGAACAAGAAAATTAGGTGAATATAATTTCTAAAATATTTATGATCTGTAACATTAACTGATAGTGAACATGATTGGAACAACATAAACTCTGACTACTGTCTTTATTTTAATACCAACACATTAATTATGTATTTGTTTTAACTTTAATGGAAGCAGGTAAATGCATGTATTTAATTTAAGTGCCATGCTTTAATAAAATTGTGTGAAAATATTGAAAAATTATGAAATGTAAAGTTGAAATAGTAACCAACTGCTTAAGGATTTATAGCATGCTTCTTTTATGATGTTACTAATAATTATAAGGTAACAAGAGGACTTTTTTGTTTTAGTAGAAGTAGTAAGCAAATATATAACTGAAAACATTAGTATACATTTTTTAATTGAAGTAAATAAAGATCTCTGACATTTTAATAATTGGGGCTTTTTAAAAGAGCAGAATGCTTTAAATAATCCAATATGTAGCAAGGAAAGTTTTTTCTAATATAAGTCTTTATATGAGTCTGCTCAATAGGGATGATATGCTTATGAGTTCATCTGAATTAATAAAAATACATTATACTCACATTTGAAGTGTAGAAATGAAGATGTGAACAAAAAGTTTAAGTAGCTTTCTTATAATTATAAAGTGATAACTTTTATACATAGAATATATGCTGCTTAGAACTTTTGTATTTATTAAATTAGTTCCCATTCTTTTTACAGTGGAAGAAATATAAAACCTATGACTTGTGACTTTTCAGTCTTTTTTTTTTGAAAGATTTTATTTATTTATTTGACTGAGAGAGAGAGAGATCACAAGTAGGGAGAGAAGCAGGCAGAGAGAGAGGGGGAAGCAGGCTCCCCGCTGAGCAGAGAGCCCAATGTGGGGCTCCATTCCAGGACCCTGAGATCGTGACTTGAGCCGAAGGCAGAAGCTTTAACCCACTGAGCCACCCATGTGCCCCTCAATATTACACCATTAGGTTATAGGATAAGATATCTCTTCATGAGAAAATAATAGACTATAATTCAGAAGATGATACATGATCCAAGAGAACATAATTATTTTTCAAAGTGATTATCTTGATTCCTCCCATAAAAATCTATCTGCAAATGACAAAATGCCTTTGTGAAACCATAAGCACCTACTTGTAACATAGTTTGGGCTGAGGTTTACAAAGAAATCAAGTATCAAGACAAAGATTTAACCAAGTTGTGGAATGAATTTCCACATGGATTTTAAAAATATCCACTTTTAAGAGTTTACTTTTACTTTACATGCAAACTCTCCAATAACAAACAACAATATAAAGAATATAATGGTTTTGCTGTGACATTTTAGTCTCTGCTGCTAAACCCCTCACATGAAACCAGAAATAAAAATGATCCATTAGTTTGACCTCAGGCTTGAAAAATCAGGTATGTGACATGTAGGTCTGCCATGCTATCACAAATTATAATTCATTTAAAACTCCACATTTTTTTAAATTTTTTTTAATTTTTAAGCTTTTATTTTAATTCCAGTTAGTTAATATACAGTTCTATTAGTTTCAGGTACACAATATCGTGATCCAACACTTCCATACAACACCCATTGCTCATCACAAGCGCACTCCTTAATCCCCACCAACTCTTTCACCCATTCCCTCCTCCTCTCCTGGTAACCATCAGTTTGTTTCTTATAATGAAAAGTCTGTTTCTTGATCTTTCCCTCTTATGTTTCCCCTTTGTTTTGATTCTTAAATTCCACATATGTGAAATCATGCTATTTGTACTTTCTTTGACTGACTTATTTTGCTTAGCATAATGCTCTCTAACTCCATCCATATCCTTGCAAATGACAAGGCTTCATTCTTTTTTTATGGCTGAATAACATTCCATTGTGTCTATAGACCCCTTTTTATCCATTCATCAATCGATGGACATGGGTTACTTCCATATGTTGGCTGTTATAAATAATACTGCTATAAACATAGGGGTACATGTATCCCTTCGAATTAGTGCTCTAGTATTCTTTGGGTAAATACCCAGTAGTGCAATTGCTGGATCATAGAGTAGTTCTATTTTTAACTTTTTGAGGAACCACCATAGTGTTTTGCACAGTGGCTGTACCAGTTTGCATTCCCAATGACAGTGCACTGGTGTTCCTTTTTCTCCCCATCCTTGCCAAAACCTGCTGTTTCTTGTTCTGTTGATTTTAGCCATTCTGGCAGGTATGAGGTGATATCTCATTGTAGTTTTGATTTGCATTTCCCTGGCGATAATTGATGCTGAGCATCTTTTCATGTGTCTGTTCGCCATCTCCATGTCTTCTTTGGAGAAATGTCTGTTCGTGTCCTCTGCCCATTTTTAAACTAGATTATTTGTTTTTTTTGGTGTTGAATAAAACTCCATACTTTCAATGAAATTTAAATTTTCATAAAAACCTGCTACCAAAAATTAAAATCAGGAAAAATTTGAGAAGAGTTTGTAAAGTCAGAGCTAAGATTTCATATTTAAGCAGTAGCTGAGAAATAAGATCAATGGAAATTGTTTATTGAGCTTCTATATAAACCCATCTATCTCATATGAAATCTGATGAAGCAGAAGTTAAAATAAATGCCTTGCTGATTGTCTAAGGTTAAAAAACCACTACCATTTATTTGAGTCAAGAAAAAATGGGAAAATAAATGTTTTCACACTAGCAGAAATAGTTTGCTGCTCTGGAATTAAGAAATCATGAATAGTAAACCTTAGAAGAAGATAAATATTTCTTGATGAAATGTGATGTCAGGACCATTTATTAATGGTACACATTGTACCATTGGGATAGTACACATGGACCTCGAGATTTTGACTGAGTATTCCAGTAGGGAATTGCAGAATAACTCTTACTAAGGAAAATTATTTTCTGTCTGGTGAGATATCATCATCTATTGACAATAATATCTTGGGAAGAAAACCTCAAAAAGTGATAGGAGTAACTAGAAATCAAGTAGCCACATTAAAAATGAAATCAGGAGATAAAATGAGAGGGAGATGTTACAGCTTGGAAGGAAAAAGGAAAAAAAAATTTAAAAAAATCATATTTAGATTTTTGATTCTATAGAGAGAAATAAAACAAACATTAGTTTGCATTTCTCAAAATCTACCGAATAGTTAGATGTTCACAATAGCCAAACTGTGGAAGGAGCCAAGATGTCCTTGAACAGTTGAATGGATAAAGAAGATGTGGTTCATATATACAATGGAATATTACTCAGCCATCAGAAAGGATGAATACCTACCATTTGCATCAACATGGATGGAACTAGAGGGGATTCTGCTAAGTGACATAAGTCAAACGGAAAAAGACAATTATCATATGGTTTCACTTGTATGTGGAACATAAGGAATAGAACAGAGGATCATAGGAGAAGGGAGGGAAAACTGAATGGGAAGAAATCAGAGAGGGAGACAAACCATGAGAGACTCTGGACTCTGGGAAACAAGCAGAGGCTTGTAGAAGGGAGGGGGTGGGGGGCTTGGGATAATTGGGTGATGGGTACTAAGGAGGGCACATGATATGATAAGCACTGGGTGTTATACACAACTAATGAATCGTTGAACACTACATCAGAAACTAATGATGTAATGATGTAACCGAACACAATAAAAAATTTTAAAAGTAAAAGTTTGATTAAAATGTGAAAAAAATTAACGATGTACTATATATTGGCTGATTGAACTTAAGAAAAAATCTACAGAATAAATAGGTCTTTATTTTATTCCACATTTGAGATTGGTGATAATGCCAACAAATTATACTGATTAGCAGAATTTAATATATATCAAATTATCTAGTGGTTTTTAGAGGGCAGGTTTTTTAGGAAACTGAGTTCCTTTCTCGATTCTGTTATTTGATGGCATATCAGAGTTAAGAAAGCCAGATGAAGTAGTTGATATATAAATTCTCTGAAAATTTGAAAGTATTGTGCAAAACAAATATTTTATTAAAATTCTTTGTGTGTTACCTGTCCATGAGTCCTTATGAGTTTGCCAGTGACCCCTTAATTTCACAGAGCAAACCTCTTGAGTCTCATGCTGACATGACCAGAAGTCAGCATTATGCTCAAGGAATTTGCAATGGAGCTGGATGGCTTACAACTAAAGGAGAGAACAACTTTAATGAAGTAAGCACTTCTTCAAGCATATTTTACAACTGCACTGCTGTTCAAAATATTTTCTACTGCTTCACATTCATCCCTGGGGCTTCAACTAAAAAAAAGAAAATCAGCTTTATTTAAGTATAATGTTTTCTATCAGTGGTGGTTTTTGGATTGCTTTCTTTACATAACCATCAACAAGAAACTTGTGTTTAAAATAAAGTATTGTTTCATGCCAAGACATAATTTCTCTTCCAAATTGAAGTTGTAATACAGAGCTCTGGCCAAAAGCAACTGTATTTTACCAAGTTCCAAAAGTTAACAAAGTAAAGCTAAGTGATAAAAATCATTAGTGGATGATGTTTTCAGTTGTGCGTTTTAGTTACTTTAGCAGATGCAATATTGGCTGCTTCTTTTCACAGTAAATTAGATATGCAATTACTAGAAGCAAGAAATAGATTTGCATTATGTAAAAATGGTGTGCATAAGATTAATTATGAGCAAAGAACTAAAAATGTGCCAATATTGAAATAACTTCACCACAGGGACATTCTTATCCAAATGATTAAATTAGCCTTTTGGCCAGATGATAACTACTTCCCAGTCATCAAATTAATAAAATGCAGGAATCAAGAGTCATGACTTTCCTTAAAATAAGAAGACTGATACCATGTTTTTATACCTTTAGGGGGCATCATTTGATTTTATCTATTATGAATTCCTCCTTTACCACTTTCAATTTATATGTTCATATGAAATGCTGAAAAGATAAACAAGAAAGTTTATCCAGTTTCCTATGACCTGGTTTCACAATATTGCTAACAGTTGTGGTTTAGATAGTTCTATTTGGCCCAACTTAGATGAGGTACATGCATTGTTTTTAATTCTACCGTTATGTATTATCATTTTTTTATCTTATGAAAAATATTTTATACACGGGAACATGGAGACATTTTGAAATAGATTATGATCTCTATTACAACTAGACATAGATCACTAGATGTAAATCTCTACACGTTTCAACCATGTATACACTGTTCAATATGTTATCTTCAGGAGTGATAGCACCTGAAAAATTTGCCTGTGAGCTATTAAATCACTTAAAAATATTATGCTCATTAAGTAGAAAATATATTGTTATAAAATAGATGAGTCCTTTGCTCTAACAGAGTTTGCATGACATCAAGAAAACTCACTTTTATCCATGCTCTCTCTAATATTTACTCTTACCTGTGCTATATTGATTATTTTGTCATTGAAGTATGATTTATATACAATGTTACATTAGTTGCAGGTATACAACATAGTGACTTGATGTGAGCTCTATTGATTTTTATTTTAATAAAAATTCTAAAATTTTATACTGAGAATATCCAAATATTATTAATATTTAAAATATAACTGTTATTTAATCATTTCAAAAAGTAGATCCTTTTCTATTTGTGTATTAATTAAATATTATTGAGTATCTACCATAAACATCTATGTAGAAAGCTTCCTCTAGGGGTGCTTGGGTGGCTTGGTTGGTTGAGAGACTGACTCTCGGTTTCAGCTCAGGTTGTGATCGCAGGGTCATGAGATTGAGCCCTACATTGGGCTCTATGCTTAGCTAGGCTTCTGCTTGGGACTCTCTCCCTCTTCTTCTGCCCTCCCCCTTGCTGGCACATGCTCTCTCTTTCCCTCTACAATAAATTAATGAAGAAAGGAAGAGAGAGAAGAAAGAAAGAAAGAAAGAAAGAAAGAAAGAAAGAAAGAAAGAAAGAAAGAAAGAAAGAAAGAAAGAAAGAAAGAAAGAAAGAAAAAGAAAGAAAGAAAGAAAGAAAGAGAAAGAAAGTGAGCTTCTTCTAGGTTCTGGTATATACTAGTAAATAAAATAGATAAAACATGTGAAGTTCAGGGATGCCTGGGTGGCTCATTCATTAACATCTGCCTTCGGTTCAGGTCATGATCCCTGGGTCCTGGGATCGAGCCCCGCATCAGGCTCCCTGCTCAGTGGAGAGCCTGCTTCTCCTTCTCCTACTCCCCATGCTTGTGTTCCCTCTCTTGCTGTCTTTCTCTGTCAAATAAATAAAATCTTTAAAAAGAAAACAAATCTGAAGTTCACATTATGGAGACAGAAAATGAATTAGGAAATCAGTAGACCATAAAGTAGCGGAGATGGCAGTAAGAACTATGAGGGAAAAAAAAAGAGGGAGAAGAAAATGAGTGATGGCGAAGAAGGATGCATTTTACAGTTTAAGGTAGTCAGGAAATGCCATGTTTTAGCATTTAAGCAAGGACCTACAAGAGGTGGGACAGTGGACCATGGTGATATCTGGGGAAAGAATGTTTCAGAAAATAGGAATCACAACGTAAATGTCCTAAGTCCTAAATGACCATGCATTCCTGGCATGGTCCAAGTGAGAAAGAGGATGATGTGACTATATAATTGTGAGGTGGAGATTGGCAAGAGATGGGAGGAAATGGGAAAGAAATGGGCTAAGGTTAATGGGGATGGTTATCATGGAGGAGGATCTTTAAAATCATTGGAATGACTTCAGAGTAGAAAGACATGTGGAGTCATTAAGCACTCTGGACACCGAAGAGACATGATCTGAATTTAGTTATATTTTAAGTTGAATACGTATGTGTGTGTATATGTATACATATATATATGTGTGTGCATATATGTATTTATATTTATATACGCATATATATTCAATTATCACACAAATAAATGTTTTCTTTTGGTATAGAGGTTTATGAATTTTAAAGTTATGGATTTATATAGTACCTACTGTGGCACTTAAGGTGTTTAATGGATCATTCTGGCTACTTTTCTAAGAATAAAATATAGGGTAGCGAAACAAGAAGTATTAGAAAAACCATGAGGAGCCTGTAGCAATAATCCAGGCAAAAAGCGACAGTGACTTGGGTCAGAGGAGTAGCAGTGGAGATGTTTAGTAGTGGTCAGATCCTGGTGTTTTGAACATAGCTCCAGTTGCCAGGATGACAAATGTGACAGAGAGAAAAATCACTTGTGATAGCAAGAGCTTTAGCATATAGACAGATTAAAAAAAAAAAAAAGGACTTTAGTTTACTGAAAAGGGAAGACTTGGGAAAAGCCGGATAGAAGGATGCACAGAGGGTTCTGTTTGGGACACATAAACTTGACACTTCTTTTAAGATTAGAAAATAGTAGTATGAAGCAGTTGGGTATCTGAACCTAGAGGTGAGACAATAGTAATACAAAACTGAGAGCCATTAGTGTATAGAAGACCATGAAACCAGAAAAGTTCGCAGAGAGAAAGTATAGACCAAGAAACTAACATCAAACAAACAAATGCATGCACATTCCAAAGACAAAACTTTGGGGAAAATGAATGTAACTGGCAAAAGAGTAATTAAAAAGATTTGCCAGTTAAACAAAATCAGGACAGCCAGGTGAAGGGAGTCAACTTTGCCTAATAGTAATGTACGTCAAATATTGACATTTTTTTTTTTAGTTTTTACTTATTTATTTGAGAGGGAGAGAGAACAGAGAGAGAGAGAACATAAAAGCAGTGGAGAGGGGCAGGGGAGAGGAAAAGCCAACTCTCCACTGAGCAGGAAGCCAGACATGGGGCTTGATCCTAGGACCCTGGGATCATGACCTGAGCTGAAGACAGACTTTTAACTGACTGAGCCACCCAGGCGCCACCAAATATTGACATTTATTAGAGTACTTTCCGTGAAATGCTGGGGCTTTACTAGGAAAAGCCACATGGAAATTGGCTTAAGAATGAGAGGAGAGAAATTTAAAGCTGAGATTCTATAAACTCTTTCAAGCAATTTTGTTATAAAGAAGAGCAGAGAAATAATTCATAAACTAGAAGGAAATATGGGTGAAAAGAATTTTTATGGATTTTTTTGTTGTTGATATCATCAAGAAATGGTTTGATTTCCATCAATCACTTAGTACAAGAAGGGGAAGGGAATGTCTAAAGATAAGGTCGTGAACACAACTCATTATTGTAAATTGCACAGAGTGCAGTGAGAAAGAGTGTTAGGAATTAATGGCCAAAATGGAGATTAAAGGGGCTGGATTAGAGATTAGAGGTTGGGGAAGGGGAGGATGACCATCTAGTCCTGGTGAAAATTTTCATTTTCAAATTCTTCCCATATAACATAATAAAATCCTCAAATACAAATCTCTCTTTCTTAGTTTTTGTCCTATTTGTTTGCCCAAATATAGGAGTATGATTTAATATTACTGCTATCAATTTTTTTGATATATAGTTGAGTGGATGTGCAGGTACAATAGAAGTGCCTAAATTAGTAATTTTACAAAAATAAAAATTACCTTGGTGCAAGTTTTTTGACCAGTTGCTTATGAAGTTTATATTTTGTATTTATTCTCTATCTTTTTCGGGCTCTAATATGTTTTAAATTTATAATTTGTACTTTTCATTCTAGCAGCAGGCAGTTGGAATTGGAAATATGGGCATGGGATCTAGAATAATTGGCAGGGTGAGGTAAAATTTAGGTGTCTAAATATCTAGATACAGACATGGCATATATACTTGGAGATAAGTCTGTAGATATGAATTGCTAAAATAAATGTCATTAAAGGGGGTAATAGGAGTCTGGCTGCAACAGCCCAAATATCAACAAACTACTTCATTTGTTGTAAAAGGTAGAGGTGAGCTTTCAGGACCTATGAGGATAGGTGAAGTTAAATCAAAAGAAACTGGATATTAAACAAAATTAGAATGTACAAAAGATAAAAGCTTCCATAATGTCTCGCTGATGAGCAATAGTAGGACTTCCTAAGCATTATCTCATTTTATCCAAAATTTTCTGTAGTCTGTTTCCAAATTATTAGCTCCTTTTTTTCCAGATGTATTTTCATATGATTATTTCCTTTTCTTTCTATATTTTTTTGTTTTTGTTTTCGTTTTTAAGTAGGCTCCATGTGGGGGCTTGAACTCACAACAGTATTATTTTGGATAAGCGGAAAAAAATCTAGAAAAATATTTCAATATACATTAGAGGTAATGTTAAAAGTGACATTTTAATGAGAGGAAAATGATTAGTAACTTAGAGATAAGATAAAGCTGGTTTCTAGCTCAGTCCTACACCACAGTATATTGTAGAGGAATCAAAATTTTAATATAAATATGAGACTTTAAATCTATAAAAGAACATGGGTAAATATGGGTAAATATTTCCTTATGTTGGGGAAGGGAATGTTTTTATAAGCACAAGAAGGAAAAAGTGATAAACCGTACTACATAAAAATTTAAAACTTTTTATGGTGTAAAAGTAGTACAGAAAAAAGTAAAACCAATTGGGGAACCTGGGTGGCTCAGTTGGTTAAACTTCTGCTTTCAGCTCAGGTCATGATCTCAGGGCTTTTGGATCACCCCCGCACTGGGCTCCCTGCTCAGCGGGTAGCCTGCTTTACCCTCTTCTCCCCTTGCTCGTGTGTTCTCTTTTTTTCAAATAAATAAATAAACTCTTTAAAAAAATAAAAATAAAACCAACCAAAAAAATTCTGAACTTTATTTGCAGCTCATATGACAAAGAATAAACATGTGTAACATTTTAAAAAATTGTGTCAATAAGATAGATTTCAACAATTTCGGAGAATGATAGCCAAAAATATCTAAGCAAATCAGTGCCCCTACTAGCTATTGTGATAGCTTGCAGTGACCTAGAACAAAGTGCCCCTTCATTCAGCAGCAAAAGCCTCATCACAGTACGTAACATGGGAAGCTTTAGGCTAGATTTCAACTCTAAGTCATCTCAGCTGGGCATCACAGGGTGGTGAATAATCATGGTGGTCCTAAGGAAGAAGCTCAACATCTTCCATAATAAAAAAAAACACAATATTTTTCACAATATAGGCAAGACCAAGAGGCTCGGTAATACTAGCATTGGTGAGGTTGTGGGGAAATAGAGATTTTTAGACTAGTAAATGGTAGAATAAATTGGTTCAAGTGAAGGAAATTTTGGCAATAATCAAAATTAAGAAAAAATACATTATTTGATTGAACCATTTCATTTTCTGTACACTCTCTGTAAATGAAGCCTTGTATGAATTCAAATACGATGAAGTGTATTATAAGATTGTTTTTAAAAGCAAAAATTAAGATAAACTGTACATGATTGGAGATAAGTTAAATTATTTTGTATCTATTTATGAGTTCTAGTGACAGTAAATATAGATACTGGTATAGATATATAGATACATCTCTTGTTCAGAGGAGTTCTATTGATAAGAAATATGCGATATAGGTATCTGCGTATATAATATCCATGAAATTATATCTTTATCATTCTTAAAAAGTTTTAGAAATTCAAATTGTATTTTAAAGTGTTAAATAAAAATAAAAATACATCAGATTTGTATGATGTAATTTCATTGTACACTTAAAAATATCTCTATTTACCTTACAGAAAAAACTTAATAGGATTACTATAGAAAGAAGTAATTAAAAATCTACCATGGAGGGAATGTATTTTATAGTGTTAATTTTGATTTGGGTGAAACAGTATCTTAATTATATATTCTACTTACAAAATCATGGCATCTTTAAAAGATTTATTTATTTTAGAGAGAGAGCGAGCATGAGTGGGGATGGGGGACAGAGAGAGAGGGGAGAAAGATGGAGAGAAGCAGACTCCCTGCTAAGCAGGGAACCCAATGCAGAACTCGATCTCATGACCCTGAGATCATGACCTGACCTGAAATTAAGAGTCGGATGCTCAACTATCTGAGCCACTAAGGCACCCCAATCATATTGTATTACATGTTTACTTAGGATATTTCTTCCAGTTTTATGTGTAAGATCCCCAAAACTAAAATTAACTTCGTAACATGACATTTCAGAGTTGCAAAACACTTCCTTTTATAAATGTATATTAAACTTGGTTCTTATTTGTAGAAAAATATCATGATTCTACATACATTTTCATATCATAACTGTATTATATATTTCACAATCCAGTATATATTTCAACAGCATAAAGACTTTGTTTCCAAGTTCTCATCTCTTGCATGGATCCCTACCTTATCAAACCTACCTCCCTTTCTTCAGTCTTACTCTTACAATGTTTTCCAAATAGCCTCTGGATTTTCCTAAAATGTAAATCTCATCATATTATCCTTTATTAAAACACCTTTCTTGGTTCCTGACAGTCCTCAATCAAGTCTAACTGTGGAGGTGGTGCAGAAGGAGAGGAAGAGAAAGAATCCCAAAGAGGCTCCATGCCCAGGGCAGACCAAGATAGGGCTTGATCTCATAACCCTGAGATCATGACCTGAGTCGAAATCAAGAGTTGAATGTTTAACTGACTGAGCCACCCAGGCTCCCTGAGATTGTTTTCTAATGTAATTTAACAACTCTTGTCTTCCACTCAAGCTATATTGCTGTTTGTTAGTATTTACAAAATTTGATTTAGGTAGCTTCTTAGCAACTGGTGATATTATAATGATGGTCTCTATTATATGGTAAGTGTCATGATCATATGACCTGAAAGAACAAATCCCAAATCTATGGTATACTAGAGCATATATACTCTGTCTTTAAGTTCACAGTTTTCTTGGTGCAGTTGATTATATTAATATTAATGATGTTAATTTTATAAATATGTGTATACACACATATACATATATATACATATAAAACTATACTTGCTATAGGAACTTGTCTTTATTAGAATCACTTTTGAACAAAAGCTAGAAATAGATACATTTTAACAAATGTGGTTGGGAGCTACCTTATACTTGAAGATGTGAGTACACTGTGAACAATTTACTCAGCTAGTATTGTGGCCATAATAATTTTATATAATGTGTATTTTTTTCAGGTAATGTTTAAATACTCAGAGTGATGTCTAAAAGATAATGAGAAAATTTAATAAAATAAAGAGTAAATGCCTCCACCAGAATTCCATACTTAGTAATTCCATACTTAGTAATTAGAGTAATAGCCTGAGACTGATGTTTTAAATAACAACAATTAACACTAATGAATCCTTAAAAGCATAATATTTTTAAAAGCTACTCAACAATTCCCAATTGGTTTCTTAAAATCAATTGGAAATTGTTCCAAATAAGTTGAGCAAATCATTTAGAATAAGATGCTAACTAGATTCAATTATTTTTTAAATTAATATAGTTAATTTACCATAGTAAATTGATTGTATTTTTCAGTACTCTTTTTTAATTCAAGTTTTTAGGCTATTCTTTTCCATTTTTAATTATTAAAAAATATAGGTATTTATCTCCTACAAAATGTAACCAAAGGAATACTTAGGATACTTTCAGCAATGGTCTAAAACCAAAAACAATCATATTGTTGATATAATAATTTTAGTCATTTAAAGAGAAAAACCTCACAATTTTGTATTACATTTTTCCCTGGAATTCAATATATATATCCAAAACTGGGAAACTAAAAGGAAATGAAAATTGTGTCTCTCTGAATCTACAATAGATAATTGTTTGATATTTTTGTTTAATTTTTACTAAAAAATTAGAAATTAGAAATTAATTACAAATTAATTAATTAATTAAGTCAGAAGTATTGGAGTTTACCAGTCAAAATTTCTCAACTTTTATGGAATTTGAGTTGTTCTGACCATCAACGTCCTAAATAAATAACCACTATCAACTTATAAGCTATGATTATAAAATCCATTTTTATAAGGTTAATGGTCAGAACCAACCAGAACCCAATATTTTATATAGGTAGATTGATTTGAGAGGTATATCTGTCGTATAGTCAAAGCAAAGCAGGAATAAGGAGAGAGAATTTGAAATCTTAGAAATGGAACAGTTGTAAATGGTTAAAAGTGTGACTGACACATAGCTAATATGTAAGTCGAATGTATCTAAAAATTGCAGTACCATTTGTTTTTCGTATGTGAGTTGCTACTAACAATTTCAATAGTAGAGAGCATAGTGATTTGTTATTTTCAAGCTGTATTATTCCACAAACAAAGTGCAGATGCAGAATAGCTGTGTAATGATGTGATAAATCAGTCAATTTGAAGCTGACAGAATATCACTAGTGTTGCTTTTAGTTAATAGTGGGAATAGAGGGTTTTTAAAATTGATCCCTAGGTAATCACCGAAGATAATTGAGTTAATATTGAATTTTGTATAGAATGATAAGCTGCAAATCAATAAAACCACTAATCAAAACCATAAAATATTTCAAAATATATTTTTCTAAGCTTATTGCCCAAAATAATATAAAATTTAAGTTATAGAACATGGCATCATCACAATATTTCACACTTTCTATAGAACATATACTCTGATTAAGTGTCATGAGCACTTTAACAATGTGATGTTTTTAAAATAACATTGCACAAGGCTATTTTCCCTTTCCTTTCTCTCTTCAAGGTATATCAAAATACTGTATTTACCTGCCATAAAATGTATTTTGGTATACTTAAAAACTATAGAATCTCAACCAGATACTAGTGTTTTTCATCTGATTTAATATTACAAGGTGTTTACATATATACATATATATGTAATGCATATAAAACTCAAATATGTAATAAGAGAGAGAGAAACAGAAAAAAGAACTAGAATGAATAAGGAAATATTTGTTTCGAGGATAATCCAAATACATAGCACTTAAAAATACACATGAAAGACTGGCCACCCAAACTTCTAAATTCTAGTTCTTTGAATGCTGCTGAGGAGACCTAGTGAAGAGAAATTATTCTGTAAAATCAATTTATTTGCCATAATCACTTGATTCAAAGATAAATTAGCACCAGAGCAGAGTCTTTCCAGCTTCTGGAATGACAAGTAATTAATACATCTCTTTGTGAAGAAGAAAAGGAAGTGAGAAAGGATGAGAGTGGGAGGCAGTCCGCTGCGGAGCTTTGCATATATGGGGCATACAAACCCCACATTGATTCTGGTATAAACTTATCCAGTGCAAAAATTAACACGATAGAAGTAAGCACTGATAAACACAGTGCTTAGTGTGTGTAAAGGAAGAGTATGGTCAGTTTCCTGAAGAGTCACTGAAAGTCTGGAGATTGTCTCCCCACTTTTAATAGCTTAGAGAAAAGCTGGCATAGCAGGTCAGGGTGATGTCAACAGAAGAACAAGCTGACTTAGGACAGCAAACTCCAGAGCTTCCCCCTTTATAACATGTCCACTTCTGTGACCAGTTTATAGGTTTATGGACGTAGTCTGCCCCCTCAACCAATAAATAGAGTATTACAGAAAAGGGCACTCTCTGTTGGCACTCTGTGGTGGTCATGATGAATGCTGACTAAATATGTCTGTCCTAAGCTGTCGCATAACGAGGGTTAAGAGTGAGGGTTAGGTTTACTTGACTAAATGCCTGCCTATATTTTTTCTCAATAAGCCCTGTATCTTCACTAATGGTATGTGCCTTCAGCCGTTCGCACAATGGTTTTCAGTTCTTTCCACACTCATTCTTGTGTTGACTGGATGCCTTTTGTGAGCATTTGAGCTGAATTCTTGGTAAACTAAATATCATCTTCAAAATATTTCTTCACTTTTTTTTTTAAAGATTTTATCTTTTTTTTAAATTCTATTTACTTATTTGACAGAGAGAGAGAGAAAGAAAGAGAGAGAGAGAGAGATCACAAGTAGGCAGAGAGGCAGGTGGGGGAGGGAGGGGTGGAAGCAGCCTCCCTGCTGAGCAGAGAGACCAATGCGGGGTTCGATCCCAGGACCGTGAGATCATGACCCGAGCCAAAGGCAGAGGCTTTAACCCACTGAGCCACACAGGTGCCTCAATATGTCTTCACTTCTTAAATACGAATCTTATTTCCCTTCAATCAAATTTCAAGATTCCCCCTTATTTATCTAAAACAGATTACCTACTATGGTGGTAAGCTTTACTTATTCTTTTTCATCAACATTGACCATACCTCGGCTTCTTGATGTGGAGACTTAAAAAGACGATGCACCAGAAAACCTCAAAGAATTCACTGAAATATTAAACAATCATGGTTACCCTCCTTCCCCTAATATCTGCACATTATTTGGACGCTTGGTGGATTAAGTTAAAGGGGAAAGTAATTTAAATGATTAAAAATGGGTCTGCCATAGAATTTATTATATTTGGCTTTAATGTGACTTTTTTTTTTTAAGATTTTATTTATTTATTTTACAGAGAGTGACATAGCGAGAGAGGGAACATGAGCTGGGGGAATGGGAGAGGGAGAAACAGGATTCCCGCTGAGCAGGGAGCCCGATGCAGGGCTTGATGCAGGGTTCGATGCAGGGCTCGATCTCAGGACTCTGGGATCATGACCTGAGATGAAGGCAAATGCTTAATGACTGAGCCACCCAGGCACCCCTTGATGTAACTTTAACAACTGGTCAAGATGTTAAGCTATAATAAGCAGCCTTCATCTGCCCTGTTGGGTGGTCCTCGAAAACTGTTCTGCATATTGCCAATGAAGTGCTCTGTTGTGACAGTTTTGTTAGTGGAATGAGTCAGAAACTCTTTGATAACTGCAAACAACTTGCGAGCAGTTGCTTTTTCTCTTTGTCTCTGTTTTAATTAACCACACTTCCAAAACCTTGTGAGCTCTTTTCCAATGAGCGATACATAAAGCGGTATCAAGAGTGCAGTACATTTACTGCAGATTTGAAAGCCTTTCAATTTCTAAAGCAGATCTGCTCAATATGTTTCACATAGAAATAAACCAAGTGGACTTTTATTTTCATTTTAATTGCTAGCACTGGCCATTTTGAGGGGAGGAACCATTTTTTGATTAAACTAATTTTTCAGACACTAAAATAAATTGCACTGAAGCATGCAACCTTTTCAAATCTATTTTTTTAATTGTCAACATAACACACCACATTATTTCAGACCTTAAACATAATTAAATGTCAGAAAATGTCATAGGAGTTTTGTTTCAGTAATGATTTGTTAATTATTCTACCAGGGTACTTAAAAAATCTTTAGATATCATAATCTCTGCTTCAAGATCCTCAAACTTTGGTACGTATAATCATTAAATGAGCTTCTGGTCTTCCTTTGGGATCTTTATTTTCTGGTTCTTTAAATACAGGAGAACACCTTCAGCATGACCAAATATCCAGATATTTGGAAATAACCTGTCTCGTTTATATATACGTTACCAGACAGAAAATGGCAAATGAAATGGATCTAATAAATTGAAGATGATGATCTCTCTGTTCATCTATTTATCTGTATGTCTGCCTAAGCACCTATACAAGATAACTTGTTGATTCAGGATCATGAAAATTTGGGTTCTGAGCATTAATTTTTTTTTTATAACACTTAAAACAGCCTTAAATGTTGCCAGATTAAGAAATCATTTCTTTGTGTAATTTAAGGTACCAGAGGGGCCATCTGACTCTTGCAATCTCCCTGTTGCCTGAATTCCTTTCATAACAATGTTTTATATTCTGCAGTACAAGGTCAGAGCAAAATTCAAGTACATCCAGGAAAAAGAAACACTTTGGTTTAAATTCATACTAACATACAAGCGATTATTGACATGAGAACCTTTCCTGACACATTTTGATAGGTGAGTATTTGAATTATTTGTTGAGAGAACATCAAAGAGGAAGGAAACAGAAGATGAAATTGTGCCATGAGACAACTCTAGATGTATTTCATATGCAATGTAGCTTATGGGAAAAATTCACTTAAAATTACACAATTTTAGGGCGCCTGGGTGGCTCAGTTGTTGGGCGACTGCCTTGGGCTCAGGTCATGATCCTGGAGTCCCTGGATCGAGTCCCGCATTGGGCTCCCTCCTCAGCGGGGGGTCTACTTCTCCATCTGACCTCTTCCTCTCTCTCATTCTCTCTCTCTCAAATAAATAAATAAAATCTTTTTAAAAAATTACACAATTTTACAAGATTAAGTTTTTCCAATTCTACCTTCAATACTGCTGTCTTGATTTAGGTCATTGTCATCTCTTCAGTAGGTTGAAAAACTTAGTTCAATCAGCATTAGAATCTCCTGGTTTAAGAGTACTACCCTACAGATTTTGATACAGGAGAGATAGAATAAACACAGAATCCTGTGATATTTTATGTCTTCCCAGGTGATTCTACTGCATATTCAAGGTGAGATTCATTCCTTAAAGCCTTAAAATCATTTGATTCATCCTCCATGATGAGAGTATTCAGAAGAACAAGTCTCACCTAATCACTGTCCTTAAGATCAGGGTTATTTTACAGTTCTTTGACTATCTGGCTCCAACTATCCCAGCCCCTCCATACATCTTACTAAAGTTACTCTCTCCAAGCCACGCTTAACTATTTGATGTTTTCCAAGTTGTCCTTATTTTTTCATGCTCATCTGAAACCAACATCCCACAAGTCATATTGTTTCTCAGCTCCAATCCACTTGTGTTTACCCTACTTTGTGAGAAGACTCAATTTTTCCTTGGCATCCTGGTGCTATGTAAGGCTTTGTCAATAAAGGATGCAGGAAAGCCACTGCAAGGCCACAAGGAAATTGGTCCAAGGGATATGCCACCTTGCTCTTCAGCACAGCTGCCAGCAGCTGCCATAAGTCCAGCAACACTCACTCTCCATCCACTGGACCAACTCCTGCCAGCAGGCAGCCCAGGATCTGTGACTGAGCATCTCAGTCACACAGCCCTGGTTCTTGTGGACCACGTCTGGTCTACCTTTATGCTCTAGCAGGTTTCTTAGCCCCAAAAGAGGCTGCTCCCCAAACGGACTTGAGCCCCTACCTTCTGGAATATTTCTTCACCATCAGCAAGTTGCTTTTTCACGCTTCCGGTAAGAGCTGACTCAGCCTGGGGTTGGGTTAGGAAGTCAGGGTGGTGCACTTTTTCAGATGTGTTCCTCCTTTGCAAAGGTCTTCTCCCTCAGTCTTACAGGTAGTAGCTGCTTTCCGTATTTGCTATTCTTTATGCTTTTGAGTTCTTTTTTTCCTCTTTTAGCCACATTTAGTAGTTAACAATTCCTTATATTTTCCTGTTCAGATTAACCAATGTGGTTTCTATCTCCTGGTTAGACTCTGAAGAATACACTTTTCTTTTTTCCTGGTATCTTTTCCCCCTTCTGTGCTCATATCCTTCAACAAGATACAATATAAAATTGCTGTCAGCCCTAAATCCCCTCTGTGTTGCTATGGGCCTTGGACAAAGTTAGTCACTCTTCATTATTCACTATTTGCATACATACATTTGTTATACTTATCAAAATGTGTACTTTGTACTGAAATTACATCTACACACATTCCCTCCTTCTTTACATGTGGAGCTACTATTATAACTATGTCTTTTTTATCTTTGCTCCTCCAAAATTTACATTATAGGTATTTAATAGATATTATTACATGAAGAAATCCATGTTAAAAAGCACACTATAATGACCAATGAGTCTCTTAGATAAGTCGTTCTGATTGTAAAGGGATATGAAAACCAGAAGGGTCCAGTTATTGTGATTAAATTGGGTGGCTGAAGTTTTATATCAGTGGGAATCAGTGAAACTAAATTGAATCATAATTCCTCCTCTCCATGACCTCTGTCCTTGTCACCCATAAAAACTTTATATTCTAAATCTATATAGAGATTCTGAGGCAAATTTCAGAGAATAGAATTGTTCACATCACTATCATTGCAGTGGTAGTTACTCAGCTTCTGTCCACTGCCCCGACCCCGCACGCACACACACAAAAATAACATAGCACAGAGAAAATGCAGTATCTTGTATGAATATCTTCATATCATAATTTCCTCTCTTTAAAAGGATTCCAGTAAAGGAGTGCCTGGGTGGCTTGGTCAGTTAAGAGTCTGCCTTGGGCTCAGGTCATGATCCCAGGGTTCTGGAATCAAGTCCTGTGTTGGACTCCTGCTCAGCAGGGAGTCTGCTTGTTCCTCCCCTCTACATTCTTATCGCAAAGGGACACCCAAAGATGTCCACATTAGATGTTTTGGAATTTGATGCAACATTCACAATATTTTAGTGAGGTTTTATAGCATACTATGTATGTTTCTTCCTTGTGTTATAACATGTATTTTAAGAAATACTCTGACATCCGTATTTGACAAAGTTCAGTCCTTATTTGAGAAGTTATTATTCTACTTTTAGACACATCCTACATTTTTTAAAGTAGAAATGAGTAGAGTGTAAAGACGAGAATTTGCCATTTTTATTTTCTTGGAGCTATAGAAATGAGGTATTCAATATATGTGAATAATATGTATTGTATTTCCAGACCCAAATATGTAGCCAGATCTCTTCTTTCCTCCTCAGATTCATCTAGCAAATTTAAATCAATCTATTAATCTTTGAACATCTTTTGATTGCCGGCTATTAAAATGTCAAAGCTATACCAGGAGACTTGAATTCAGTGAAAACCAGAAAGATCCAGTTATTGTGATTAAATTGGGTGGTTGAAGTTTTATATCAATGGGAATCAGTGGAACTAAATTGAATCATAATTCCTCCTCTCCATGACCTCTGTCCTTGTCACCCATAAAAACTTTATATTCTAAATCTGTATAGAGACTCTGAGGCAAATTTCAGAGAATAGAATTATTCACATCACTGTCATTGCAGTGGTGGTTACTCAGCTTCTGCCCCCTGCCCACCCCCCCAAAAAAAAGTAAAAAGAGAAAAAAAATAACATAGCACAGAGAAAATGCAATATTTCCACATGACCCACAGAAACCCCAGAAAGTCTTATAAAGGCAAAGCAATCTATCCTGCTGTCCTAATTATTAAGGAGCCATAAACACCAGTCAAGCTACCTCTGTTGAGTTATAAAAGGTTGATATTATAAGGTGTGAAAAGTGTGGAAGGGATATGATTTAAAAAATGTTTTCCAAAGCTTTAGTTCAGAGAGTAAGTAAAAGGTTGAACTGGCTCTTTTCTCTTTTAACCTGAATATATTGATCTCTTTTAGCTCAGAAATCAGATTATGGAATTTAAGGGAAAAAATGTATAGAGTAAGAAATTAGCCCAAAATGTCTTCAAAGTAGCTTTTTTTCCTTACATATAATAAATCTCAGTAGTAAGATCTAACATACATCATAATAGGAATGAAGCATGGACAAAGTTTTAAGCAATGGCTCATAATCCTCATCATAACTTTAGATCCAAATTCATCTTCTTTAACCCTTCAGAGTCTATGATTGGTTTGGAACCCCTTGATAGCAATGCATTTATTTATAGAAAACCCTGACTACTCACCTCTCAAGGATTAGACTCTTTTAAAAAGGCTTCTAAACAGAAGATTTAGGAATTATATAGTTTTGCACTTCAGGTCACCCTGATTCTGTGAAGTCCTAAAGTGTGATTTCTCATTATAACTTCAGCTTTGAGGGCAAAAGAACTATAACACTGTGTCTTACTGTCCATTGGGCATTTTATAGTTGCAGATTTTCTGAATTGCTAAAGATGCTGGAGAAAAAAATAAGTAAAAGGTTCCGTTTCCATCTTTCCTACTATGTCTGTGGGCCATATTTTATTCTCTGTCATCTCTCATCTAATTAACTGTGCATAGTTTAGTACTCTTTTAGATTAGGAAAATATTTTGGTCAATTTTGCATACCTTTGAAACACTAAAAATACATATTTCTGAACATAGATCACCATTAAGCTTTATATTAATATAGTACTGAATTGGAGTTAACACTTCAGAGGATGTGAGTGGAATTCAAAATGACTTTTAAAGATGGCCTAAAAGTATCAGAATTAATCAATAGCTTTAAAAAGTAAGACTACGCTAAAAATTTTGAATACATTGCCTTGTATAAAAGCTATGACACAAATGTTTGTCTTGTAATAACAACTTCTAAAGGGAAAAGGAAAAATTAAGTCACTGCTATGACATACTATCTCAGTTAAGTATCCATTATATCAGTGAAGAGGGAAAAACTATATACGATTCCATTCAAAGTCTTAAATAAATTTATCTCCACTTTCTCTCTTTTCCCATACCACCCCAAAAAAATGACTGTGAGCTTCTCATGGTAGGTAGAATAATGGCCACCCAAAGATGTCCACATTCTAATCTGTTGGATCAGTGAAGAATATCTTATATGGCAAAGGGCAATTAAGCTACAGATGGAATTAAAGTTGTTAATCAGATGACCTTAAAATTGAGAAATTATCCTGGATTATCTAAGCAGAATAAGGATTATCATAAGCATCCTTAAAATGTGAAAAGAAAGGCAGAATGCAGTCAGAAGGTGATGTGACAATGGAAGAATATTCAGGGATACAGCTTTGCTTGTTTTGAAAATGGAGAAAGGGGCTTAGGGTGAAACAAGGAATGTGGGTAACTACTAGAAGCTGGAAAAAGCAGGAAATAGACCTTCACTAGATCCTCCAGAAAGGAATGCAACTCTGCCAATACCTTGAACTTACCCAACTGAGACCCATGTTAGATTTCTAACTTAAATAATTATAATGTAAAATAAAGTTGTATTGTTTTAAAGTCACTAGGTTTGTAGTAATTTGTTGTAATAGCAGTAGGAAGCTAATACATGTCTCAAAGTGAAGTTTTGTGTCCTTTGCTTCTTTCCATGATAGTAACTAATCCAGTGCCTAGTACATTCCACTGAATCTAGTATTAGTAAATTTTTACTGTAAATACTATAATTATAGTACTTTAAACCAATAAATATTTACTTAACACCTATTTTGTCATGCAAGGAATTCTATTACACTCTGGGGGACATGATGATATCAATAAGACACAAAGACTTCTCTCAGTGGGGATGAACAAGTGTAGGCTACCAGGAAAATAGATTTGAACTTCGAGTACCTCAATTTTGAATTTAAAAGTTAAAAAAAAGCCTTGAAAAGTTCTTAATTAGACTTTTGGTATATTATGGTAAATACTGGCATATATCTAAGAATGCTCATCTAGAATAGCTACGTAATGGACCATTATTAGTTTTGCCTTCTGTATTAGTTTTCTAGGGCTTCTGTAACAAAGTATGACCAACTGGGTGACTTAAACAATGGAACTTCATTGTCTCAAAAACATGGCTTCTCAAAGCCAGAAGTTGAAGATAAAATTGTAAGCAGGGTTGGTTCCTTCTAAAGGATATGAAAGATAATATGTTCAATGCTTCTTACCTGGCTTTTGGTGATTTTCTGGGAATCTTTGGCACTCCTTGGCTTAGCTTGTAGAAGAATTAGCCTACTCTTTGAGTTTATCATCACATGACACTCTCCTTGTATGAATATCTTCATATCATAATTTCCTCTTTTTAAAAGGACTCCAGTCAAGGGGTGCCTGGGTGGCTTGGTCAGTTAAGAGTCTACCTTAGGCTCAAGTAATGATCCCGGGGTTCTAGAATCAAGCCCTGTGTTGGGCTCCTGCCTAGCGGGGAGTCTGCTTATTCCTCCTCCTTGGCCCCTCCCCTTGCTCATGTTCTCCCTCTCTCTTGCTTGCTCTCTCTCTCTCAAATAAAGTAATTTTAAAAATAAATAAATAATAAAAGGACTTCAGTCATAATGGATTAATGTTCAACTTAATGATTTCATCTTAACTCTATTCACATCTGCAATGATTCTATTTCCAAATAAGGACACATTCTCAGGACTTCAATGCATGAATTTTGGAAGGGACAAAATTAAAACCATTACTTCATTCCACAATCCATTCCTCTTAGTTCTAGCAACATTAGCTCTGTTTCTTTTTAGTAACCCATTTAAGGTGCTTGCCTTTGAATGAATCTTTCCTACGTCTGCAGAAATGAGCATATGATTTATTCCAGGCTAATCATTGTTGCATCCCCAACCACAGTGATTGTTTTCGAGACTAGAATATGGCAAGGTAAGTTAATGAGCACCGTCTCTTGAAGTTTTGTTTGAACTATATGTAAAGAGATATTCTCAGAGGGTTCGTGTTAGAAGAAACATTTGAAGAGCACTTCACCAATTTCTTTAGTCTATCATATGAACAGAGGTTGGCTAATAATGAAACCAACACAGAGAAAACTGGAGCACTGAGACAGAAAAACAGCATTCTGATACATGTGAGTACTTCTATCTATCTGTACCCGAAGGCTTCCTTTTGAATTCTTTGTTTTGTAAATAAATAACCTCTCCTTTGTATTTAAATAAATATGATTTGGATTTCTGATATCTAAGACTATGATGTGCTCTGCCTAAAATAATTTCCCAAGTGAGCAGTCAGAAGGGAAATCTCAGATACATTGATGATTCCAAAGAGTCAATAACACATGACTTAGGGGTTCAGGAATAAAACCTCAATAAAAGGATTAGATATACAGATATTATATGAACTACTTTATATAAAATAAACATTTTATATATGTTTCAAGTTGAAATTAGTCCATTTTCAAATAAAAATTAAATTACATTTCTTAATAAAATGGAGGACATTTTGGAGACACTTTAATGTGCTGTATTTTAGTTGATCAGTTATTTTTCCTTAGCTGCTATGATGGGAAATGTAATACTACTCTAATTAATACAGTACTCCTTACTGTGCCCTATTTTTCTAGTGCCTTAGACACAACCAAGAACTGTATTTCCCCAAATCTGCTTCCCTGTATGGTTCTGAGTTATAATTGGCCAAAATAAACACAGAAGACTCCCATGGTGAAATGAAGTGACAGCCATTATTATTGGAAGGTTATCATAGCCAAATATGGTTAACAGACCCATAGTGTACCTGGCGGGTCACACTGTTTCATTTTTTCCAATTGTTGTCTTTGTAACTATTGAATCTGTTCTACAACAGCATCCCCAGGTTCATCACTGAATGCTTGAATGTAGATCCACAGATGCAGTAGGTATACAGGGGCAACAGCTTCCCATAGATCTTTCTACAAGCTCCCTTTTGTAAATTCACTGCAAGAGCAAGAAGCAACAACTGTCTCAGATTTCCCTGAGAGTCTTACCAGTCTACCCATACTAGTGCTTCAGTCAGTTAGTTGTTAACTCTTTTCCTGGCCCTCCTGCACGTTTTCCACCTGGTCTTCCCACATCTGTGCAAGGTACAACTGTTGTAATACATCACCAGGACTCAACTTACTCATAGTAACTCTGTTTTCCTGACGGAAATCTCATTTATAAATGTACTAAAATTACTATACATTGAGAAGCCGTGTTAAATTTTAACCCTCACTCTTTCACTTATTTCTTGGGTTCTTGGTTTATTTGCCTGGTTCTTTTTCCTAATGCTCAGAAGCACAGTATTTGATAGAGCATTTTTTTTTAGTTTACATAATAGTTTTATTTAAATATTAATTATTTAAGGACTATTTTCAGTCTCATGGGGACTGACCATATCTTGATTATTCTTTTTTCTTTGTATTTAATTCCAAAGGGAAATTTGAGGCAAGAGTTTAGAATATAAACACAATGAGGGAGGGGCACCTGGGTGGCTCAGTCAGTTAAGTTTCAGACTCTTGGTTTCAGCTCAGGTCACGATCTCAGAGTAGTGAGATTGAACCTCAGGTGGGACTCCTCATGCAGCAGGAAGTCAGCTTCCCTCCCTCTGCTCCTTCTCCCCATTCATGTGCTGTCTCTCAAATAAATAAATAAATCTTTAAAAAAATAAATACAATGAAGGTATAGAACTCATTTGTCTTATGTATAACTTTATGCTTACCCACAGTAGTATCTGGCATATAATAGAATTTCCATAAATATTTTTAGGATGAACAAACCATATAAATTAGATTTTGAGAAATTTAAAATTATTTATTAAATTATACACATTTTAAAAATACCAACCACTCCTACTCCTAGACAGAACTATTTTTTTTCCTTGGTGAAGCTCCACCTTATCACTTCAAATAAAGTATTCAAATGTGAGCCATCAAAGCCCACATGTCTGCCATAACTTCCTTATCAAAGTTTGTTTTGTTACTCAAATTGAACGCCACTCAAGTGGCTCAAATTGATTTGTCCCAGCATGTTCAGCTGAACAAAAATAATAATCAGTGTATTCTTTTGAATATTTCCTTTTTTTCCCTAAGGAAAAAAGAATATTTCAGTGATAGCCATTGCATGTTTAGTTTTGGAAGTACCCAGAGTCATATTTACTTCCATGTGGAGGCAGCCTGTTGGCCATGAAATGAATAATACCACTATACAGAAAAGCAGAGGTTAGAGATCAAACTCTTCCTTGAGGTGTCCAAAATACTGTTTCCAGTTCTCTTGAAGCCATTCTGTATCCTTACATTTTCTAATTGAGATGCTACACCATTCATATGAGGTAACTCAGTATCATTTAATACTTTTCCTGTGTTTTGCTTATGTTAATTCCATTTGGGTTGCTTTTTCTTACAATTAAAGTAATTTTGACAATATCTGTTAGAATGGAATGGTAAGCAATACTGCAATAACAAGCAAATCACACTATGTCAGTGGCTTGACACAAGGCCTGAAGTCTCTCTAGGGCACTTCCCTTTCAGGTAGTGACTCAAGTTTTCAGACCATTTCAATCTTATGGCTCAGTATCATCTTAATATATGATCCTGCTTGTCACTCTGGCAGCTGAAGTAACAGCACCCAGAACTGACAAGAACGGTTAAATATTTAAAATAAAAGTGGTACACATCACTTATGCTCAATGCTTATTGGATAAAATGAGTCATATGGTTCCCAACCTGACTATAAGGGAGACTCGGAAAAATAGAAAAACAAATGGAAAATTCGGTGATCCCTACTATCTCTTAAATGAAAAGTGTAGTGTCTTTTTTATGTTTATATCTCTAGCAGCTAGGGAAATACATAAAATTAGTCAATGTTGATGTTAAAATTAAATAACTTCACTGAAATACCTGTAAAATAAGGAAACAACTTTTCCTTCAAGAATTCTAACACATTAAAAAAAAAAAGAATTCTAACACATTTTAAACATAACACATTTTGAAAAAGTAGTCATTTTTATCCTACACTAAATCTTATATTTATGTATATTCACACACATAAATACATCTGTTTCATAGACCAATGATTTCCAGTGAGGAAAGAGTGGAAGAAGTATGGGACTTGTCCAGAAAATATATGTCCATTCTGTCAGGAAAGGGAAGGATGTGCCCTGACAACCCATATTACTGGTTTGATTGGCATTGCTTAGTAAGCCGTTGTTATTGAGAAGAGTATGTATTAGCCATTCAAGGCTGAGAAGAAAAAACTTTATTCCCATGAGGTATCACTTCCTAAGAATTTGTTCTCCCTTTTAAGTCCCTATTAAATACAAATTTGAAAAATTGATCATTGAAAAGCTATATATTTTAGAATAAAAATGTTTTTATCGCTCCTTTCTCCATAAAATTTATTAGCATTTAATAAGTTTTAATATCTGTTAGAAAAAAGTATATTTCCATATTGTTGAAAGCTTGTTAAACTTTATTTTTTTTTAATTTTTAAAGATTTATTTATTTTAGAGACAGAGGAAAAGAGTGTGTGAAAGTTGGGGGAGGAACACAGGGAGAGAATCTTTCGAGCAGACTCCCAACTGAGCATGGAACCTGTGTCATCCCAGGACCCATGAGATCATGATCTGAGCCAAAACCAAGAGTCAGCTGTTGAATTGACTGGTGCCCCCAAATTTTGTTAAACTTTGATAGGACTCTACTCTGTGAAAGGATTCTTAACGTTACATATATATTTAAATCCCAAATTGAAAAGAATTCATTTTCAAATAATTTTTATACACAGCAACTGACCACTTATGTATTAGGAAACCCATTATATCATGTGATTTTATTATAACCATTAAAATGTATTTATAGGTACATTTCCATATACACAAAACATGAATAGATCCAGAGTGACTGTTTTTAAACTTAAAGTTTTGATCAAATAGTGCCTGTAAATAGACACAAATGAAATATTTAATCCACGAGAAGTACTGTTCATTGACTTCTGCTTTAAGATCAAAAAACAGAAAAGAAAATTGAAGGGAAAACCTCATTTCTTTCATCTGTTGGTGAGATTTAATGATTAGGCTGTTAATACAATCCCATGGGCTAGTTAGGTCATATCTAATATTTGGGAAGAAGTAGTGGCTTTTAAGAGACTCCTGCTGCAAGCACCCTCAGGCTTGATGATATTTACTCATTTACATTTAAGATAATCCAATAGAAATTCCAACTTAATATACAACCTTTGATATTCTGCCATCTTGGCCCAGTGGGTTTATCATTATTTTTCATATTTAAATTCATCTATGCCTACATGTCTCTTGACAACTTGCTATCATTGAAACTTGTCTGCTTAAACAAGATAAGCTGGAGAGAATTGACATGCTAGCCTTCAAATTGAGCCTAGAGATGTGGAAAAAATAAAGCTTTCAGTGACTCACATATTCCCTTAACTAGGAGAGATATCAAGCTCTTCTAAACTACCAGGAAGTACAGTGAGTGATTTTCTGATCAATACTTGCCTACAAGTAAGAGAGAACAGATCATATTATTGAAATTCATCCGATCAAAGTCTTAAAATTCCAGGGGCGCCTGGGTGGCTCAGTGGGTTAAAGCCTCTGCCTTAGGCTTGGGTCATGATCTCAGGGTCCTGGGATCGAGCCCCATATCGGGCTCTCTGCTCAGCGGGGAGCCTGCTTCCTCCTCTCTCTCTCTGCCTGCCTCTCTGCCTACTTGTGATCTCTTTTTCTCTGTCAAATAAGTAAATAAAAATCTTTAAAAAAAAAAAAGTCTTAAAATTCCAGCTCAGTGCAACTACAAAGTGGGGAAAAAACAGGTGCTTTGTTCAGAAAGTTATCAGGATCTAAGACACTGATTTTTATCAGCACTCTTATCCTAAGGAATCTCCTTGAGGGAGGAAGAAAGGAAATGTAGAGCTTCATAGCAGAACTATGAAGCAGAATCTGAAGTATATTTATGGTTATAATGTACACAGATCACTTGGTGCTCTAACACCATGCTCTTGATCACAGCATAAATCACACTTTAATTTTAACCTTTGCAGTTCATCAATAGAATCAATATCAAAAATAATTCAGGACTGACACTATTGGTTTACAGGTAAGTTTAACAAGAATGGGGAGGCTTAGTGATATATTAGTTTCCTTGTCAACTAAGGCATAAAGATTCATGACTCTTAACCTATGTTTCCATCGCAAACTTAGAGCTATAAATAATGTAAGCAGCTAATCAGGCATAGAAAAGATATATAGCATCATTGAAAATCAGTTATTTGTACTGTTCAAGCTTTAAAAAATATATCCTATGTAAAGTAATCTGGTGACATAATTCATAAAGGAGTTAACATGCTGACTCACAACCTATATTCAGTATTTATTTTAAAAGTTTTATTAGTTTCATAGTATTCAGTAACAATCCTTTTTGGACAGAATACTTCAACTTAAAGTTACATTATGCTTTACACAAAACATTAATTGCTAAGATTTAAAGTGAATTCCAAGGTAATAATTTGTAACTTCTTCTCTTTTTTCATACTTAGAAGTTAGTAAAAGCATTTCCAGCAGATAGTAAAATAAAATAGATGAGAACTCACACTTAAGAGATTGAAAATTATGCAGACAAAAGAGTTGAGGATATTTTCTCTGGACACGTACTACTTTCCACGGGTGTTGGTAACAAAACAGCACAGACTGGGTGACTTAAACAACAGAAATTAATTGTCTCACAGTTCTGGAGGCTACAAATCCTAGATTAAGGTATCAGCAGGGCTCATGCTTTCTGAGGGCTGTGAGGAACAATCTGTTTCATGCCTAGCTTCTGATAGCTTTAGGCATTCTTTGGCTTGTAGAAGGCACCCCTCTTATGTCTTCATGTTGTATTTCCTCTGTAGATGTCTATCATTTTGTTCACATTTTCACTTTTTAAAAATATTTTTATTTATTTATTTAAGAGAGAGATAGTGAAAGAGAAAGAGAGCACAGAGGGAGAATGAGAAGGAGAAGCAGACTCCTGGCTGAGTGGAGGGCCCCATGTGGGGCTCGATCACAGGACCCTGAGATCATGACCCAAGCCAAAAGCAGATGCTCAACCAACTGAGCCACCCAGGTGCCCCCACATTTTCACTTTTAATAAGAACGCCAGTCCTATTGGATTAAGGTCTACCCCCAACAACCTCATGTTACCTCTGTAAAGACCTTATTTCCTAATAAGGTCACATTCTGAGGTACTAGGTTTTAACACTCCAACATAGCTTTTGTGGGAGATACAATTTGAGCCATAACACACTCCAGCAGGGCACCACATTCCTGAAATACTGTGTTCAGTGAAAACATAGCCTGGTATGATTCTAAGTTATAATCTATCTGAGGAGAGCAAACAAGACAATAATTGAATGAAGGAAATATATTTCACATGGAAAGGAGAATGAAACTTTCCCCAAATTTTATTTTATTTTATTTAAAGATTTCTTTTTTACTTATTTCAAACAGAGAGAGCAAGAGAGAGAGAGAGAGAGAGGGCATAAGTCGGGGGGGGGGGATCAGAGGGAGAAGCAGACTCCCCACTGAGCAGGGAGCCAGACATGGGGATCCCAGGACCCTGGGATCATGATGTGAGCCAAAGGCAGATGCTTAACCGACTAAGCCATCCAGGTGCCCCAGAAACTTTCCCCAAATTTTATTTCAATCTTTCAAAAATAATCATTTGTGGAAAGGTTGTAATATTGCATCATTCAGTCACAATTTTTGAAAGTTCACTGTGGAAATTCACAGTGCCTGGACAGACAAAATCTGACTTATATATGCCTCCCTGGATGGGACTAATTGAAAAGCAAAGGAGGAATACCCAGAACACTGGGCCTTCTTTGAAGTTTCTTGGCTAAAAATGGCCAGATTCCTACTGTGGCTCAAAGTTCTCATCTAGGGAGTAAATGTTTAAATTTTGAAGAACAACAGGCACCTGGGGTGCCTGGGCGGCTACGTCGTTGCTAAGCTTCTGCCTTAGGCTTGGGTCATGATCCCAGAGTCCTGGGATCCAGCCCAGCATTGGGCTCCCTGCTTGGCGGGAAGCCTGCTTCTCCCTCTCCCACTCCCTCTGCTTGTGTTTCTGTTCTTGCTGTCTTTCTCTCTGTCAAAACAAAAAACAAACAAATCAAACACACACACACACACACACACACACACATCTTACACACACACACACATACACACACACAGAAAAAAAAAACAACAGGTACCTGTGGTGGTCATGTACTTCATGGACTCCTTGCCTCCTCACCCTTATCAACACTGCCCCATATATTATTGTCTTGACCATTAAAGTTACACTTTGCTCCTTGCTTTGTGCTTGTGCTTGTTGAACTGATATAACCCCAATAAAAGTGGAGACAAAGTTTGGCTGGAGGCCTTTCACCACTAGAGCATCTGGTCCCCATGCCTCTCCTTTCTCCTACTAAGTTGTCTGGAGTAATTTTTTCATTAGCCACTTCCGGGGTTGATGACCAAACCTGACATTTACTGTTATATAATTTTTATAATGTGTACCTATTGATATGATTATGAAAAAAATATAAATGAAAAAAGAGGAGGAAAACATGTGAATCAGCCATAATAGGCTAGTTTGTGCAGAAGAAACTACCAACTCTAAAAGTTCTGTGTCCACAATGACAAATACAACATGTGCAGAGTAGGCCAATGGAGGTCCATTACCACTTCACATATCTAAGGATCCAGGTTAACTAAAGGTCCACTATCTTTTGTCTCTACTGAAGAATCATAGGATTCCTCATTTGCAATAGTAGGAAAATTGCTCACAGAGAACCACACTCCAGCTTTAAAATGTTTTAAATATTTTATTCCAGATGTGACACATTTTTTTGGTTAAATAAAGACACATATCTGTGCCCAACTTAGGGGGAATGAAAAGCATAACTCTTTGATATTTCTGGAAAAAAAAGCAGAATACAAATATTGGTGTAAGTGCTAAGATTACCATACCATGTATATAAAAATTCTACTTTTCAGGGTAAAAAGATGTATGTATTGTATTTCGTGATAGTAGTTGTCACAAAAGATCCAGGTTCAAATCACTTCCTGTAAGAACACTTTCCTGACTATTCCAAAAATCAAGATTTAGTTATTAGCTATCCTGAAGTCCTCAAAAACCTATTTTCTTCTTAGTTCCATGTGTATTTATATCTCCTAGACAGTCTCTCCCATGGACTTTGAACTCTTAAAGGCAGTGAATATGTATTACTATCCTTAGAGTAATTAGTACCTAATACAGTATCTAACATAGGACATACAGTAAATCTTTTCTCAGTGAAGCAATTCATTTACTTTCAGATCTTCTACATGGTACCAACCTCTTATTTATATAAATTTAATTTATAAAATGGTAAAATGGTAGTAATATGCAACATGTATATATGTGTGTGTGTGTGTGTGTGTATTAAAATAATACATGTTGCTTGTTACAACAGTGAAGATTGTATGTGGGTTGATAGTAACTTCTTTTCCCAGTGTCACTTTCTCAGGACTCAATTCTTGCCTTATTGATTACAAAATCCATCAGATTCTCCAGATTAGGACTTTTCCTTATTATTCTACTTTTGTTCCCAATGAAGAACTGAATTTGCCTTAAGTTCAGGTCTAATAGATGAAATACAGTTACTTTTGGCCTGAACTTATAAATTCCATGGCCACAGATTTCCCTCTATTTGGGTTCTCCTCTCCTTGTAGAAAATCCTCTATGGTCCTTTGATTTGAGCCTGACTACCTATGGTCTGGTTCAACAAAAGTATCTCTTTCCATATCCTTCCTGTAGAGCTGGACTGATCTAACAAAACATAAATTTGAATATCTTTTCTCGACGTTTGTCAGAATGCCTGCAAATAGTTTTTGGCTTCCGCTCTCAGGTTTTCCTAATTTTTACTGTCCACTGGAATTTTATGCACCCAAGTGTGGTCACATTCCAAGAGTTTACCAAAGATTAACTTTAAAATTGTACCTAGGACTCACCATTATTCCTTTTCTTTGAAAAGAGGAAAAAACATATGAGAAATACCCTGGAGTTTGAAGTGACTGAACAAAAAGTAAAGAGCACGTGACTAATCAAATGTCTAGTATTTCATTCAAGAAAGAACTGGAAAACAGAAATAAGCAATAGTATAAAATATACTATTTCATGATTCACTGGAGTGTGTGTCTGACATACTGGTGTTCACTTGGGAATCATTGTATTAATGATTAATTAATCATTGTATTAAATGAACGAATTAGCTGAATATTTCATACCCATTAATGAAAGATGGCTAACTTTGATATACTATCCATATGAAGTTATAAAAGAATTGAAAACAACATACTTGAAAACCTAACTAAAATTCTTCTTTGGCTAGGATTTTTGAAATGGAAGATGGGACATTGATAAGAAGATGCCTGTGAGAAAGAGATGCAGATCTAATTCCCTCCACCTAGCAATGAGAAACAACTATCAAATAAATATTTCCAGGACAACCCTCAGTTTCTTTTCCCTGGGTAAATAGGAAAGAAAATAAAGTGTTCATAAGTAAACATACAATCACTTCAGGGAGCTACTTAACTCAATAAAGAAAAAAAAAGAAAAAGTCTCCTCATACTTGGTAAAACCACATTAATTCACTTCAGAAAGAGACAAATCCTTTTGCATCACAAAGCAAAATGACAGTTTTAAAAGAAAATGCTAGTTAAAGTTAACTTTACACTAACATAACCTGACATTCAACCAACAAACCAAAGAATCTGAGAACAAAATATTTTCTTGTTTGATGGACTGATGCTGGCAGAAAAGAAAGAAAATGGAATAGTTTTTTTTTTTAAAGATTTTATTTATTTGTTTGACAGAGAGAGAGATCACAAGTAGGCAGAGAGGTAGGTGGGGGGGGGGGGAAGCAGGCTCCCCACTGAGCAGATAGCCCCATGTGGGGCTCAATCCCAGGACGCTGAGACCATGACCTGAGCTGAAGGCTGAGGCTTCAACCCACTGAGCCACCCAGCTACCCTAGAAATGGAATAATTTTTAATGCCATAAGTGATTCTTTCCTGGAGTACATACAGGGCAATAAAAGACAAAATGTGTCAAAGGATTTGGAGCTGTAGGAAGTTAGGTTATGCTAAATTATTTTGAGAGCAGATCTCATGAAGAAAAAAAAAAGCAACAAGAAAAATAATAATAGTAAGATATATTTGAAATTCAGGGTAAAAAAAATTCTCTCCAATTTAATTCTCAAAACATCACTCCAAAATCTATAATGTTATTATATTGACTATAAAAATGGGAAAACTTATAAGGGCAGAAATCCAAGGCTACTGATGCTTCTAGAAGGTTTTATTCTACACCCTGGTGTGCTCAGAAATGTAGTGGTTTATGCTTCCTTTTGTGAAAGTATACAATAGGTATAAAATACTTGGGAAATGGAGTTGGAGCAGATCAGCTGTTGGAAGAGAATTATGAACTGCCTTGACAAAATAGTTGCCATTTTCTGTAGTTTAAATCAGGGAATGGGGGCGTCTGGGTGGCTCAGTCAGTTAAGCATCTCAGGTGCTTAAGCATTAAGCATCTCATTGAGAGTTAAGCATCTCATTCAACTCAGGTCATGATCCCCAGGGTCCTGGGATTAAGCTTCCTGCTTAGCAGAGCATCTGCCTCTCTCTCTCCATCTGCCTTTCGCCCACCTCATGCTTTATCTTACTCTCTCTCTCTCAAATAAATAAAATCTTTAAAAAAATTAAAATGTCAGGGAATGAATCTAGGATTTTTGAGAACAGAAATCTATAAAATAATGGAGACTCTTCTAGAAAAGTAAAACATTGTGAAGACGAAATTCAGTACAAAATAATTGTATATTAGAAAATAAATTATAACTTCTTCCCAAACCTAGAAATATTATGTAATACATTTATTAATGTACTGTGATGCACTTTTACATTAATCTTTTTCGATACCAATGTAGTCAACAATTTTGAATTAACACATAAATGAACATACAAAGTTAATCTCAAATTATAGAATAAACTACAATAATTCAAATACATTTTCAAATTGCTACTATGTTGTTTTGGGCTGCATAACTTTTTAATCAATTAATCTTACGCTACCTACATTAACTTCTTGACAAATGCATATAGGAGATTTGTCATTGGAGTACTTCTTTCTTCAAACCGCATTAGAATACATGGTGGCATTTTGGCAAATTGTTTGTCTGGAAGAGGCAGTCTGCATCACAAAGGATGCATTAGATATACTAAGGCATGATCTGATGTGTTGAGATGAAAGATTCATGAAACTCTGCACAGACAGGCTTGCTGTTTATAGAGCCCCTTCTGTTTTTTTCTCTAAAACACAATCCTGGTAGGCTTTATTTTTTTGTAAATGTGTGTGTGTGTGTGTGTGTGTGTGAGAGAGAGAGAGAGAGAGAGAGAGAGAGAGACATTTTTTGCTGCATACTTCATATTAAGTGTATATTCCTATAGTCCTGACTAGAGAGAATTTCCATTATAAGTAACATCAATGAAATTTGAATCCTCCACTTACAATTTTCCACATCTGATGATTGGAAGATTTTTTCATAAACTAGTTTCTGGTTTCCTACTTGTCAAATCCTGTTTCTCCACTCCTCACATTATTCTGATGCTTGGCTCTGCAAGTCTTGCTTGTGTCGGAACATGGCCGTTGGCACTTCATTTTCATGGCATGACATCAGGTATGTCTGAATAGTATGTAGCAGAGTTTCTATAATTTTATTCCTACACCATGAAAATATATAATAACTAAATATATGCAAAAGAGACTCCAAGCCATATGAATATAGCTTAGTACACCTTAACTAAATGGGCTTTCAGTGAAAATTCCACTTGTTTCTGGAAAAGCATGATGTTAGCTTCTCTAACATCTCCCAACAAGAGGAAAAAATTAGTAAAAGAAGTAGGACTCAAAATAGAGATAGATTTTAATATATGGTGATTAAAATACCCTACTTTTGCAATTAAAAAAAATTTGTAAATACATTGCTAAAACTACTTCCAGGACATTCGAAGAGTTTGGTGCAGTTGAAGAAATTTGAAGCTTAATTTTCATTTGTGTCATGAGGAATTTGCCACTGACATAAAGCTGCAATTCTTATTTCATTCTATATGTTGACAGCATTTATTTAAAAAAAAAAAAAACAACCTTTGGGACGCCTGGGTGGCTCAGTTGGTTGAGCAGCTGCCTTCAGCTCAGGTCATGATCCCAGCGTCCTGGGATCGAGTCCCGCCTCGGGCTCCTCTCTCTCTGCCTCTGCCTGCCTCTCTGCCTGCTTGTGTTCTCTCTCTGTTAAATGAATAAATAAAAATCTTTAAAAAAAAAAAAAAACAACCTTTTTTGGCAGCAATGAATTTAAAAAAACAAAAGAGTAAGCTTAAAAAAAAAAGAGTAAGCTTAATAATCAATTATGTACTAAATACATTTTTCTTTACAAAAAAAGAATGATCTGTTTCGAAATATCAATTGTACTGATGTTGAAACAAATTTTATTGCAGTAGTTGATTTTACTGGATAAATTTATCATCTATAACAGAATTGAGTACAATTTAAAGGCTATGATTTTGAACCATCGAGTAAACATTCAGAAGAATCATACATAGACAACTTATTTCACAAATGTCACCCTATAAAAATACTTGTCAAAGACAAGTTTTGCAAGTAGATAAAAGTAGTAATTCTGAAAATATTAACATTCATATATAAAAATTAGAATTGATAACTATCTTCAATTTTTCAGTGATTTCTTGAGCTTTGTATGTCAGATTATCTCCTTAGAAAATATAAAGAATCTCAGAACCATCAAGTATAAACATGTGTTTATTTTTATCCAGAGGTTACTCTCAAAGGAAATAGGCTGCTAAAACTGGTATATTTTC
This sequence comes from Nasua narica, assembly GCA_028533885.1. Classification (NCBI taxonomy): domain Eukaryota; kingdom Metazoa; phylum Chordata; class Mammalia; order Carnivora; family Procyonidae; genus Nasua; species Nasua narica. The sequence continues at coordinate 106,979,726 of CM052799.1, read as the reverse complement.
CTAAGTACCTTAGAGTCTGTCAAACTTAATTTTCTCTATTTTATGATGAGTCCTGAGTGTACCTGTTTTACTCCTCCATGGTTAAGTTTCTGAAACAAACCAGGGTTTTTCAACTCTAGTTTAACCTATTTTACTGACTCAGAATTACTACATTTGCTGTTGTGCAAATAAATTAAAATAACTAAAAGCTAATTCCATTTAATTACTGGCCATCTTGCTTCTACATTATGTAAGAAAACATTTTTATGAGCCGTGTTTATTCTACTGAAGGGTCTTTCCACCATAGACTAGTTTTAAAATCTTCCATACAATATACCACTAGTGTTCATCAAAATAACTCCTTCAAAGTACATTTTATGTCATTTACATATATCTGTTTTGACCTTCTGGACCTGCACTTGTCCAATAGTGTAGCCACTAATCATGTTATTCGGAGCACTTGAAATGTGGGTAGTATAAATTGAGAGGTGTGAAAAAAGGAATATAAAATATCTCATTAGTAAATTTTTATATTGATTTCCTTCTGAAATAATATTTTACATGTCTTTATATAATAATTTAAATTGATTTAACTGTTTTATTTTACTTGTTTAAGGTTACCCCGGGAAATTTAAAATTACCTATGTAAGAATTGGGATGCTCTACACCATGAAGTCTACAGAGTAGGGCTTAATGTTTTAATCACCTTTGTATTTATCATGCCTAGCACAGTAAACATCTAATTAATTCATATGTTAAATGAATTACTTAGAAAATAATATTGATAATAAAAGAATATTGATATAAAATGTATCATACTACAGTGAAACACAAGTCAAGTTCCATGGGTTTGGTGAAATACGTGAATTCAAAAAATAAGAAGTTATCCATGGGGCGGCTGAGTATCTCAGTTAGTTAAGAATCTACTTTAGACTCAGGTCATGATCCCAGGATTCTGGGATCCAGCCCATGTCAGGCTCCTTGCTCAGTGGGGAGCCCGCTTCTCCCTTTCCCTCTCCCCCTGCTTGTGCTCTCTTTCTCAAATAAATAAATAAAATCTTAAAAAAAAATGTTAGTGGCGCCTGGGTGGCTCAGTTGGTTAAGCATTCAATTCTTGATTTAGGCTCAGGTCATGATCTCAGGGTTATGAGATAGAGCCCTGAATCAAGCTCCACGCTCAAGGTGGAGCCTGCTTAAAATTCTCTCTGTCCCTCTCCCTCTACCCCTCAGCCCCCTCCACACACACACAAACACACACTCTCTCTCAAAAATAGAAAAAAATAAAAAAATAATAAGTTATAGTGTAGATTTTTGAAAAAAATAGTTTTGAGATTTCTGAGAATAGAAATGGTTTAACAAGAGCATGTAACATGCACAGAAGGAAAAGAAAAGCAATTCAATGTATACTTTTACGGTTCTTGGGAAGAGAAATTTTACACGTTCAAAACAAAAACAAATGCTGACAACCTTTAACATTAATTAAAAGTTACCCACTGTCTTGCAAACATTCGACCATATTTATAATTTATAATATCGAGATAAGTAGCTTTCTACTTTTTCTTATTAGTTAATTGATAATACAGATCATCTCTATTCCAAATGATGGCCTCAATGAAAGTCCTGAAGTTTCTTAGCCAGTGGGTTATCTCTGAAGTCTACATCCACTCACTTGCAGCTGACTTTGAATCAAGAAATAGAGAAGAAAATAAGATTCCCCGTTGTCTTTCTCCTCACTCTCCTAAGCTTCAGCTCAGGCATTTCATTTGTGGGAATGGATCCCAGTTGCCTCAAGGTAAGGACTATCTGTGGGCAACACAATAAATTGAACCATATTGGATAAAGTCAGCATGCCATTAGCTTGCTTATTGCCTGCAGAAATTGCAAGTTTTACTGAAAAGGAGATTTACATTTTAATTTGGAGTCTCTTGGTCCCAAAGCACACACATAGTTTCTGTCAAGAATCCTGGCTCTGCAAAGAGATATTAGTAAAAGCAGCAGATCACAAAAGACAAGAATGTTTAAAATTGTGGCTTGACTGATATTCCTTGAGGGAAACTTGATACAGCTAACTTAATCCATAAATGGAGAAATGGAGGCTTTTGTTTTGTTTCTGTGCAGAGGGGTTTGAGAAAGGAAGAACAAAATAAAATTGCCATTTGTATTATGTGCTACAAACTGTCCTATATGTAATCTAAAGTAATCTTTAGGACATTCCTGTGATGAATATATCTCTTAAGGGAGATCATTGAGAAGACAGGACTGCCAGTTGAGCCCTGAGGCGGACCCCGGCAATCAGAGGCTCCTGGCAATCAGAGGCCCCTCCCCTGTTCTTGGAATATGCACTCCACTTGTTTTCCCCAAGGATATAGCCTTAAGACAATTATGTATCATTGAGGCCATCTGGATGGTATGAGTAACTGAATTCAGTTAAGACCTCTATTTAAACTTTTTAGATCTGGTGGGAGGGTGTAGAGATCTTTCATTCTTGTGGCCATCCAAGACAAGTCTCCTATGTTAGTTCCCTCCCTTATTAAACTGGCCATTTACTAATCTCGTATGGCCTGCCTCTTTCTTTGACTCCCTCTGCCCTTGCCAGAGACTGAGTTCAGATTTCACCCAGGAAGCTCCAAAGGAGATTACAGCTGAGGATATTATTATCTCTATTTTAGAGAAAAAGTTATGAGGTGAACTTCATTTCTTGATTAGCCTCCTAGCTAATCTGAAATTCATTTTACCTTTTCCATCCTTGTTTCTTTTTTTAATTTTAAAATTTTTGTTTATTTTTATTATGTTCAGCTAGCCGACATATAGTACATCATTAGTTTTAGATGTAGTGTTCAATGATTCATTAATTGTGTATAACACCCAGTGCTCATCACAACATCCTCCTTAATACCAATCCCCCCACCCCTAAACCCTCCGCAACCTTTGGTTTGTTTCCCAGAGTCCAGAGTCTCTCATTGTTTGTCTCCCTATCTGATTTCTTCCCACTCAGTTTTACCTCCCTTTCCCTATCGTCCTCCATGCTATTCCTTATGTTCCACATATGAGTGAAACCAAATGATAATTGTCTTTCTCTGCTTGACTTATTTCACTTAGCATAATCCCCTCTAGTTCTATACATGTTGTTGCAAATGGTAGATATTCATCTTTTCTGATGGCTGAGTAATATTCCATTGTATATATAGACCACATCTTTTTTATCCATTCATCTGTTGAAGGACATCTGGGCTCCTTCCACATTTTGGCGATTATGGACACTGCTGCTATGAACATCCTCATTTCTTTCAATAATTGTTTGTCCTCAGGATAAAAAGGACATTGTCTCCCAAAACTGAAGGAATGTATTTAACAGATTAAACACTTTTTCTCTACAATCCTGTGCTTTCTTTATTTCACTTTCAACCAGAAAAAATTGGACTGGCTTCAAAGTGAGATTCTCATGGGTGGCTAACTGATTTGTACCTTTCTGCCAAATGACTTGTCCACTGAGGAGTTGGAGACAGTGCTCCCATACCCCCAAACTCCTAATATTATCATGCTTCACCTATGGGGTTTATCCAGGACAAATGTACCTACCTAGCCTGTTTCTATTATTTAGTGACTTTGGCCAAGACCAGGTTTGATTGGTTCTATCTTAGTAGTTTTCATTTTCTCTTTAGTAATTTATTAGCCAATCTCCAAAATAGATTAAGTTAACCAAATGGAACAAATTTTGTTTTTTAAAAAAAATATTTTATTTTTTTATTTGAGAGAGTGAGACAGCATGAAAGAGAGCACAAGCAAGGGGAAGGGCAGAGAGAGAGGTAGAAACAAACTCCCCACTGAGCAGGGAGCCCTATGTGGGACTCCATCCCAGGACCCTGGGATCGTGACCCAAGCTGAAGGCAGATGCTTAACTAACTAAGCCACCCAGGTCCCTACAAATTTTGCTTTAAAAACATGACCGAGGCGCCTGGGTGGCTCACTGGGTTAAAGCTTCTGCCTTCACTCAGGTCATGGTTTCAGGGTCCTGGGGTTGAGCCCCACATCGGGCTCTCTGCTCAGCGGGGAGTCTGCTTTCCCCTCTCTCTGCCTGCCTCTCTGCCTACTTGTAATATCTCTCTCTCTGTCAAATAAACAAAGTCTTTTAAAAAAACACAATAAAATGTGATAAACATATAAGAATTGAACATTAAAATAAAGAAAATGCATATTGAATCAAAGAACTGGGTCACAGGTAATACTGGGAAAACAGAGCTCTTCACTGGTTTGATGCCGAGAACGGCATTAGCCAAAATCACTAAACAATGCAGTTCAAAAGTGCTTATCTAAAACTGTCACCAGATGTTAGAATACCATTCTAATTGACCTTCAAGTTTAATTGTACCAGACATTTATATTTCTAACTAAAATAGTCTTTATTTTCTGGTCTATATTAATCTTTTGTTCCATTACCATGATGTTGAGCAAGATCCCCAACATTGATGTGTTATCAGTTTTATTACTTCTAAAGTGGGAATATGGGACTTATGGGATCATTTGATAATATAAGAACGAGCATGTAGAACCACAGAATCACAGTACTTTATCAGTAATTATTAGTTCTATTTCCTTGTCAATAACAATTGTTATGCTTCTTCCATCCCATAATTTGCAATTGCTAATTTATATTAATTCTTCAGTTTATACACAGGAGTACATATATCTGTTCGTGAGGTTCCTTTTTCCAATAAGAATATTTAGTATATCCTAGCAATATTTCTCAAAATATGAAGATCATACCTTCTGAATCTGTTTATATATAATAATGGTTAATATTTACTGTATTCAACATAAAGCATCATACCCCCCCATCTTTAGTCATATTTAGGTAGAACATTCAACCTCTTTATATGGAGTTTAAGTTTTCACATGGATGAAATATTAAATATTAAATTTTACATATTGAAAATAATTGATAAAATTATATTAGTAATAATATTAGAAAGTACAGCCATAGTATTTGAAAGTGTGATTCTGATGTCAGAAAGAAGACCTGGGTCCAAATATTGTGTAACCTATTTAGCAGCTCTATGATATTGACAAATTGCTTTATACATTTAAGCCTTAGTTTTCCCAACAGTAAAATGGGGCTAACTAACAACAACTATAATTTACAAGTAGCTTGTCATGTACAAAGCACTCATTAATCCTGATCACAGTCTTAATCATACATATTATCACTTTAATGTTATTTTATTTTTTTTAAAGATTTAATTTATTTATTTGACAGAGAGGAGAGAGATTACAAGTAGGCAGAGAGGCAGGTAGAGAGAGAAGGGGAAGCAGGCTCCTTGCTGAGCAGAAAGCCCGATGCGGGGCTCAATCCCAGGACCCTGAGATCATGACCTGAGCTGAAGGCAGAGGCTTTAACCCACTGAGCCACCCAGGTGCCCTCACTTTCACGTTATTGATAACTAACACATATAAAGGTAGAGAATAGGATCACAAAGCTCATTATTGTCTGGTAGAGCAGAAAATACAGCATATGCATCTGATTCTAAAGCTAATGCAATTAACCACTCTGATGATGTCTATTGGATTGGCTTTGTTTGAGTATAAAATGAAATCATGTATATGAAGTATTTAGCATAATCTCTGGTACACAGTAAAAACTTCAGGTATAATAATACTGATCATGATTATAGCTATCACCATCAATATAGGATTGTGTAAAAGCAAAATAAATCAGAATGAGAATGATTCTATGTGTTTGTAGCATTGGGAACACAGCACAAGGCAAAGGCGAATAGAATGACATTTTACTAGATTATGTACAAATCAACTCTGAGTCTTTCTATTGAACTATACTTGGTTACAAACTACAGACTATGACCAATTTTATTGTATCTAATATTCAGATCTTTTATTACTTTTTAAGCATAGTCATTCCTCCTCACACTCAGTTCTAAAAAATGTACCTTATACCTTTCCCCTATATTATAAGACTAATTAAGTTAAATTAGTCACAAAATATTTAATTGTATTTCCACAGTCTGAGAATAACTTAAGAAATTATAATACTCTCTTGTTATTTTAGTGTCAATAACATTATCTTCATGTTAGAATTTTTTTCTACCAAACTAACAGCGAAATATGCAATTTACCTGAAAAAGAATTCTCAGAATGACATTTAAGTTATCCTGCAGATACAAGAAATCCCATACTTCATTAACACACCAAAGAGAACATATAATCAGCTTCTGAGTGAACAACTCCAATAATATTAAATAATTCCCTGGTCCATAATTCAGTGGAAGTACAATGGAACTATAATTCACATTTTAAAATCCCAAATAGCCTCCTGCTTCTACATAAAAGTGTCATGTAAACCAGCATCATTGTTAATAAACAGCAAAGCCAGAGGTCCCCGACTGTGTGAGTTCTAGTAGGAGGCTCAGCCTCCCTATGTCATATTTCAAAATCAGTTCTTTCATTTTTTCTTCTCTCAAGAAACTTAACAACATATATGTGTGAAAATTATTCTCAGCTTCTACACAATGTTCTTTATTAATGTACTGCATAGATACAGTGGGGTTGGGCGCTGTTAACAAGCTGATGTCTGGGAACTAGAACACTTCTGGTATACAGGCTTTCTCAAAAATATGGTCAGAAATTTTTCATTACTTTAGACGCTATGCACAGAATTTCTACATCATCTGTCTTTACCTAAACTACCATCAAACACTGGAAAGTAACTACATAATAGGGGTTTGCTATAATGAATATATTTATGCAATTTTCCACACTCTTCCAGTTCTTAAGAATCGTTCTGTTTATTTCTAGAAATGCAGGTTAATAATATGGATACATATGAATACAAGAATAGCAGAAAACTTGACCTTTTGGTTAAGCTTCACAGTCTGCAATATCATTATAACACACAGCAGTAGTTAAAGCATGTTGTTAACAATTCTACTGATTAAATTCTGGAGAACAGTTCCCACAGAAGCTTGAAAAAATTTTTAAACTTTTTTTTAAATTATTTATTTGATATAGAGAGAGCAAACACAATCAGGGAAAGGGCAGGAAAAGGGAGAGGGAGAGGCAGGCTCCCTACTAAGCAGGGAGCCCGATGTAGGACTCTATCCCAGGACCCTGGGAACATAAGCTGAGCCGAAGGGAGACATTTAACCTATTGAACCACCCAGGCACCCCAGAAGCTTGAATTTTATTTTTTAAGATTTTATTTATTTATTTGAGAGAGAGAAAAATCACAAGTAGGCAGAGAGGCAGGCAGAGAGAGAAGGGGAAGCAGGCTCCCTCCTAAGTAGAGAGCCGATGTGGGGCTCGATCCCAGGACCTTGAGATCATGACCTGAGCTGAAGGCAGAGGCTAAATTTAATCCACTGAGCCACCCAGGCGCCTCCAGAAGCTTGAAATTTTTATTGCAAATTTAGTATTTTACCACTTCCCAACCTGTAAAACAATATGATAAATTTGGCTATGAGTATCTTTTTTTGGACGAGTTTTTTTAACCAGACCGTTTCTTAGGCTAATGAAAAGTGTATACACACACACACACACACACACACACACACACACCCCTTGACTAGTATATACTAATATACATGCTAGAAGAGTATATACTAATATATATATTTTTTCAGTGACTAGTTTTAGTTAAAATTAGCTGTGACCTGATAATAGAGTCTTACTTTAGAATCTAGTTACAGCATTGTAAATGCAAACTTAAACTACCACCTCTTGAGGATGTTATAAAATCAGTTACTCTCAGAAGGAATGTAGAACCAGAGCATATGAAGAAAACAAAATAGACCCCATTCTAGACCACTGCCAACTTCTGAAACTTTAACTCTAGAATACTTTTTAAAAATCTGGAATATTCTAATATGATGTAATGAGTCCATTCCAGTTTATTATTTTATTTACTCTCACACAGTTATTCTAGTAATTGAGAATTTTTAAATGTCTTTGGTATAAAAATTAATGACCTTAAGGATTGTCCCTCATTCATGAATAACAAAGCTGTTAAAATATAAAAGCGCCTTGCCAGAAATTATGGAAATACAAAATCGATCTTTCTGGTGGCATGAAAATGTTCATTATTCCAATTCAGATTTTTTTTGTGTGTGCCACTATGACTCTTACAGTTTTTGTTTTCTCCTGCTTACTTTTTCCCTTTTGAATAAGCTACCAAAATATAATTGAAACTCTATAGCACTAAGTCTGAAAAGCTCACCTATTCTATAGGTTCTCATGAAAAAATAAATTGAAGATACTTTAAATTGCTTCATTTAGGGAAAATAAATATTTGCTTTGTCACCCACCATGATTTTTACAGAGGATATTAAATAAAATTATTCAGATTTATTTTTGTATTAAACACCATGAAATTACTCTGTTAATTGGGGGGAGAATTTAAGATAATTCTGCTTACATCTAAATTTTGGTTAAAAAATGCGTCAATTTTTTTTTTTTAATTCAGGGAAAAGATTGTAGGTAAAATGTATAGCCAAAAATATGTTACATTTTGCAAGGTATTATGTTTTATTCTTGAACAAGAGCTATAAATAATCCCTTATAAATACATTTATATACATTAAATTAGAAGAAATAAAAGTGATAGAAATTAATGGTCTGCACAACATCCTCTCTCTCAGTAAAGGTGTTAAATCATTTTAGGCTGATTTCTCTTCTAAATGATTGAGTCTTTCTTTTAGGTTTTTTTCTTTGTTTAAAAGAGTCATCTCATAATGATTAATGTGGGGTTACCAGTTTTGAACATGTTACTCTTCTGTCTCCTGTAGACAATAAACTATAATCACATCAAAAGCCAATCAATATTTGTAAGTCCTTTCTTAATAATGCTATAAATGGCACATTTACATCAGTTTCTGATAAATACTTCTGTTCTGGATGCCCTGCCAGTGTAGATTTTACTTACAGGAACAAAGAACTCACAAGTTTGAGAAGCAGTAGCTGAACAATATTGTCTGTGAATTTTTTGAACTTACTTGGTTAAAGTTGGGGCTCATTAACTAGAATGTGCTCTTCTACTTTGCTTTTAAAAAAGTATGACAGGTGGGAAATCCAAACTGTTTCATTTATAACACAGTTTGAGATGCTGAAATGAGAAGTGACATTTGGAATAAGTTTGGTGTCATGACCCCTTTCAGGATACAATTTATGGCTCTGTGAATGCACATGTGAATAATATTAAGCAAGCTAAAACTATGCCTACATAAATACACCTTACCCAGAAAATGAGCAGCAGACAAATACTAGCATATCCTAATTCTTTATCTAGCTTATGTATGTGTCTCAAAGGAATGTTGGACATACAAAAAAAAAAAATAAAATGAGCCAAATCAAAAGAAAAAGAGCAATATAATTCCAATCTGAATTAAGCCAAGTATAATACATTAATAATAACTCTGTTTCAAATATTTTGTCAAGAATTATATTGTTCCAGCATATGTGTTTTGCAGAAAGAACTTGCAAAGACATCAAAGTATAGTTATCTTAATAAGCAAATTGTAGAACAGTAGGCAGAGATGACCCTACTAGCTTAGGAAAAAAAAAAAAGACCTATATGTTTGTAAACAAAATAGGATTTTTAAATGGATAAGAATTAAAACTTGATAAACCCATTAAAATGAAGGGACTGATGAATAAAACATTTATTTTATACTTGGGGATCATGGAATGAACATAGATTTATGTGCTTCTTGGATTAGGCAGCAAACTGATAAGTGTCAGTTATGTAGCATATTTAAATATTGCAGAACTATTTACAGTATTATTTTGTATGTTCAAAATATTCTGTTTAGTTGGTAAAAGATTTAACTTTCATTTCTGGAAAGATGGAGTAGATGAACTTTTCCCTTTTTGTCCCACTAAGTAGAGCTAAAATCCCTGGGCAGTATATTCATAAACAGACATCCTAAGACTCTGAAAGGTAAAGAGAAGAAGGCATAGGGGACCTCAGGATTTGAGGAACAACACAATGGTTAATCCTCTGGGTTTTCACTTTTCTTCCTATATCCTGGCCTTGAGAGTACAGAAACCAGCAACCTGGGAATTCCAGTGAGCTAAAGATGTCCCCCAAAAGACTGGTCTGTTTAGCCAAAAGAAAAAGTGCAGGTCTGGCAAGACACAAAATTTCCAGACAATAACCATTCTGCTCCAGCCAAACAACACAGTAAAAGCAATGGCCCCACTTTCACCAGCCAAGACTGAGTAAAGTGCCTAGACTTTATATCTTGCAAGACTGTAAAAGACTTACCTCTTTTACACACACACACACACACACACACACACACACACACACACACACCACCTATGATGTCCGAGAAGGCCAAGTGTGGAGCCGGGACTCTCATCCCTGCTTTTTGGCCACGAGCCTCCTACTTCCAGTGCCCATGGAGATCATGTGGGGATCCTGGGGATCCTGAGAGTGGGGATCCACTCTCACCTGAAGTAGCAGTACTTGCCGGGTGGTATCAGAAGAGGCATGCGGAGAGGTCTAGCTTTTACCACTGGATATGAGTAATAAGAAGACCTCTCACTGTGTCAGTGGCGATAACAAAAGGAGAAGTAAAAGGCACTCCTTCCCTTCTCAGCCAAGATGATATCCATGGAGCCCAACTTGAGAGTTGCAAGCAGCAGTAATGAGTTCAAAGAAGGAACTTGGACTTCCACCTTACCAGTAATAAGATATCTTTTGTGTACCAGAAAACTAAAATAACTGGATTTTTTTTAAATCAAGAGATATGCTGAATAGAAGGAAGAAGAATCTGTGAACGTGAATACTGCACAATAGAAATTATACAATATGAACAACTGAGAAGAAATAGAATGAAAAAAATATAAACAGAGCTTCAGGGAAAAGTGGCACTTATAACAAAAGATCTAACATTTATGTCATCACAGTTCAGAGAGAAAGGAAAAAGATGATGATGGGGCTATAAAATAAATACAAGGAAATTATGACCAAACTTTCTAAAATTTCATGAAATGTACAAACTTACAGACTCAGGAAACTGAATGAAACACAAAACAGAGTAATCCCAAAGAAATTCACATTAAGACCCATCATAATCTAAAATTAAAAATAAAGACAAGTATCTTAAAAGTGAAAGTTAAATGACATCTTACAGAGAAAAACAATTTATATGTCACAAAATTTTCATCAGAAATCATGGAGGCCAGTAGGAAGTGACATATTTTTCCAGTGCTGAAAGAGAATTGTCAACCCCAAATCCTATAACCAGTAAAAATATCTTTCAGGAGTGAAGGGAAAATCAAGACCTCACAGATGATAGAATAGAGAATTCGTTACTAGCAAACTGACCATAAAATAATTGCTAGAGGAAGTTCCCTAACCACAGAAAATGGGGGGAAAAAGGGAATCTTACAAGGTCAAGAAGAAAGTACCATTGAAAGAGTAGATATACAGGTAAGTGTAGTAGATTTTCCTCTCTTCTTGAGTTTTCTAAGTTATGTTTTCTTGTTGAAACAAATATTTTAACATTCTGTTATGTAGTTGTATATTATGAAAAGGAAATTTTAAGACATTATAAACAGGGAAATGTAAAGTAAGGCAAAAAGTGTTAAGGTTTCTACACTTCACTCAAATTGAAAAGATATGGACAGAAGTAGAGTGTTTCTGTTATGAATGTATAATGTAATACATAGGGCAATTATTTAAAAATATTTATAAAGAGATACACGCTAAAAATACACTATAGATAATTCAAAATAAAATTCTAAAAATGTCAACCCATAAAAATGCAAGAATGAACAGAAAAGAAAAACAAAAGAAACAAAAAATGAAACTCCAAAAAAATCAGTTAAAAACTGACAAACTGTATTACAACTAAAAGCATAACAACTACAAGTAGCAATGAAAAGAAACTATTGATAACAACAGCTTGGAAGGACCTCAAAGGCATTATGCTGAGTGAAAAAAGCCAAAATCAAAAGATCTTAACATTCTCAAAATGACAAAATTTTAGGGGTAGAGAACAGATTAGTGGTTGGAGAAGTTAGGGAAGTAGGTGTGATGGAATAATTCTGAATCTTGATTATGGTGGTGGTTATATAAATCTATGCCTGTGATAAAATGCCATGGAACTATACACACACATTGTTTAACAGTGACAATGTATCCTGATTTTGCTATTATACTGAAGTTATATAAAAGGTAATAATCAAGGAAAACTAGGCAAAGTGTACATGGAACCCCTCTTCACTATCTTTGTGACACTTCCTGTGAATCTATAATCATTTCAAAATCAAAAAAGTTTATGGAAAGAAAAAAGATTGTTTGAAAGCTACATGAGAAGTAATAATAGGAGGGAAAATGATAGATGTGTCAACAGCATAGGAGCAGATACTGAATGAAAAGTAAAAATAATAGAGCTAATTATAGGCAAAGAACACTTAAGATGTGGAGAAAATAGGAAAGGATTATGGAAAATGGAAACATTAGCAGGCAGGTGATCACAAGGTTTTATTTATTGTTGTGCATCAAGAGGATTGATTACATTTAGAATGAAAATAATAAAAATAACAACAAAAATACCACTGCCAGTTTTTTGGTTGTTTCCCTCCCTCCTTAGTATTTAGTTATTTCACATGAATTATATCCATCAGCATTTGGTAAACTAATGTGATAGATGCTGCCTGTATATATTATTCTAGAAATTATTTCTTCTACCTCACACACTCCACATGCTTACTTTACTCTTTTTTCCCAGATTCTAATAATGAAATATTTTTATTTAGACATTTTTACACTATAAATTTTATAAATCCTTGGCTGTACAGATTATAAAAATAATTGCCTTCTTTTAAATGCTTTATATAAAGCATCTTATTCAATGCCTCAATGACTTTGGTAGGTATCTTATTTCAAAATTTGAGGTCTCTCTTCTTCTCCTAATGTCTTCCATGTTATTCCTTATGCTCCACAAGTAAGTGAAACCATATGATAATTTACTTTCTTTTTTTTCTTTTATTATTTTGTAATTTTATTTTTTCAGTGTTCCAAGATTCATTATTCATGCACCACACCCAGTGCTCCAGCTGACTTTCTCTTCTTGACTTATTTCACTCAGCAAAATCTCCTCCAGTCCTGTCTATCTTGATACAAAAGTTGGGTATTCATCCTTTCTGATTGCTGCGTAATATTCCATTGTATATATGGACCACATCATCTTCATCCATTTGTCTGTTGAAGGGAACCTTGGCTCTTTCCACAGTTTGGTGGTAAACAATGAATATTGAAACACTGAGAAAAAATAAAATTAAATTAAGATGTTAAAAAAAAAAAAAAAAACCTCAGAGTCTAACCTTGGAATGGCTAAGCAGCTTGCTTAAATTTCACTGCTGCTATTGGCTAAAAATTTAAATTCAGTTTGGGATTGAAATTCTAGAGTTTATCAACTATTCATGTTCCCTTATGAATGTTGTTGGAAATATTGTCTACTGCATCACACACATACACATACATACATACATCCTTTTCTTAAGAAACTTTAAAATTTATAACTTAGACAAGCAGTCTTCCCTTATCTTATAGAAAATATGAATCATAGAGCTGATCTAGTTTCCAATTTGACTTTATAACTGTACAGAAAAAAAATCCAGATCCTAATCAGATCTCTCACTTTAAAATGATAAAGAATACTGCAATATGAGTCTTATTCATTCTTGTCCCTAGAATGTTGGCTTAAATTCCCATCATCTGGGGGTTCAATCACTCATCTAGAAGTCTGTCTATCGATCTCTATCATCTGTCTAATTTGTTGTGTTAAAAATGCTTCAGTAACTTACATTAAAGTCTTTATGGAATGTGGTAGAGATAAATGAATGTGTTCAAAGAACTTAGCTTTAAGGTTCATTGTAGATTAATCCAGCTTAACATTATTGAGTATATACTGAAGTAAGTCACTCCCTAATTTTAAAGAGTACCTTTGATTTTTCTCTTAATTATTTTTTTTCCCTTTTTAAGATCTATACACTTACCTTCCAAAGATCAGGAAAGTGCTTTTTTTTTTTTTTTTAAGTCACCTGCTGAAAAGCATGAAAGCCCTTGGCTGTATAGTCAGTTCTCCTAGACAAATGACTTCTATCTGAGTTTTATTTACATAAAGATATAAACAAAACAAAGAAAACATGATGCAGAGACAATGTAGCAGAAACAGCTATCTTTTTTCCGGTTTTCACTCTCCATTTGTATTTTATAGATACAGTATTCCAAATTTTACCTGGATACATAGCTGCCCAGAATAAAGATTACGTTTCCCAATATGATTTGCTTCTAAGTCTGTCTCATGTTTGGAGTACTGGGATGAGAGCAAATGTGATGTTTGAAACTTCTAGGTTGTGTCCTTAAAGAGAAAGAGCATTCCCTTCCCTACTTCTTATCAGGTGTCTGGACTATGTTCTTGGCAGGGGGGGATTGTGCATCATATAGGCAAATTAACTACTTTGGGGATGATAATGCCATAATATTGGAGGGAACCTGAGTTCTTAGTCAATTTTGTGCAGTGTGTCATAATGTCATATTCTTAGGACTCTAGACTATCAGATAAGAAAGAAACAATCCATATTGTTTATATAATGTTATTTTTTATCTTTGTTTAATGAAGTTAAACCTATGTGCTAAATAATTTGTCTATGAAGAGCTTCCTTAATTTCTCCTCTAAAATGTTTTAATCTTTTCTCCATAACAGGGTTGCAAAGCATGATTTCATTGACATAACTAGAGATTTAAATAATGTTACTATTATTATTTTTATTTACAATTCCACCCTAAACCATGCAAAAAACAGTCTCTATTTTACTTTAATGTGATTTTGGCATCATTATTTAAAGTCTGAAAACTAGAATTTAGATACAGGTGAAACACAAAGATTTTAATTTATTTGCTTTTTTTTTTCCCCCTTCTATCAACGATATTGATGGAACTGGAGGGTATTATGCTAAGCAAAATAAAGTCAGTCATAAAAAGACAATTATTATATGGCTTCACTCATATGTGGAATATAAGAAACAGCACGGGCGATCATAGGGGGAGAGAGGGCAGCTATGTATCCAGGTAAAATGGATTGGGAAGAAATCTGAGAGGGAGACAAACCATGAGAGACTCCTAATATAGGAAACAAACTGCAGGTTGCTGGAGGGGAGGTGGATGGTGAGATGGGGTAACTGGACAGTGCGCATTAAGAAGGCTACATGATGTGATGAACACTGGGTGTTTTTTGCAACTGATGAATTATTGAACTCTACATCTGAAACTAATGGTGTACTATATGTTGGCAAATTGAATTTAAATTAGAAAATAATAGAAAAAATAAACCTTTTTGCTTTCCTTCTCCATTAGTGAAAAATCCTTAAACTATTTGTTATATTTTTTATTGTACCAAGCCATACTATTAATATACAATTTTGTGGATCTTTTAAACATGAATTGTTCAATAGTTTTAAAAGAAAATATTGAAATAAAAGAGTTTCTTTACTTTTCTAATTTATTATTCTCACAACTTTTCACTTCTGGTTAAATTTATTACTAGACTTTATTTACAACAAATTATTCCTAGTAACCTATAATCAGTATAATAAGTACTGGATGACCATAAGGAATGTTGCATGAAACAAGTATAAATTGCTTTATGATTTTTGAGGTTGCAAGATTTATGACATTTACTCAGTTTAAATCAAACTTGGCTCTCAACTTTTACTTGCAAAAGGTAGTGAGAAGTCCACAGTATGTACCATTTTGGTATGTTTTTACCCATTCCCCTAAGTTTATACTAGGACCCCAAGGATTACACCATCAAAGTAAAATGGGAGAGGAACTACTGGTGTGTAGTAACCATTAGTAACTGTTGAAATAATTATTATACAGGATCATATTGACTCTTCCATGAGAAGGATTCTGTTGGTGGCATCCACTTCTTATACACATCAGATTCCCTGACCTTTACAACAGCTCATATAACAAAACAAAAAAAGAAAAGCAGCAAATGACATTTAAATTGGCTTACTGGGATTTTGAATTAAAGATAACTACAAATCTATTTTTTTCTGTGTAGTTGTCCAGTGATACAGATGAATACTTCTCTAAACTCTTCCTTTGCATCATTTCTTGAACTTCATAGCTCTTTTGGCAGCTTGGAAGTAGTGTCAAATGGAGAAAATTAATGTTGGAATTAAATGGGCTATTATCCATTTTTCTGCCTGTTGTCAAAGGCTTAATTTCATTATATTTTCACGTGCCTGGTGTATAGGACAGGATGAGAAAATAACCAATTGTGAAATTCAGGTCTTGAATAAAGGTGGAGTGTTCACTTCTTTTTCAGTATCAATTGGTCATCTGTACTTAAGTTTTCTTATTTGAGAATATAGGCTTCTGCTGCATTTCCCATTTTTCATTAGCACCACAATAAAGTAATATCAGAGTGATCTTATAGGATAATGAGAACCATCTTCTCTTGTCAATCTAATGGATTGTTTGTGAAATATGTTCAATAAGTTTGTCCTTAACTTCTTTCACTAACTCTAATGCCTATAACCAGCTTTATGGAGAAGAGATATTGTAAATGAAATATATGTAGCAAATAATGCCACTTTTTCACAGGTGAGTGAGATTCTTAAGTAACAGAATTGCATTTAAAGGATTTGCCAAGGAGATACCATATGTATGTCTTTTCTTCTAGGAACAAAATCTGATCAATATATCTGGTCAATAGATTACTAGTTATATATATATACATACATATGTATGTATACATATATGTATAGGTATGTACCACACATACAATTGAACTTAAGTACCACTATGTACCACACATATAATTGAAAACATATTTGTCTTTTAAAAAAATTACTGTCTCTCTCAAAATATTACTATTTTTTCCATGACTGTTCTACCTCTTGCAATAAAGTTAAGTTTTGCTGCCTCTGCTTTGGCCAATAATGTCTGCTACTACTAGTTTGCCCGTAAGTTAAAGTTAATATAACATAATAAACATTCGTGGGAAATTCTGGCTTCAATTATTGCTATTGTCCACATAGCTAAAGAATTTCCAGATAAGGAAAACTCACTAGCCAACTGAGAAGAAACCAGATTTCATCGAAATTAAGATTTGGGGAAATAATCTGTGAGTAGTCTTGTACAAGCCATTCCCATTTGTTATTGTCTCTCAATTAACACATATGCAAATCAGGTTTCTGTCACTACCACAGTACTGAAACTCTGCTATCAAAGATATACTTGATTGCCTAGGTGCCACACTAAAGGGACCCTGTCAGCTGCTGTCCAATATCTATTTCCCTTACCACCACCCCCACTCTTATTCTTTTACTTTTCTGTTAAACATTTGTATTTTCTACGAGTTCCATTTTCAGCCTTATTCCTGTCTTTTCTAACTGAAATTAAACCTATTGTATCAATATCATGTCTTCAGCTTCCACTGATACCCTCATTATTTTTAAGCTTAATTATAAATCCTTCTACCCTTCCTCTGACCTAGTTCTTACTTTTCTTCTTCTTTCATTTTTTCTTTTCTTTATTTTTCTTCTCCTCTTTATAGCTGTGATAAAAATTTTAGTTATGATAATTTCATATTACCATGAGTCAAACTGTCCTTATTATACATGGTATGACTAATCTTTTATGATTTTACCTTGCCTATTTCATCCCCTGCTTCTGCCCTTTCCCATCCCTCTGCACACATATATTTTAAGTTCTACTGATTTCATACTATCGAATGTCCCCTAAACACTCTATTATAAAGTTAGTCCTTGTTTTTTTTTCCTTATCTATTCATCCTTTTGAAATATGCTTCATAAACACCAATTACATTTTGGGCATTTTTATTGTTGCGGAAGATATAGAAATACTTATGATGAAATGTTTACCTTTGAAAAACTTCCATTCTAGCATTTGTTCATAAACAAAATGAATGAATTTTTTATGGTAGAATATATGAAATTAGAGAAATAAAGGAGAGAAAAGGAGGGAATAGAGAAAGATGGATCAAGGAGGGTTGCAAATTAAATACAGTGATCAGGGAAAGACTGGTGGAGAAAGAGATGTGAGTGAAAACATATGAGGTATGATAAAGAGTGTGTGGCAATCTATGTGTAGGAAGTTCAAGGTGGAAATTACAGCATATTCAAGGGCCCTAATGCAGTATCATGTTTGGTTTCTTCAAATAATAGCATGAGATCATATGTGGCAGGATAGGTAGAAATAAGTGGAAGAACAGTAGCAAAAGAAGTTACCTCAGAAGCAGATTGTGTAGGGCAGGTAGGTTATCCAAGACTCTGACTCTTACTGAGATGTGGTACCACTGAAAAATTTTTAGCAGAAGAGTATACAATCTAAATAATACTTTAAAAAAATTTACTGTAGCTACTTTTGTTATAAATATATTGACACAAGTAAACCAGAGAGGCCAATTAAAAAGTTATTTCAATAATCCAAATGAAGTATGATGAGCTGGAATTAAAGTGATGCCATCAAATATCAAGAGAAGTGATTAGGGGAGCCTGGGTGGCTTAGTAGGTTAAGCCTCTGCCTTCGGCTCAGGTCATGATCTCAGGGTCCTGGGATCGAGCCCTACATCGGGCTCTCTGCTCAGCAGTGAGCCTGCTTCCCTCTCTCTCTCTGCCTGCCTCTCTGCCTACTGGTGATCTCTCTCTGTCAAATAAATAAATAAAATCTTTAAAAAAAGAGAGAAGTGATTAATTTTTTGACTACTATTGCCTTTCACCATCATTGAAAATATTAAAATACTGAAAAATAAAAATATCACTTAGTATGATAATGAAAGCACTATTAACATGCAGATCCCCCCTGAGAACTGCATGGGCCTCTGTTTGAGACCTACCATTCTAAGTAGTAATCCCTAATATTGAGGATTACTCATTTTATGGCAATAAACTCAGTACATTTTCTTCCTATAAACTAAGTGACTTCATCCTCAGTTTTTATTAGGTACGTGGTATTATCCTTATTTTGTTGGTGAGGAAACTCAGACACAGAAATGTAAGCTAAATTGCCTGCTGCAAAAGACAGTAAGTGGTAGATCCAGGATTTGAACACCTGCAGTTTGATTTAAAAGTCCCCTCTAAACCACTGTGTTATATCACCCTTCTAAATATTTGTCTGTTTCATAATATTTCTTTGTAAATTAGAATTACATATCAATCCACACCAATATAAGGTATATAACACACAGTAAGAATTCAACATATGGGGGTGCTTAGGTGGCTCAGTCAGTTAAGCAAGTGCCTTCGGCTCAAGTCACAAGCCAGAGTCCCGAGATTGAGCCCCGCATCAGGCTCCCTGCTCCTTGGGGAGCCTGCTTCTCCCTCTTCCTCTGCCTGCTGCTCCCCCCCTCTTGTGGTCTCTATGTCTGTTAAATAAATAAATAAAAATCTTAAAAAAATAATTCATTATATGTTGATGAATTACTTTTGAAGCAGTCAGTGCCTGATATACTCTATGTTCATAATTCTTCTATTACTTTAAATGCATTTGGCAAAATGATATAACTAAAAAAAAGTCTGAGCCTTCCCAAGAAAATAGGAAAAAGGAAAGTGTGAAACTAGACTAGAAAGATAATCCCACTGGAATAAATATTACTCATACACTTGAAAATCTTGCTGCTATTTTAGTATTTATGACTACTTACTCCATCATCAAATGCTTTACTATACTCTTTAGAAGGACATGTCTCTATAGTTTTGTTTTGCCTAACTATCTCTAAAAGTTTCCGAGAACAAAATATTGAGAAGAATGAATTTTTTTAAGATTTTATTTACTTATTTGACAGAGAGAGATAACAAGCAGGCAGAGAAGCAGGCAGAGAGAGAGGGAGAAGCAGGCTCCCTGCCGAGCAGAGAGCCTGATGTGGGGCTCAATGTGGGGCTTGATCCCAGGACCCTGAGATCATGACCTGAGCCGAAGGAAGAGGCTTTAACCTACTGAGCCACCCAGGCACCCCAGAATAAAATGTTTTAAAGGTAAAGTTGTCTTTTCATACACTTCTATACAAGTGTCTATAAAGATATGCTATGTAACAAGCTTCAAAAGGTTAAAAAATAAGCAGTTCATATCAAAATATACCCTTTAAGGGTCTAATATTCATTATTAAATTTTAATTTAGTCCATTCTTCAGTTGTTACCTTTTAATTTATATGTAACATCTGTCTCATTTCCATGTAGTATCAAAAAGGTGAATGAGAGTTATAAAAGTGTTTCTTTGTACGAAATATTTAAAAAATAGCATATCACCTCCCAAACTTCTAAGACTTAAAAGCACTTGAGTTTAGGTAGTCAGATAAAATATTTTAAGAGAGTATAAACGGAATGGTGTACTATAGTACCAAGATCTGTCACAGCAATAGATATATGTAATGTACACCGTAGATACAGTGTAAAATATTCACAGAAAAAGAAACAATAAGGACAGCAAGAAGAAAGCCTACATACACATTGGCAAAGATATGAGGAGAAGGTAGGTGATTGTCATCAGTTTCATTAGCACTCCAATTATGTCCCATTACTTTAGGTAAAAGGTAGTAATTCCCAATTACCCAACACATTTTACTTTATCCATTATCCTTCTATTTGCCTAAGGAAATTCATGTTCAGAGTTACTAAATTTTAGTTAAGAATATAGTGTTGCTAAGTAAATTAGTAAAATGAAGACAAATAGAAAGAGATCAACCATCAATATTTGTATGCAGTAGCTGCCATTAGGCCTTGTTTAACTTTGCTCGCATTAACTTAATATTTTATAGCAATGCACATTGGTGTACAATTGAGTGGTAATGCTGGGCTTTATTCACTTTGTATGATAGAGACAAACAAGCAGAGATATTGAATAAGTCAGTCCCTCTGAAATTAATTGTAGTATACTAATTCCCCATGAGTTTAAATAGCGGTGCAGATCTCATTTTTTAAAATGGAAGAGTTTGGAATCTGGAAGAATCTCATGATTTATTTTTTACTCTCCAAAATTATTATACCTTATCTATAAAATCATCATCAATAGATTATATATCTCTATATCAGTAGGGGAAAACATAAAAATAAACAGGTCTAGGCTAAAACAGTAATGTGAGCCTGCTTATTTAAGAGGCTACATCATTTATTATAAATTAATAAGAACTCAGTTGTGCATGCTACCAAATATATGTATCTAAAGAAAAATTGTCTCCGTTGTGGAAATGTGTGAATTATTAAATCTAAAATGGAAAAGAATTAAAAGTTTAAAAATCTCATTTACCACTCTATGACAATCAGTTTAAGTATTTGTTACATAAGAGGAGGAACAAAAGAAAATACATAGGAAGAGATTAAGTTTGCAGTAAAATACATCTTCAACTATGAAAGAATTTAAAATAAATAAAGACCTTTTGAATAATGGAGGAGTAATAAAGCCCAGAGTGGGCAGTTTCCACCCTTGTATTGTGGAATTGAACCGGAATGAGCTGGTTAAAGCATGAGAGCAGGGCTGACAGTCTTGAGAAACCACAAATTTAGAGAGAGAAGCAGGTTGAAAGAGGATATCTCTTGAAGGCTTGCCATTGACAAAGAGAGAAGATGTGACGAAAATTATGAAAGCTACAGAAACAGTAAGAAGGACCTCAAATCCCTTCCTTCCTCTTCAATAAAAACATTACCTATTTAAGAAATTACACTCCTTCATACCAACAGAAAAGTCTGCTAGGAACTATGGAAACCTAGTAAACCACCCAAAATCATTATTCTGCCTGCTTAGAAACACCTGTTGTTACTGACTCAAGACAATTTAGGTTATTTCAGAATTAACAAAGATAGCAGATAACTTCTAAAGAAAAAAATCTCTTAAAAAGAAAGGAAACATCAGAGTCAAATAAATTCTGCAAATAAAACTTTTCCTCAAGGGACGCTTGTGTGGCTCAGTCTGCTAAGCGTCTGCCTTCGATTCAGATCATGGATCTAGGGGTCCTGGGATCAAGTTCTGCATAGGGCTTCTTGCTTGGTGGGGAGCCTGCTTCTCCCTCTCCCACTCCCCCTGCTTGTGGTCTCTCTCTCTGACAAATAAATAAAATAAAAATTTTTAAAAATATATTCCTCAGAATACCACCAAGCCAAAGAAACCATAATATGATACTTATGTAAACAATTCTTACACAATTAAAGATAAGTAAATATATAAGATCATAAAGCTAAACGATAATATGAAAATGGTATAAGACAGAATGAGAGAGATGAATGTTGACAGATCTCAAGAGCAAAATTTTTAAAGAGTAAGATGACTTTATCTAACATCTGAAAATTCATTTCAAGTTTCAGGTAGGAAGAAAAATTTGACTGAACCCCTAATGAGGTGCCTTGAAGAGAGGAAGACAATGGCCAGGAAGAAAAACAAAATGATAAAAACAATCATAAAGATCCATCAATAAGTAAGATCCAACTATTGCATTATAGGAAGAAGTAAAGAAAGAGGAAGGAGAGGAAAACGTAGGTAAGGGAAGAGAAGGGGAAGGAAAGTAAAATAATGGGCCATAATCCAAGAAAGCTTCTAGGAATAAAAGAAAATATGCATCTCTATATGTAAAGACTCATTTTCATGGAAATATTAAACTAAACTAAATATATTAAATATTCCAGTCAACTTGGAATATATTCTAATATAATAATTAAGTTTTTAAGACACAAATTTCTAAAATATCCTTGAACTAACAGTGAATAAAAGAAAATCCCAAAAGAAAGAATGAATTCCACATGAAACTTTTTTTTTAAGATTTTATTTATTTATTTGACAGAGAGAGATAGAGAGGAAACACAAGCAGAAGGAGTGGGAGAGAGAGGAGGCTTCCCACTGAGCAGGGAGCCTGATGCGATGCAGGGTTGGATCCCAGAACCCTGGGATCATGACCTGAGCCTAAAGCAGATGCTTAATGACAGAGCCACCCAGGTGCCCCCATATGAAACTTCTTAATAGCAATGTAGAAATCATCAACATTGGAGCATCCTTTCAAAGAAACTCAACAATGTTTGAGTCAAGGATTTTATACCAGCTGAGCTGACTTTCAAGTATACTGACTGGGAAAGTTTTAAATGTTTAAGAATTTAGGGAATAGTATAATCATTAGCTCTTTTTTGAAATATACTGGAATATAAACTGTATGCAATTAAGAAATGACAAAGGAAACTGGCAAATAGACTGACTATGAGTATTTTATATATTTAATTGACTATATAAGACTAATACCATGATAGGGATTGGGGAGATAATGACATGAAAGCATTATGTTCTGTAATAAAATAGAAAATGTATAGCTTAAAAATAGGGGGAAAAGGTAGAAAAAGTCTAGTGAAGTAGCTGTATTGATTGTTGCATTGGGGATAAATAGGATTCAAAGCCTGTCTTTTAAAGCTGGCAAAACAATTAGAAATCTATGTGACAAAAAGGGCAAAGGCATTATAAAAGATACTGAATAAAAGATAACCATAGGGCCAAAATAAAATCCTCATTATAAAAACAAAGCAATGCAGGGAAGAACAAAGTAAACAAAATTCATAGAGAAATATAGTAAATATATATACCTAGTAAACATAAGGTAAAATAATGTGACAAATTTGAAACATTTAAACATATTGATGCTATCATAAATGTAAGGAAAATATTGTGTTTATGTTTATATATTTTTATTAGAGTATGTACATGTATGCAAATTTATCACAAACAAAATATCTTATAAATGAAACACTGGATTCTAAAATACCTAAAATTGTTACAATGTACATGTTATATGTAAGGGTCAAAAACAGCATAATATTTCTATCCCTATACCACAGGGACATAGAAATCTAATTAGATAGGGGGAGAAATAAAAACTCTGTTACCTGAAAGCTGTGTTTTAGTATAACCAGAATCAGAATATTATACTCTGCATTCCACATTAATACTATATTTTAATAAAAAGAAAAAAAATTAAAGATTTTATTTATTTATTTAACAGAGAGAGAGAGAGAGAGAGATTATAAGTAGGCAGCGAGACAGGAGGAAGCAGGCTCCCCGCTGAGCAGAGAGCCTGATGCGGGCCTTGATCCCAGGATCCTGACATCATGACCTGAGCCGAAGGTAGAGGCTTTAACCTACTGAGCCACCCAGGCACCCCAATAAAAGGAAATTTAAACAAAGTAACATATCAACCTACAGAAGTGAATACAGGATACTATTTTAAATCTAGACATATGAAACTGGCAGGAAATAGGGTAAAGTCTAGAAGAATAAATGATTGGAATGCTCCTGGTATTAGAGTTATACCTTCACTCTTTGGAACAGACTAAGTACTAGGACTGCTTTAGAACAAAGGGAACTTGCCTTTGTGTGGAGAAGTGTTCTGGGGTATCTCCTCCTACTGCAGAAGTATCCAAAGTAGACAGGTGAATGAACAAACAAACCATACCTCTTAATATTTGAAATAAATGTTCACTAGTTATGAGTAGATAGTCATAGTATATGGCATACTCAGGGAGAATATATCTACTATATTCTCAGGTACCTGTTTCAGGAACAGAAAATAAGACCCTCTTATTCAAAGTTAAGTCAGAGAAAACTTATTAAAAGATAATAAATGCAAGAAACCAATGAGGAGAATCTTGTGTTATTAAAAAAATAAAACATGCTCAAGATACTGAAAACAAAATATTTTAGAAAAAATTCACTAGTAGTACTTACAAAAGGGACCTAATCTTGTACTCAGTGTATATCCACAGAGCTTAGCATTTCTTTAGAAGCTCAATAGGTATGCACTAAAGAAATAGTAAGTTCGATTTCTCACTCTTTACTTTGTTAGACTACTTCTGCTTTAATATATTGGGCCAGTAAAACACTGCATTAATTTACTTTAGCATATAAAACATTTTAGTATCTGGTAAATCAATTCCCTCCAATTATTTTTCTTTTAAAATTTACCTTAGCTATCCTCAACCATTTATTCTTCCAGATGATGTCAGAATAATTTTGTAAAGTTCCATTTTTTCCATCAGAGTTTTAAATGTAATGAATTTAAATTTGTATGGAGTTTTATAGGAAATTAACACTTTTATAATATTATGTCATCTAATTCAGGAACACAACATTCTATCAATTTCATAATGTCTTCTCTTATGTGCTTAACTTGCTAGTCACTTATCTAAAGGATGTGATAGAGGACACAAGAAAGGTCAGACCCTCAGGATTTGCCTATGAAAGACACAAGAGGGAAACTATTTTTAATCCTTCTTACATGTTGTTGGTGAAGTTTTTTCTCCCTTCCATTTAATTGCTTCATGGATCTACATATAATAGTATTTGGATAGTCTTATTAATTTTGTATCTCATATCTCTATTAGTATTTTATCATATCTCTATTAGTATTTAATTTTAAAATATTTACTTTTATAAAAACTAGGGATTTAGTAAAATATTTTGAATTAAGACATTTATCTGAAACTATCTTATAGAAAACACCATTAGATTGTGTTATATGTCATGAGTATTAATATCAATATTAATATTGACTAGAATTGGATTAAAATCCCCTCCTTGCTACTTACTATATATTGCTACCTTTGGCAAATAAGTTAACTGGGAAATAGCAGGAGAAATGGTTTAAGGACCAACTTGGCTACCTCTCAGTAAACCCAGTAGGATGGTCAATCCTGATTTAGCTCTCCATTTAGATGCAACACCTATTGTCAATAGTGTATTAGGGTGAAATTCTTGAATAAGGAAATGATTCTCTCCTTTAATATTACATTTCATTGTTAATAAACCATGCATTCATTGGTATACCCAGCTTGATTTATATGTTATATATATATATATAGTTAACTATATATAGTGGTTATATATTATATATAATTTATATTATTCTTTAATTAATCCATACAACTGGATGACATGTGCTAGCATTTTGATGAAGACTTTTCTGTCATCTTTCCTTTTGGTGCTGTACTTGTTAGATTTCTATTAACAATTTATGCTGCTTTCGTATTTTTGAAGTATGTAGAGAAATTTCAAAGCTGTGGAATTGTATACTTTAAAGTTCAAAAAAAAGACATTCTTCAAGTTATATACTCACTTATCTGTATTTGGCACCTCCTTTTGTAAAGAAATAGATTTGTGACTTTCGTGGCCACATGCTTGCCTAGCTTGTTTAAGTCTATTTAATTTTCATATCTGAGGTTGAACGTTGATCTGGGTTCCAACAATGTGGCAGTTCTTCATCTTGACTTCATAGAGTCTCCCTTTCCTGCCTCATTTATTAACTGTTTATCTTACAGTTTGGGAGCTGTTCACCATTATTAGTGTCTTCAGTCTTTTGGCATTCATGATAAAGTTGCCTATCCCCTCTCTTTCGATATTGGATGAGGCCACATTATTTGTTTTCACCAGAAAAGGATGAGTGAAACTGATGCATGGAATCCAGGAACAAGTTAAGGAAAGCAAACATGTGACTATGTTTCCAATGCTCTCCCTGGTGATATTTCAGATAAGCTGAAATGTTTCTTTCACTCTGGGTCCTTGCATGAAAATGACGTGGAGAATAACCTCCTGCTCATGTAAATAGAATGTAGTGTGAGTAAGAAATAAATTGTTACTGATAGGTTTATGTAGCCCTGATAGGAAGTTAAAAGTGGACTAATACAACAAAAAAGGTAGCTCTCCTTCTAGAACCCTAGTCCTTGACTTCCAAAATATCATTGAAAATGTAAATCTGCAGTTTTAAAATATTCATTTATGTATCTAATATAAATCTAGGAAGAATCAAATTAGTAGGAGATAGCATACTCTGCACTCACTTTTCTAATAGGAATTATAATACTATGGAATTACATCAGAGATGTCCATTGTATGTACATTAAAATGTTAATATAACTTCCAAGAGGTATTTGAAGTAAACCTGAATATATAATATGAAGTCAGATTTCACAAAACAGGAAAGGGAGAATTAATTCAAAGTGGATTTGTGCTTTAGAGTAGTAACAAGGGTCTTTACCAAAGGAATTGTGATGATTGGTTAGCTATATTTGACAGACGATGGATAGATGGATGGATTGGTAGCGAGAGAGAGAGAGAGAGATAGGTCATTGGTATCATTTCTAAATATATACTAATGTCACATAACAGATGAAGCTGTAAAAGAACTAGATATTATAGTTAAATATTTAGTTAACTATGCAAAAGATCTTGCTGAGCATAAAAGCTAAGAAAAAATATAAATAATTTTGAAAGACATGTAGTTATAAGTTAACAGATTCTTTTTGAAAATATTTTATTTATTTATTTGATAGAAAGAGAGAGGGAGCATGAGTTGAGGGGAGTGGCAGAGGGAGAAAGAGAAGCAGACTTCCCGCTGAACAGGGAGCCCTGAATTTTAGTCATGCAGATTGCTTTGCTTTTTTCCTGTTGAAGTTTAGGAAAACTACAAATACCTTAAGGAAATTTGTTGTGCCAAGATGATCACTGAGTCTCCTCTCTGCAGAGAAAAGTATGAGAGAGCATATGACCCTTTCCGGCAGGGTGAAAAATGACTAAGAAGGGCACCAACAAACGTGAGCAGATAAGGAAAAGGAAGAACTCATGGTTCAATGACAGGGATGACTTTGGATCAGATACTCTTTCCCCACTGATATAGGGAATTCACATGCTCTATTGCACATGCCATCTTGGGAAGACAAATTGGTGTGTGGAAATCTAGAATTGAATTAGATTAAACATGAAATGATTTAGAAAATGCTGAATTGATCAAGTCCCTATAGAACAGACTCATTTGTGTTTTCTGTTATGAGGGGCGAAGTGAGTGTTGAAAGTGCAGAATAGGCTGTAGGCAAAAAAAAAAAGTGTATATGTATTTCATGCCTGAGTTTTTTTTGCCTGAAAATAGTTTGAATAAGACCAGATCAGATTCTTAGATACATTGTAAAAATGTATTCCATAAAAGTGTAAAAAAAAAAAAAAAGAAATATTAAGCTTGGAAATATATGGTTTTGTTCTTATTGATTCTTTAGGAAAGAACCTTTTGGGGCTCAGCATATAGAAAACTGTTTATATTCGGGCATTTAGATATGCAAAATTAAAGCACTGTTGGATGAAGGGTGACTGGAATTAAAATCTTTAGTAATAACCATATCAAGAAGAATTCTTTAAATTGCTTTTTAAAAGTTCCTCTTAAAGAACTTCCCCAAGTGAAATAGTCTTGTCTTAGCTGTATAGTAGAGTGTTAGATAAGGGGCCTTTACTCACCCTTGATATAAAAATCCCAGGGGAGCAGCAGCTACCTGAGTGGGCTAGATTATTGATTAAAGGAGGGAAAGAATAGCGTGCATGGCAAGGACTAATTTGTGGACTATCTAAGCATAAGCATTCCTTGAGGTTTCTCAAGGCTAATGGGATAAAATAATCTATAGCCAATTAGGGTGGAAGCCTGCATAATACAAATGTGTGTATCCAAAGAAAGAAATGTGATACCACTTTTGGTTTCAAGATAATGCAACCTCTCTTCAAAAGATAATCTCTACAATAGCATTCTTTGATCATTTAATTGTGGGGGACACAGATGATGTTTATTTTTTTCTGTCTTTGTTTCTTTGTTTTCAATGATCTAAAGTTAAATTGTTTGATTTGCCATCCTCCAAAATTGACAAAAGAGCACCTTAAGTACTCCATGGCAGGTTAATAACTTTATCTTTTACTTATTTTAACTATGAGAGTTCCTGATATACACTTTTTAAGATTAAAAAAAAGATTGTATCACTCAGGATTTGTACTGTAATACTACAACAAATAACTTCAAACTTTTAGTAGCTTATATCAACAAATGTTTATTTTTTTACTCAAACAACATGTCTACCCATATCAGCTTCGTTTTGCTCCACTGCATCTTTATTTCACTCCTCAGCCTGTGAGTACATTCAAAGTCACTGTGAATGAGTGAAAAAGACATGGAAAATCACACAATGGCTTTAAAGCTTCTGCCAAGAAGTAACATATGGTACTTGTAGTAACATTTCATTGGCCAATCCAAGTCAACTCTGAGATCTCCAGGGCACAGATATATATTCTGCTTCAGAGAGAGGCACAACAGGAAGAACACTGAATATTTAGGAAACACTAATAAAATCTATTGCAAGCATATATTATAATTTAACATATAAGGAATATATTAACTTCACATTTAGGTAATTTTGAGTCTTGTTAATATATATCATACATATACTTTTTTCTAATTATGTAAATATTTGTGAAAGTTGGCTTCTGGTCAGTTACCTTAATATCTTACTAAGGTGAACATACGCTGACTTTGCGCATTCAATAACCATTCCATTCTCTACTAGTAAGAGTGTTTGAAATGTCTTTTAGGAACCTTATCTTGCCCGTGTGGGGTACATGTATTTTATTTACTATACCTCTAACTCCACATTTGGGACATGTGACCCTGCCTTAGATTAAAGAGTCTAAACGTTCCATACCCACCATGTGACACATCCTTGTGCAGTTTGATCACTCTGGCCACATTGATTCATATCAGTTCAAACATTTCTGTTAAAATGTTTCAATCAGAATGGATCCTGGACATGTGTAAAAGCCTGTAAAAGAAAACAAACAAACAAACAAACAAACAAATTCTCCCCCCCACCCTTTTTATTTTCATTTTGGACCTGAGAGGATCTTGCTGCTTGCTAGCAGCCATTTTCACCATGTTCACATATGTGAATTAAGTCAAAAGATGTAGAAATGGTGAGACCAGAAGATATATGGGATTTTGAAGGAAAAAAGCTGTATCTGAAAATGGAAAGAGGAAAAGGGGAAAGGAACAGAAGCAAATGGAAAGGACCCATTGTGGAATATGTAACCTGTAAAATAAATTTGCTTTTCTTTCAATGTCAGTTGGAAGTTAGTTTTCTGGTTACCTGCAAACAAAAGTCCCATCTGATTCAAATACTATTACAAATAGCACATATGTTTACTAAGTGAGGTTTTACTGTTTCTACAGCTGCTAATTTGCCATAATTGCCAGGCTCAGGCCTTTTTCATCTTGGCAAAGGTACAATAGACCTGGCTTCCATGAAATGAGACAAAATAATTTATTCATGTTGATCCTGGAGCTAAGACAACATAAATAAGCTTTCAAAGCTTTACAAAGGGCCAACACCAATCTAATAGGATTCTAGAAGTCATGAGTAGAGAGAATTGAAGAGAATTATTATTTGAAGAGTTAACAACACATGATTTTCCAAGTTGGGCTAAAGACACTAATCCTCAGATGTGGGAAACGCAATGGATTCAAGCAAGAATAATTAAATTTTCAGTGGAAAACTCTATCAATAAGAATGTATATTTTAATCACCAGGATATCACTTTTTCTTTCCATAGAATGTGATAATGACCTCATGTCTAGACTTAAGCTTTTAACTCTGCTTCTGCTCAAATGGGTTCTAATGTGCTTCAAAAGCAATCAATCACATGCCAAAAGCTGCCTGGATAATTACCTATGAGATTTTCTAAAAATTTTTAATCTTTTTTGATAAGAATAGAATTTTCATAAAATCATCTCATCGAGGCACACATCAGGTTTTGGGTATCTGCCTTCTGTTCAATAATCCATAAAACCTCATTGGGAGGGCAGTCATTTTATTGTGATTTTCAAAGAATTTAACAATCAAATATATATTCTCAATCTTTAAACTCATGTGTTCTTAAAAATCTACTGGGGACACTGTCACATCCTAAATCCAGAAAAACAAGATATTAAACCAGTTTTACTACCTAAAATACAATCAAGATTTTACTGAAATTTTTAAAGTAATGCATTGCCCACAAAGTATTTCCACATAGTTGGTGCATATTTTTTTTAAATAATTTAAAATAAACCAGAAGATTATATTATTATATTATCAGTGCACCAGAAAACTAATCATGCAGAATAGAATTCATATACAAAGATTACCTATAATAAAATGCAGTGTTACTTTGAATAACAAAATTAGAAGATCAACTTGGGATTGGAATAAATCTCTGCCTACTTCATATGCACCTTGGAATGTTGAATATAACTTGTCATCAAGTGATACAGTGTATGATTTGCTGTGGAGTAAAGGGAGAGATAGGAAAAAGAGGGCTTGAAAGAAATGACAGGTCAAGGATTGTTCTCCTAGATTGTAGGTTGTTAAATTTAGTCTTCAGTAAAATGTTTAAGGATAATCTAAAATACTGAATTCTAAAAGTAGGATAGATTTTGATCTGTGCCACCAGAGATACTGAGTTATAACTAGTAATTATGTATCTATAGTGCAAGGCTGAATATAGACTTAATCACATTTGTTAATGAATGAAATAAATGGGGGAATCTCAAAAATTTACTAGAGGCACAAATTTATTTAACTCAGTCACTCACAAAGTTGTGATAACAAAATTGGTGCGATGTTGTATTGTATCAGGAACCATGGACTAAGAATGGCTTGTGTATGTCAGAATTTTAGCTATGTATTATACTGCTAAATCACACATTTAAAATTGGCATCAGATTTTGATTCTAGAGAAGAAGAAATGCCATAGGTTTATGCACTTCCTTATACTTAATTCCCAGTTTGCTGCAGTTAATACTAAGAAAAAATTGTTCTAAGTAGTGTTAATAGGTTAGCTTTAAAAATGATATTCCCAAAGTAGGTCTTATATTTATTTTTCAAATGATTGCCACTAAAATATAAGCCATATTACTACAGGGTATCTTAGGTCCTATAATGACTTACTATTTGTCGTAAATCTGCAAAAGGGAAAATACGTATCAGCAATAGTTTTACTTTGACCCTTAGTTGTCAAAACCTCTAATAATATTGCTTAAAACTACCATCACCTAACTATGCCCTAGGAACCCTAGTTTATATTAATAACTTCCCTGGATCATGTGAGTTTTATAGAAACATGTAAGTTTTAGCCTCCTATTTATTAATCATTAATCAGCCTACAATCATATAGCATGATTTCATTGAAAATATGAATACAATGTGAAAAATATAAAAAATAAATTACTGTAGTCATCAAAATAAGATGATTAATGCATAATTTTTCTATTTCATCTTTTCCAAATTTGTAACTTTATATATCACTGGAATAGAGCTTATGAGATCTGAATTTAAAGAATATATGCAGAGTGAAGATATGGTAGCTTATGTTTTTGAAATCTTAAAACTTGGTGAGTAGGAGGGGGTACATGAAACCGTATTTGGACCTTTTTTAAAAAAATTACTTAGCTACACTTATTAAATACTTCATCATATTCAAGAAGTCATCTTCTATTTCTCCCTGGATCCGAGCTTTCTCATTGGTACAATGAAAGCTGTACTCAAGTATCAGGTCAAGTAATTTGAAAAACAGTCAAGTGTACAGTCAGAAAATGCAAAGGATATGAAGCAAAACAGGACAGAGGTTCTGAATTTCACAACCCAAGGGTTAGATACCTAATCCTCTTCTAGGATCAAAAGAAAAATATAATCAATTAACCTTTCATGCAGTGATGTAAATTCTGATAGAAAACCATTATATTCTCTATACAAATACTTATCAAAAATTTGAAAGGAAACTTAAGGCTCTGAACTCCTCATTTTAAGGTGAACTGCACGTATATCTTCAGTATTCTTTGAACATCAACAAAATCAGGAAATGATTACAACTGGCACTTGTAATAAGCACTAGTTATGGTTGATATATGAGATAATTATAATGCTTTGCTGGAAAACCTAATAAATCCCAGAATTGTTATTTTCTAAAATCTATTTTTTATGGAAATTAGAACCTGAATATTTCCTTTATTACAGCAAGAGAACTATACAAGTTCTACTGACAGACTCAATCAAAAACTGTGTCAACTCATAAAAAGTAATTGTTGCTGAACACTGAGAAAAATACTTCATTTTTAAAAACTGAGTGGTTTATTATTAAAAGGTAGTAAACTTTATAATTTTCACAATAAAATGAATTCAATAAATTTCAGATACCCATTTTGACACAGAACTAAGGAAAATAAGTAAATATAGATTATTTTAAAATATATCTGATGAATTTTCAGAACATGATTCACTTACAATACAATTTTTCTTGAAATAAAATATGAAATTCAGGTCAGATGGCTTATTATTTTTTTCCCTCACCATATCTAAATGCTTTCTGACTTTTTCCAATTCCCTTTTACTGTTGTATAGTATGTGGATTATTCAACACTGAATAAAAGATTTTTCATGGTAAGGTATTTTAGAAGGTTTGAGTGCCACATAAAGTCAATTATTTGGTCTCAACCAAGTTGACAACCATGTAGCTATTTTATCATTAATTCAATTGAGCCAATGTTTTTGCTCAAAATGATATTAGCTCAAATGAAGCCAAAATTTAAAATTTAATAGCAAAAAATATGCAAATAATATAGGTATATGAAAATGTATTTATTTATATGACAACCAAGTTGAACTCCTTAGCTACATTTGATCTTTCTTGAAACATTTTTAATATATTTTAAAAATTTGTTTAGGTTTTAAGTAATACATGGATAAAAACAAAAAGGAGAAGCTTTCATTTTCTTGACTTTTTGTTGAGGCATAACTGGCATAACATTATATTAACTTCAGTGTATAACCTAATGATCTGATATTTGTATATATTGCAAAATTATTCTCATCTTGAATTATTTTAACTACATAATGAATTTTATGTTTACATAAAATATTGGCTTCTTTAGCTTCATAGTAAGTATTTAAAGTAATGCCATATCTTTTCATGGTTTGATACCTCATTTATTTTTAGCACTGAGTAGTATTCCATTGTCTGGATGTGCCGCAGTTCATTTATTCATTCACTTTTTGAGGACATCTTGGTTGTTTCCAAGTTTTGGCTGGAAACACCCATGTGCAGGTTTTTTTGCATGGGCATATGTTCAATTCCTTTGTATAAATACCTACTTGTGCATGTGCTTGGTCATATGGTATAGCATGTTTAGTTTTGTAAAGAACTACTAAACTCTCTTCCAAAGTGTATATATCATTTTGCATTACTAGCAGCAATGAGTAAGAATTTCTACTGTTCCATATTCTCTCTAGCAGTTGGTGAGGTGTCAGTGTTCTCCATTCTGGCCATTCTAATAATTCTGTATTGGTATTCCATTGTTATTTTAATTACCATTTCCCTGTTGACATATGAGGCGGAGCACCTTTTCATTTGCTTATTTGCCATCTGTGCATTTTCCTTGATAATGTGTGTCAATGTCTTTGGCCCATTTTTCAATCAGGTTGTTTTCTTATTGAGTTTTAAGAGTTCTTTGTATATTGTATCTTTTTAAATTGAGATATAGTTGACATATAACGTGTCTAGTTTAAGGTATTCAACATGTAAATTTGATACATTTATATATTGTAGTATGATTACAGCTAAAGCATTACCTAGCACCTCTGTCACATCACATAATGATCATTTCTTTTTTGTGGTAAAAACAATTAATATTCTATTCTCTTAGCAACTTTGAAGTTTATAATACAGTATTGTTGGCTACAATCACTATGCTGTGCATTACAACTCCAGAGTTTATTTGTGCACCAGTCCTAAGTCTGGACCTTGTAACATTTCCTCAATTCTCCCCACCCTGCCAGGCCCTGGTAATCACCATCCTACTGTTTCTGTGAGTTGAGCATTCTTAGAGTCCATCTATAGGTGATATCACAGTCTGTCTTTATCTACTTCTCTCACTTAGCATAATGCTTTTGAGGTCCATCCATATTGTTGCAAATAGCAAGATTTCCTTTTTTTTTCTTTCTCATGGCTGAATAATATTCCTGTGTGTGTGTGTATCACATATTCTGTTTTATATAATTCTATAATAAACATGGGTGTGCAGATGCCTTTTTGATAGATTGTTTTCATTTCCTTTAGATTACATACCCAGACATGGGATAACTGAATCATATGGTAGATTTATTTTTAAATCTTTAACTCTTTCCTTGTTTAAGGAAACTTCATACTGTTCTTCTTAGTGATTGAACCAATTTGCATTCTGATCAATAGTGCACAAGGGTTCCCTTTTCTCCACATCTTCACCAACACTTATCTCTTGTCTTTTTGATTATAGCTACTCAAACAGGTGTGAATTGATATATCCCTCTTCTTTTGATTTGCATTTCCTGATGATTAGTGATATTGAGCATCTTTTCATGTACTTGTTGGTCATTTGGATGTCTGCTTTAGAAAAATGTCTATTCAGTTCCTCAGCCTGTATTTTAATTGGACTCTGTATTTTTTTGTTATTGAGTTGTATAAATTCTTCATGTGTGCATGTGTGTATATGTGTATATGTGTATTTATATCAATAAATGGGACAAATGGGACTATATCACACTGAAGAGCTTCTGCACAGCAAAGAAAACAATCAAAAAATGAAAAGGTATCCTACAGAATGGGAAAAAATACTTTCAAATAATATATATAGTCATAAAAATAGACACATAAATTATATATAATTATTATATATTAAAGTATATATTATATATAATTTGTCTAGGTATCTATTTTTATGACATTACCATACTTTTAAATTAATATAGCCTTATAGTATAGTTTGAAATAAGAAGAGTTGTGCCCCCAGCTTTGTTCTTTCTCAGATTGCTTTGGCTATATGGTGTTTTTGTAGCTCCATAAAAATTTTATGATTTCTCCATTTCTGTGAAAAGCAAACTATTGATTAATATTCCTGATGAATTATAGATGCAAAAATTCTCAAAAAATAGCAAAAATGAATTCAACATTAAATTAATAGTATCATACAGCAGGACCAAGTGGGATTTATCCCTGGGACTCAAGGGTAGTTCAACATATGTAAATCAGTAAATGTAATACACTACATTGATAGAATAAAAGATAAAAACCATATGATTGTCTAAATAGATATAGAAAAAGTATTTGAAAAAATACGTTTTGGGGGCACCTGGGTGGGTCAGTGGGTTAAAGCCTCTGCCTTTGGCTCAGGTCATGATCCCAGGGTCCTGGGATAGAGCCCCGCATCAGGCTCCCTGCTCAGTGGGGAGTCTGCTTCTCCCTCTCACTCTGCCTGCTGCTCTGCCTAGTCATGCTCTCTCTATATATGTCTCTGTCAACTAAATAAATAAAATCTTTAAAAAAAATGTTTTTCCCCAATAAATGCTCTCAACAAATTGAGTATAGAAGGAATATACCTCAATATATTAAAGGCCATATATGACAAACAGCTAACATTCTCAGTGGTGAAAGATTGAAAGTTTTTCTTTCCTCTAAGACCAAAAATAAGACAAGTTGCACACACTCACCACTTTGATGCAACATTGTACTGAAAGTCCTCACTGGAGCAATTAGGCAAGACAAAGAAATAAAAATATCCAAATTGGAAAGAAGGAAGTAAAATTGTCATTACTTGCAGATGATATGGTCTGATATATAGAAAATCTTAAAAACTCAATGAAAGAATTATTGGAATTAATCAACAAATTCAGTAAAATTGCAAGATATAAAATCAACATAGAGAAATCAGTTGCATTTCTATACACAACAAAATATCTAAAAAGAAAATAAACTATCCCATTCTCAGTAGTATCAAAAATAATGAATTTATCAAAAATAATAAATTACTTGGGAATAAATTTGACCAAGGAACTGAAAGATCTGTGCAAGGAAAACTGTGAAAACTTTAATGAAAGAAATTGAAGAAGAGACAGACAAATGGAAAGTTATGTCATGTTCATGTATTGGAAAAATGAATATTGCTAAAATACCCCTACTATCCAAATTCGTCTATAGATTTAATGTAATCCCTATCAAAATTCCAATGACCAACGACGTGGATAGACCTAGAGGGTATTATGCTAAGCAAAATAAGTCAATCAGAGAAAGACAATTATCATATGATCTCACTGATAGGAGGAATTTGAGAAACC
The DNA here is from genome assembly GCA_028533885.1 of Nasua narica. Lineage (NCBI taxonomy): Eukaryota > Metazoa > Chordata > Mammalia > Carnivora > Procyonidae > Nasua > Nasua narica. The sequence goes on along the minus strand of CM052799.1, from coordinate 106,942,753 downwards.
AGACAGAGGATCTTAAGGGAAGGGAGAGAAAAATGCAACAAGATGAAACCAGAGAAGGAGACAAACCATAAGAGACTCTTAATCTTAATCAGGAAACAAACTGAGGGTTGCTGGAGTGGAGGGGTGTGGGAGGGAAGAGGTAGGTGAGTGATGGACATTGGGGAGGGTATGTGGTGTGGTGAGTGCTATAATTATGAAGTTTGATGAATCACAGGCCTGTACCCCTAAAATAAAAATACATTATATGTTAATAAAAAAACTTCCAATGGCATTTCCCACAGATGTATCTTTTAAAATACTTTCTCCTACTCCGTGGTATGTCTTCTAATTCTCTGGACATTGTCACAAAGCAGAAGTTATTAATTTTAATGAAGTCCAGCATAGTAGTTATGTCTTTCATGGATTGCATCTTTGGGGTTGTATCAAAAAATGTGCTATCATATTCAAAATCATCTAGATTTTCTTCAGTTATTTTCTGGGCTTTTATCATTTACATTTTACATCTAGGCCTGTGATCCACCCTGAGTTCATTTTTGTGAGGGGTGTAAGACCTGTGTCTGGATTCATTTTTTTTTTTGCACAGAAATATCCAGTTGTACCAGTACCATTTGTTGAAATAACTTTTTTAATTTCCCAAAATCTTTTCTTATACTGGAATTTCTCTTTCCTAGACTTAGGTAATTGATGCCATATCAAACAAAAAATCTGAAGTGATAACCAGAGATTTTTTTGTATTCATTTATCATTCTCCCATGTTCTTTGAATAAACTTTAGTTTTTATTAAAATGCCATCATTTTAATGCTATATTTTTAAGAGGATGTAGATGAACACAAGTCCATCATCCTAAACAAGAAACACCATGTGGTCTTTATATCTTAATTATCTTTTAGATACTGCAGTTATTCGCTTATTTTCCTCTGTCTTCATTTGCTTTATTAGTTGCCTAATTTCATTTCAATCACACTTTAAATTCAGTAAATCCCTAATAGAATTCCTTTTCTCTAACTGGGCCCTTTGTATTCATTCACAATCTATGTATGTAAAGCTACTCAATTTTAATCCACGGCTTACCTCAATTTCTTTCTCATCACTCCAAATATATCTTCTTTTTTCTTTATTTAAAAGATTGTATTTATTTATTTGACACAGAGAGAGAGATCACAAGTAGGCATAGAGGCAAGCAGAGAGAGAGGGGGAAGCAGACTCCCCACTGAGCCGAGAGCCCGATGTGGGGCTCGATCCCAGGACCCTGAGATCATGACCTGAGCTGAGGCAGAGGCTTTAACCCACTGATAAAATATCTTATTTTTTCTTATTGTAATTATTGCTGTGTGACATTATAGTATATATTTTTTCCTCTCTTCCTCCTGCCCTCTCTCACTCTCCACTCCTTCCCCCACTAGAATAAAAGGTTTCTGTGGGTACAACCTCTCTCCATTTTGTTTGTTACCCTACCCCCAATCACAAATGCTTAGCAAAGTCTCAACATAAGCAGTACTCAATAAATCTTTGTTAAATGGATGAAAAGAATGAAAAAAAAATGGTTTAACTCTGAGCTTAGTTTTATAATAATGCTTAAGGTAAAAATAAAATCATATATTGCATGACACTAACTTAGAAATATGTTATGGTGAAGTGCGTAGGGCGGAGTAGGATGTAATCAATTCAGTTTGTTTTGACTTTTTGTGTTATGCAAAAAAATTGACCATTTTGTATTGTATTGTAACCATTTTAAAATAGAGCTTAAATGATCCCTGCAGAGAAACTGCTTTACCTGCCTTTGTTTGAACCAGGTCAAAACCTTTGGACTTAGCAAAACAGCAATTGTTTCTTGCGAAATCAATGGGAGAACCAACATCCTGATCACAGGACTGATGGTTGTGGATTTTCTGAAGATAGAATCAGTAGTCAGTCAATGTATAATTCATTCTAGCCTAGCTTGTTAACACCCACAGAAAATGTTTTTCTACCTTCTGCACAGCAAAGGAAACAGTCAACAAAACAAACAGGCAACCCACAGAATGGGAGAAGATATTCGCAAATGACATTACAGACAAAGGTCTGATATCTAAGATCTATAAAGAACTCCTCAAACTCAACACTCACAAAACAGA
>CM052799.1:106920477-106940138 GCA_028533885.1 Nasua narica | reverse complement strand
GGGGGGGGGGGGGTGAGCCTGGTGGTGGGTATCGAGAAGGGCACGTACTACATGGAGCACTGGGTGTGGTGCATGAACAATCAATCTTGTAACACTGAAAAATTAAAATAAACATATTTGGGGAGAAAAATAAATAAATAAATTCTAAAAATTAAAAAAAAAAATGTTTTTCTTTTCCTTTAACTCATGTAATTGCCCTTGTCCTTTTCCTTGTAAGAGACTGTTGGTTTCACCCTATAAGCAAGTCACTATTTGGGTTTCTGCCTGGATTTGTCCTCCCTGGATTATAATTCTTTGATCCCATTTAAACACTCCACTGCCTCTTATCACAACTCTTATTTTCAGGTTGACACTTGTATAGAAGGGAATAGTAGCACATAGTCGCATTTACCATATTTATTTTGTTTGGATAATAGTCAAATAAACCGATACACTAAATATAATTACTTATACTTTTTCAAACAGTTCATATTTCAATATACTAACACTGATGTTTTATTAACACTCTATAAACATTAACATCTTTCTAAAGTCAGTGCATTTTCAATAAATTTTATATAGTAATTTATAAGGTAGATGTGGTTAATAGTTAATAAATGTTCTGCTAGTATATGAATGGAAAACGTTAATTACAACCAATAAAGCAAACAATTCAAACATTGACAGATTTTACTACCAGCTTAAATAAAACGTCTGTAAGAAAATTTTTTAAGAACTTTCACTTTTTCATGAAACTTGTCCAGGTAGAAATGGTTAGATTTTAGATACTAAAATATCCTGATAGAATATTCATTCTATAAATATATGCCAGGCAATGTATTTCATCCCAGTGATATGTTGTACAGGAAAGGTCATTTCCTTATGTACTCAATAGGTTATGAGGGAAGAAAAGTCCCTGTACAAATAATTTCATGATAGTTAATCATTTTGTATGAAAAGTACAAGGTGAGACTAAAATAAGATCACAACAAATCATCAATCTAAAGCCAAGTAGTACAAAAAAATGATTAAGAATGAACTAGCCAAAAGCATGTATGGTTAGCATTCCAAGCAGAATAAAAGAATATAGATATAAAGAAAAGATGTATAAAGTATATGAAGACTAAAAAGAAGTCCAATATGACTAGCGAATGAGGCTGAGTCTTCAAAATGAAATTATATACAAAAGCTACATCATGAAATGTCTTTCAAGATACATTAATTACTTTGGAAATTTTTATTCAGGTGAAAATAAAAGGCATTGAAACGTTTTGGTCGGAGTGGTGACATGACAAGATATATTTCTTTACATTTATGTAAAGTTAAAAAGCGTTAATTTGCTTTGGAGTAATCTGTGGACAAGTGTGGCAAATTGAATTTATTGGTCCTAATTCTTCACTCTCCTAAATAAGAGTTACTATACCCACGCTTGCCAAAATCTCATAGTAGAGTGTATTTCCCAGCCTCTTCATGTGGGCCGGTTATTTATCTTGTTTGGGCTGATGGAATGTTAGTGGGCATGATGTTTGTAGAGGTTTGCTATGTGCTTGTATGATTGGCATTGTTCTCTTGAGCTTCTGCCATCTCAATAAGAACGCCATGGCTAGCAGGTGAATGCAATTTGGCCTCAAGAATAAAAGGCATGTATCCCAGCACAATAGTAGATCCAGAGCCTAGGGTAAAGTCACACTAGCTGAATTGCCCCTATGTTAGCAAGAAACAAGTGCTTATTGTCTTTATGCCACTTATTGTTCAGGTATTTGTTACACAGTATTATTGAAAAAGTAACAAAGTGATACAATGTGGTGAAAAAAGTTCTACCTGGAAGAACTTAAAATAGAGATCCCACCCCATAGTCCTAAATTCACTCTTTTGTTCCCAATAAAGTTCCTTATATAGCTCCAAATTAGGTGTTTATGAATCTCTTTCATGATTTTAATAACCATACATATTATTATTAATTCAGCAATAGGATAGATGCAGGTTTATCTTACATAACTTTCACTCCCTCCATAGTTTTGATAGTTATATGTCCTGTTATTTTTATCTTTTTAAACATTTTATAACATATTGTAATTTCATATTTTATTAGTTCAGACACTATCTCTTGACCCCCTTAGTCATAATATGTGGTTGTTGACATCTTAGATTTCCCTTCCCACTTCTACTTCTCAGTTTTAGCTAACTATATTATTAATTTCACATTGAGAATGTTAAGTATATATCTATTCAGTTCTCAAGACTGGCCCTACTACAAACTAGGGATGTCTGGGAATGAATTTTCAATTCAATCTAGGCATTCATGCTAGATTTGGGTTTGTATTAATTACCTGACATTTAAGCAGAATGGTTGAGAATCTGCAGAACAGTCAGGATAGGCCAGGCAGATAGAAAAAGAAAACTTGAGAATGGCAAAGCAGAGCTTTTCAAAGTCCTTGATGGGATTAGATGGTAATATTGTCATTTGAAGTCTTTTAATGGTCTCCAAGAGCCATGGAATCTTGTTACTTCCAACTGAGAGTATGCACGTTATCTAGCTTTGTGTAGTTGCTTCTGTACATACAGCTGCTCATATCCTTTCGACTTTCATATTTTAATAAAAATACTTCTATAGACATAAATGACTTTATCTCTTAAGTTTCTGTCATTGCTTTGTTACTGAATGCTTGCACAGTAATCGTAATTATAGAATGATATTTTCCTATAGATTATTTATAAACATGAAAATAATTATATGATTATTGCTATGTAATTATTGCACCCAGACCCAAGGCCATTATCCTGATTCAAAGCAGAAGAGAATACACATTATATGGATTAGCCTCTTTTATGTTCTGTCAGTTGTGCAAAGCCCTTATATATTTTAATTTTTTTCCTATTTGGCCATGATGCATTTATACACTTTTTTTAAAAGACTTTATTTATTTATTAGAGAGATCACAAGTAGGCAAAGAGGCAGGCAGAGAGAGAGGGAAGTAGGCTCCCTGTTGAGTGGAGAGCCTCATGCAGTACACTTTCTAATCTTGTTTCTAAGTCATTTTATTTTTAAATTGTTTTGTTACTCATTTTTATTGCTGTTCATAGAAGATTGCCTTGGTTATAGTCTCAAGTTTATCAACATCGTTGATCTTATTCTCTGAATCAAAAGATCCATATTCTCACCAAAGTGTTCCATCTTTTTCTTTCTGTTCCAATCTGGATCAGATGTTAAAAGGACTTGCTTCGGAACTCTACTTAAGCTTAGCATGGCTTCTTCATACAATTTAATCCTATATTAGATGGACTGTTTTCCAGATAGTGGGTTTCCCTTTTTTTTTTCCCCTTGATTGCATCTTCCTTTGTTTCTTTCTTTATTAATTTCTAAATATATGTATAGATCATCCTACCCTTGAGATGTAAATTATGTTTTAGAATTCTAGACTGAATATAATTTCTTCGTTAGAAGGCTGACGTGAGTCTGACTCTTATTCTTTTGTAGGAAATCCTCCTTTTTTGTCTTGGTTAACTTTATTTTTTGACCTTTGAAAAACTTTTAGAATTGTTTTTTTATCTCTCAGCTTCTGCAATTCCAAAGTAGTTTCATTTTTGTTAATTCACCCTACCCAGTGAATTGTTTCAATTTTAAAATTTGTTTCCTTCTTTAGGTCAAAAGAACTTTTAACTGTTTAATTAATATCTTCCCTCTCCCATGTTAACTGTTCTGGTTTTCTTTTTTTTTAAGATTTTACTGATTTATTTGAAAGACAGAGTATGAGAGAGAGAGCACAAGAGGGAGGAGAGTCAGAGGGAGAAGCAGACTTCCCACTGAGCAGTGAGCCCAATTCGAGACTAGATCCCAGGACTCCAGGATAATGACCTGAGCTGAAGGCAGTTATTTAACCAAGTGAGCCACCCAAGCACCCTGTTTTGTTTTTCTTTGTTGAACTGTTAGGAAGTTGTCTCTATAGCACTTATTTTTCTCTTATGTTTCCTTTTTTTTTTTTTTTTTTTTTTGCTTTTTTGCAGTACTCCAGACTCTAGTGAGTCTTCTAACCATTCTAGTCATTGCTTAATATTAAAAACAAAATTACTTTTGTTCTTTTCTCAGATAGTTCTTATTTTATTCTTATTTCTTCAGAGTATGCATATTTTGTTAATGAATTTCATCTTTTAAAAATTATCTTAGGATACTAATTTCTTTTGTAAAATTTCTCAAATAATTTCCCTGTTCATTTTAGTGTTCTCTCTTTAATGTATATTCCACATATCTATGCATGCTTTTGTTTCAACATTTAAAATGCAAACAATAAGCTTAAAATAATAAGCTTATAAATAAAACACTTAAAATGCAAAGTATAAGCTGGCTGAAATGGTAGCAGGCAGGAGTTCATTCCTTTTGCTAATGTATTCCCAGTGGTTTTTGAATGGGTAGAAGTTAAATACCCATTTGTAGAGTAATTAATACCCATTTGCAGGATTTTGTTTATGATCTATGGGGAGGTGACCAAGGAGCACACCATTCTTTAAAATGTAAAAACAGGGAAATCTTTAACTCTGCAATGCATGCTAAAGTCCTTATAGCCCTGAAGTGGTTTGTTCAGTTTCCTCAGAGACTTGCCTGAAGATCAAAAGGGAGACAACCATGCTGGGGGAGGAGTGGAGTAAAGTAAAGATAAAATTTTTTGTTACAAATCTTCAATTTATCACCCAGCTGTGACCTTACTTTCAATTTCTCTTGGTATTTCCTGAGGCCCATGCTTCTCCGGGATTCTGAAAAGACAGACTCTCAACTTCAGGTTCGTCTTCTGCCCGTATTACAGAAGGAGTTTCTTGTTTTGCTTCATTCACCTAAATGCTCATATCCGCTGTTCAAATTCCTAAGTTGTTTAAAATGGTATTTTAAATAATAACACTCTAATTTTACTGTGTAGATTTAATTTTGTTTTTCTAATTATTTATATAGAATTTTAATAAAATTCAGATAAAATTTTATATGCCCAGTTTGCCATCCTGAATTGGAATCATGTATGGATAGTAGAATTCTCATAATAACTTCCCACCCTCCCCTCCCCATTTCAGGGTCTGAGCAAAGGACCCTAGGCCTATTTGGATACATTTAATATTTATTTACACTCACCATTCTATAATTGATTTATATTCTTAATCTTTTGCCCTAAAAAGCCTGTCTTCTTTTCAGTTGTATGTCTTCAATAAACATTTGATCATAGTTTGGACCATTCCCTTCTTGACTGTCACTGGCCTGGTTTTTTTATTTTGAACTATTAGTAATAATTTATCTTCAAATTCCACACACAGTTCTATTTTTCCAGACCCATTCTATTTACATTAGTGATGGATATGGTAGAAAATAGTTATAAGGATTGTGTGATAGCCAATTCTAGTTTTAAGTCTGTAGGAATGGAGAAAAATGGATAGAGCCAAAAGGCATTAAAGAATAAAATCAACAAGTCTGTATATTGACAAAACACTTGGTATTATTTTTCTAGGTCATGAAATTAAATGAATCAACTATCATTAAGTAACCTATAGAACATGATGAACAGATTTGAGGGAGACATCATAAAATCAGTTTTGACATTTTATAGTTTGAAACACTTGCAAGACATACAATGCCTTACAAGTGTTAGGATGCCTACATAGATAGTTGTACTTGTGAAAATTTGGCATCTACAGATAGTAATTATAGCAAATTCAGGGATGTGTCATCTGGGCATAAAATATAGAAGGAGAAAGATGGACCAAGACAGGGAGAGTATTGATAAATTCCATCATTCCATCACGTAATAGTCTCCATAGAACCTGAGAACTGGGGAAAGGAGATTATTGGAGCATAAAGAAAAGAGAGGAAAAAAAGCAAAATGTGTTTAGGGAGCTACAAAAGAGGGAAGCCTAAGTGAGTCTGAAGATCCATGTCCTGGTCAATAAAAAAAACATAAGTGATATACTTAATCAATGAAAATTGTAAGCACCTACTGTATTCTAGGCTTTGAATTCTAGGCCCTGAGGGTACAGTGGGAAAAGAAAAACAGTCTATAGCTTCAAAAATTTAAAATGTGGCATGAAAAATGGCCATTATGCAATTAAATGAAAGTGTGGTACATACCAAGATGAACAATTTTAATACGCTATTGGAGTGTATAAATGAGAATCATTTGGGGGTCATAAATGCCCTTTTGGAAAAAGTAATGCTTAAGTTGTGACTAAAAAGTGATTAGTATATATTAGTCTAGCAAGATTGGAGTTTATACAATACCATAGAATAAAGAAGAGGAAGACAAAAAAGAAAGTGGATGGGACCCTTCAGAGAAAAACAGTCTAGTTCCTCTGTCTATAGTTTATTAAATAAAGAAATTAAAAATGCAGATTTTGAAAGGTCCTGGCAATTTACATGAATATCTGAACCTGTTTTTAATGTGCTGAAAAGAAGGCCAGAGGAGAAGTATAAATCCAGTTTCTATGAAACTGATTGATTTTGGAATATATGTACTTATGCACTGTATGATGAGAATCAGATGGATCACAATCAGAAGCTTTTTAGTATGTTCAAAATTATTAATGGATCACAATTTTAAAGTTTGATAATTAGATTTAAACTCTTTTACACTTTGGCACAATATGTGAATTTAAAATGCTGACAGTTAATAAAGAAGTGACTTGGTTTTCAACTTTACACGCCAATTTTTATGACGATTTTATTATTCTTGCAAAAACACTGAGAATATTCAAATAACTTTGAAAAAGCCTCACTTTCTATAAATTGAGGAATATACATCATCTTAGATCATGTTCTTAATAACAGCGCTTAAAATTAAGTACCTAACCTATATAACTTCTTAAGTGATCTCCATAGTTTTCTTGACCTTTTAGTAGACAAAATTTTGGGGGAGAAGATCATCTTGTTAAGTTCTTAAAAGTCAAAAGGAAATCTAAAGGCTATTTTTTAAGATTTGGAAAAGGCCAAAACACTTAAAATCTTGCAACATTGTATTTTTTTTTCACACTACGGAAACTACGTTCAAATGGCACCTTCAGAATGAAGTCATTTTAAATTTGTCACTATGTGGCAAGTTGCTTTCTAAACTCTTAAACTGTTTCTACATTAGTATGTTAGAGATTTGAGAAAAAAACTTATTTCTGAGTCACCTGGTATGTAACTAACCACTAGGGGTTAGGTATTTTATATATATAGAATGCACATAAATTATATAGTGTGTAATATATAATCACATATATAAATAAATGTAATATATACACACATATATCTCTATGTATGCACATGCCCATATACATTCTCACACACACACACATTCCAAATACTAGCAAATAGCTTCAGATATTTTTGCTATGGCCATTTGGATAACTAATGCAAAATTATAAGAAAAGGTTTACAAATAAGAGAAATTTCATGTTTTCTATTGGAAAATGAACATGAAAAATGAAAAATAATTTTATTGAGAAACCAATAGACTTTCTTTTGTTACTTGTATAAGATTTTTAAAGTTTAAAAGAAACTCACAGATTAGAACTTCAAGTTGTTTTCACCAAAGACTAAGATTTCATGGAGATACCATAGAGACTGCTTTCAAGGAGTAGAGGGAAAAAAGAAAAAAGAAAGAAAAAAAGGTCAGGAGTTCTGAACCTTTTTTTCCACTTTATCCAAAATAAATAGGCTTCTTTTTATTAACATTACGTATTGAGGTCCTGAGTTTCTTTTTTATCAAAAAGAAGCGGCAGCTACAAATTTAGGGGGGAAATGGAAAAGAGGGGAGAAAATGACATCTATTTCAAATCTAGTCTAACTTCATCACCAAATTGAAGCAAAACAAAAATTCCAAGAGGATGGGACTTGAGCAGCATCTGTGAACAGCCTCAGAATCTCACTGGTTATTTCATCTCTACCCCCATCTCTCTAGGTATTTTGGTTTCCTTTTTAAGGACAAAAAAGATGAGAGGGAGGCGGGAAAGGTATATACAAATGAATACTTGTCTCTTATTAATCTTTTTTAATCTGTGTGATAGAATAACCACCTCTTGGTAAAATATCTTTGAACTGCTTGAACTTGGTAAGGTAAGTGACCATAGATTTGATGGGAGAACAATAGTTTCAATGAGGGACTCTCATTACTTCAACCCATTGATACCTAAGACCATTTAAAACTAAAGTTCTGAAGGATGGGTTATCTAGATTTAGTTCAAACATCTCCTGAGTTCTAAATGTAAAGACTTTAAAATGTGCAAAGGCAACAGGTGTGTTTACAATGAGATATATTTCAAGTTAGAATTTGCTTGAGAGAGTTATAAATTAAATATTAGGACAACAAAGAAAAAAGTGAGTTTACTTCTCTCTAGGAAAAGGAAGATGAGAGAGCTTCATGGAGCAATCTTGTATAAAGATTGCTTGTATATCTTGTATAAATCTTGTACAAAGGCCAAAAAGTGTCCTGACTTTTTCTCCAAGGAGACATTATCTTTATTATGATGCACCATAAATGAGCCTGCTCTTTGATCTAGAAGGACATACTATCTCTATATTCCAAGGCTGTCTGCTATCCAAATATCCTTGAAAAGATGATCTGGAACAAAGTTAATCAGTGTCTCTGCTCAAGATGGGCAGAAATGTGAGGGACTGAGGGAGAATTATCTCCCAACAGAGGCAATGTTGCTACTGCAATAAGCCAGATGAGACATGCCTGGAGTAGGGGAGCAACCATGGAAATTAAAAGAAGAGTAAAATCAAAAACATCACAAAGGTGGGTTAAAAGAACTGAATATTGTTTGAAAAATGAGAAAAAAAGAATGAGGATTGGGATATGGAGAAGGATACATATTTTTTTGATAGCAAAAATAACTATACTTGGATTGATGCTATATTTTAAAATTTTTTTACTGGAGCAAAGTACATATAACCTTTGCCACTTTAACCATTTTATTTTATTTTATTTTATTTTATAGTTTTTTAAGATTTTTTAAGATTTAAATTAAAAAAATTTAAAAATTTTTTAAGATTTTTAAATAAATTATTTATTTATTTGGCAGAGAGAGAGAGAGATCATACGTAGGCAGAGAGGAGGCAGAGAGGAGGCAGAGAGGAGGCAGAGAGGAGGCAGAGAGGAGGCAGAGAGGAGGCAGAGAGAGAGGGGAAAGCAGGCTCCCTGCTGAGCAGAGAGCCTGATGCAGGGCTCGATCCCTGGACCCTGAGATCATGACCTGAGCCAAAGGCAGAGGCTTAACCCACTGAGCCACCCAGGCGCCCTTATTTTTATTTTTTTTTAAGTAATCTCCACGCCCAGCATGGAGCTCCAATGCATGACCCTGAGCTTTAGAGTCACATGCTCTACCGAGTGAGCCAGCCAGGGGCCCATATAGATGCTATCTTGATCATTAATTGACAAATAAAAATGGCCAGAAATTCACATATGAATAATTCACAAAAATATTGTGTTTATAATCTTCGTCAATTAAAATATTAAAGTTTTTACTTAGGAATTGAATGTGGAAAATACCATCTTGGTATAGAGAATATTATCTTTGTTATTGAATCTTTTTTTTTTTTAAGATTTTATTTATTTATTTATTTATTTATTTATTTATTAAGAAAGAGAAAGAGTGAGAGAGAGCATGAGAAGGGAGAAGGTCAGAGTGAGAAGCGGACTCCCCATGGAGCTGGGAGCCCGATGTGGGACTCCAGGATCATGACCTGAGCCAAAGGCAGTTGCTCAACCAACTGTGCCACCCAGGCGCCCCTTTGTTATTGAATCTTACATGTAGTATTTGATTTGCTTGACAATCAGCACTTTGGATGCTAGGTATATTTCAGTTCTAGGAAAAAAAGATCTTTTCAGAGCCAAATGATAGGCAAATGCATTTAACTCATAAATAATCCTGAATTTAGTATACATTCTAAGAAGTCTGGAATAATGGTAAAAGCCAGTCATAGTTATATATATTTCACTATGAGAAAATTACAATTATTTTTACTTCATGTTATGTATAATGGATACATGATTTATTTTAACTGCTGCAGTTGACAATTTAGTTATCAACAAAAAAATGAAATCCATTATTTTGTATATTAGAAATCTGAAGTATAAAAGCATGCAGAAGTTAACAGAAGCTTTATTTGTACTCACAGAAATCCAGACTATATGTTAAAGAAAAAAGGTAAATATTGAGAGTGAAAATTTGCAGTGTGATTTTAGATCGATAATTTAAATCAGTTTTAAAATATGTTGGGGTGCCTAAGCAGCTCAGTTGGTTAAGCGACTGCCTTCGGTTCAGGTCATGATCCTGGAGTCTCAGGATTGAGTCCCCCATTGGGGGGAGGGTCCAAGCTCAGCAAGGAGTCTGCTTCACCCTCTGACTCTACCCACTCTCCTGTACTCTCTCTCATTCTCTCTCTCTCAAATAAATAAATAAAGTCTAAAAAAAGAAAAGAGAAGAGAAGAAAGAAAAGAACAGAAAAGAAAAGGAAAGAAATGAAAAGAAAAGAAAAGATGCAAAAGCAGGGGCGCCTGGGTGGCTCAGTTGGTTGAATGGTAGGCTCTTGGTTTCTGCCCAGGTCATGATCTCCCAGTCAGGAGATAGAGCCCCTTGCTGGGCTCCCCATAGGCTCCTGTGAGGGGTCTGCTTCCCCTCTGCCCACTCACCACCCACCCCCATGCATGCTCTCTCTCTCAAATAAATAAATAAATCTTTAAGAAATATGCAAAAGCAAATAAAAATTGCATATACTCTTTTAATAATATTTATATGGTAAATGCTTTATGGAATAAGACCTAGAAAAAGCAGTGCTATAATAATGTTCATGATTTGAAGCGTGTGTATTTTTAATCAGACTGCCTGGACTTCAAAAATGGACTTTAAATATTGGGGGGAAAATGATGTCCTTGGTAGTCATACGTCTACATTTTAACTCAAAAAGACATTGAAACATTTTGCTTAAGAGCATTGATTGTTTCTAATGTTTTCCTTAATTTTGAGATGTTTTACATCTTATTTTTTCCCAATTCATAGTCAATTGTATTATTCCAAAATTCAGGCAAAATAACTGACATGAATGGAACTTTATCAGATAAAATTCACTGCAGAAGATAAAACAAAAATTCATCATATTTAAGATGAAAATAGCTGCCTGGTGTTATAGAAAGCTGTGCTCTGAAAATTGAGATTTCTGGTGTCATTTCCAGTTTTATAATTTTTTGATTTTATAAAATTTTGATTTTATAATTTGATCCCCTTTCCTATAGCCTGTTCTAAAATTTTATGTAGAGGGATAGAAAGAAAATTAGGGCAGGGAAGTGTTTAAAAGAAGTAAGAACAAGAGGCCAGGAAGAAAACAAATCTTCTGTGCTAGTTTATAAAAAGGCCAGGGGCAACCTGCCAGGGGAAGAATGGGTAGGCTATGGCCCTCCCTGCCACCCCACTCCTGCCCCCGCCCCCACCCTTATGACATGGAAATTCAAAATCCTAATCCTGAATAAACCACAAATCTTTCAAATTGTTTTTGAAAGATTTTACTTATTTATTTTACAGAGAGAGAGATCTCACAAGTAGGCAGAGGCAGGCAGAGAGAGGAGGAAGCAGGCTCCCTACAGGGCAGAGAGCCTAATTCAAGCTTGATCCCAGGACCCTGAGATCCTGACCTGAGCCGAAGGCAGAGGCTTTAACCCACTGAGCCACCCAGGTGCCCCTAAACCACAGAATTTTTAAAAATTATGATGAACCAAGGCTTCGGATAGAAGCACCTTATGAGTACTATTGCCTGAGGATTATTACAACTCTTTGTATTTTAGAACAATTCCCTGAATCAAATTATCATAAAACATTTAAAACAAAGAAAGTTCTGATTGAGTCTATCCTACTAGTTTATGACCTAAAGGCCTTAAGTCATTCAAAAAAGAATGAAAAAAATTTTAAGGATAAGGTTAACCCTAGTGGGCAATTTATTTAAAGTGAGTTTGCAAAAATACTTTTCCCTGTTTCATTTCACTGTGCAGACCCAGCTTCTGAGAAAGCTGAGCCTCTTTACTTCTTAACCTAGGTGGCTAGAATAGAAGAGTTGAAAGAGGCACTATTCCTGCACCTCCCTCCTTACAGAGATCTACCTATCACTTGTATCCTGCAAATCTTTTTTTTTAAAAGATTTTATTTATTTATTTGACAGAGAGAGAGAGATCACAAGCAGGCAGAGAGGCAGGCAGAGAAAGAGAGAGGAGGAAGCAGGCTCCCTGCTGAGCAGAGAGCCTCATGTGGGGCTAAATCCCAGGACCCTGACATCATGACCTGAACCAAAGGCTGAGGCTTTAACCCACTAAGCCACCCAGGCGCCCCTATATCCTGCAAATCTAAAGCATTTCTAAAAGAGGCGAGCAGTTACTGGACACCTGACACTACCTGTCCGCTACTCCCCACCACAGCTAAACACTTTTCAAGGTAATTCATTTTATTCCTTAGAAGCTAGTGCTACTCTTTTTAAGCAAACTGATTAATATCATTAAGAAATTAATAGCTTTCCTGCAATTGAAATTTTCAAAGCCCTGTTCCTTCTGATAATATATTTAAAACAATTAAAGAGCTTGCAGCTCTTCAGATAAACTTTAAAATACTTTCCAAAAGAAAGGCAATTCTTTTATAGCTATTTCTGCTAGTCTTAGACTAATAATCAGAACTAACACAACTGCCAGTGATACATTCATAAAGAAGAACTTTCAGCTAATGAACTGAAAGAGAAAAAACAAGTAATGATCGATAATTTTTGTGATACTTCCTCAAGAAATCGTCTTTCAGTGGTCAAATGCATAAAACATTAAATGACAGATTTATGGTATTAAAAATAAGAGATATGTATATAAATGTTATAAAGGGAATATATTTTTGACAATGGCTTATAAAGCTTATATTTTTGAAGTAAGAAGTGTTTCTTGAAATTTAATAATAAACAAATATTTTTCAAAGCACAGCACTAAGTTCCTGGAAGATAAGTAAAGCCACTTGAATAGTTTTGCTTAAAGAATATATATTTTTTTCCTTTTTAAGGAGATGCATCTATCCTTGTCAGTGAGATACAGGTGAAGAAATGAAGCAGTCAACTGTTTAACTGTATCAGAGTGTTTAATCCACTGATCAAAGAGAATGATACATTTAGGGGAGAGGATCTATATTTTGTAAACACCCTAAATGTAATTTTTTGAAGGTACTTAAACAATTCTATTTGAAGGATATGTATACAAACCTGTATATTAGCTTTTATAACTTGATACACGGCATACAAATACATATTGAGTAGCTTATTCCCTGTTTTTTTTATATCTCTCTTCAGCTTAAGAAAAAAATACTTTCAGATGAAAAATAGAAAACTAGATTCAGATGAAAAAATGTTCCATTCAAAAAGGAAATACAGGGGCGCCTGGGTGGCTCAGTTGGTTAAGCTGCTGCCTTCGGCTCGGGTCATGATCTCAGAGTCCTGGGATCCAGCCCCACATCGGGCTCTCTGCTTAGAGGGGAGCCTGCTTCCTCCTCTCTCTCCACCTGCTTCTCTGCCTACTTGTGATCTCTCTCTGTGTATCAAATAAATAAAATCTTTAAAAAAAAAAAAGGAAATACATACAAAAATAATTCACATTATTTATTTAATTCTGTTTTTTGTACTTGTGAATTTAGACCGCATTTTTTTCTTCTTTAAGAATGAAGCTACTTAATACATTCACATTTAATGCATGATTATTAAATTAGTCCAATTGATAAGTTAACAATTTCTATTATCCATCTTTAATTCTGACTTTCAGTTATCCATGTGAATAGAAAAAGGCACTGTCAAAAATGTAAATTAGAAAATAATCAGTTTCCAGGATATTTAAATTAATTAACTATAGGATTAATTGTTCTACTTCTTTGCTACTCTTTATTTGTTTATTTTGTACTACAGTTCTGGGATAGATCAGTTATGTCCTGCAGTACCACTAAATTGGCCAAAGATCAGTAACATCAAAATAAATTTAGAAATAAAAGCCTTAACCATTGATAATTTTTGTATGATTACATTATTGGCATATGATTCAAAACTATTTATTTCCCAGACAGTTATGGAAAAAAAATGTTCCTTACGAGTTTAAGGTTAAACCTTAGGGACTGTCCAAAGTAAACTATATCTCACTTGGGATTATTAATGAAAATTATTTGGAAATTGTCCAAGAGCAGAAAGCATAAGGAGTGGAAGAGAGGAAAGTCTATGTAATATCCCAGAATATTGGAGCATGTAGAGAAAGATGATTATTTTAGTTCAAACTGCTATAACAAAATACCATAGTCTGGTTACTTGAAACAAACAAACAAACAAAACATTTATTTCTCACAGTTCTGGAAGCAGGAAATTTCAGGATTAAGGTGCTGACAGATTCGTTTTCTGACAAGAGCCTTCTTCTTGGTTCGTAAATGGCCACATTTTTGCTGTACCATCTCGTGACGGTGGAAAGGAAAGGGGAAAGAGAGAGACAAAAAGATATCTCCTGCCTCTCTTTTTATAAGGCATTAATTCCATCGTGAAGATGCCAGCCTCATGACCTAATCTAACACTAATTACCTCTCAAAGGTACTATTTCCAAATACCATCACATTGGGGTTTGGGACCTAAACAAATGAATTCGAGAGGGACATATTCAGTCTAAAGCAATAACTGATAAATTCCAATTAGTGAATGAGCAAGGTGATTAAAGAATTTTTACAAGCATTGATGGATAATATTCTATTTTTATTAGTTTCTTTTTCTTCAGTATACATTCTGTCTGCTAACACAGTGTTAAAATAAATCCTGTTCACTACAAGTACCTCATAAAGTCCCCCACTACCATGATCACCCAATGGTGATCAAAGAGAACATCTGAGTTGGTGCAGAGTAATTAAAAAATAGCAGGATGAGATAAATTCCATGTCATAATAACATTCCATTAGGGCCAAAGATGGAAATCATGAATGGTCAAGTAAAAATATTCATGAGTTTTCTTGAAAATTCCAGAAATTGTGGAGTGACTTTGAACTTCTTATAGGTCATTGATAAAAGACTTAAATTAAATTTAGCTAAATCTCAGACTATCAAGCCAATATTTGGCTCACAGTATTTAGTTTATGTTGATGTCTCTTGTGGTTGAATTTATAATATAAACTTTTATAGTAACTTATAAACTACCTTACAGTAACCTACTTCTAAAAATCATTCTAAATACTTTTAAGATATAAAAAAATATTACTTATTGTGGACAACAGTATGCTTTGGGCACTTTTTTGCTCGTTTTTTTTAACAATTGGTCCAACATATTAAAGAGCTTTTAATCCTTAACATAAATTCTTATTTGGTTAAATCTATTTAGGAACATTTTAGATGGGAGATTTGAGGCAAGCTATAATGTGGTAGAGATAAATATTTGTGAGAATTTGGGTGCAAAAGTCTAATTAAATTTTTAAGCAGATAGGGAGATGGTACTTGTACAAATCTGGAAAGCTACTCAGATATATCCTCAAAGAGTCATATTACCTCCTTGAATTCATTATAGTCTCAATTTTGATCCCAGACTTATAATTTCATAAATTCTTTCTTGTTAGAGTCTCAGAGTCTTGGAGATGTGGAATCATACCAGTAAACCCCACAAGAGACCAACAGATATTGACTATATAGAATATTGCATATTTTTAAACTAAACTATAATTATAGGACCTAAGAAATTAATTCTTTGACTATGCTTGAGTAGAATGTTTTCTGAATAGATTACTTTAATGGGAAAGGAAATTATCCAAAAGTTTCTTAATGAAAAGACTTAGAATAAAAATATTAATTACCTGATTTAATTTTATATGATAGTAAGATGTATCCATCTGTAAAATAGAGGTAAAAGTCATCTTAGGGGGCACCTGGATGGCTTAGTAGGTTAAAGCCTCTGCCTTTGCTCAGGTCATGATCTCAGGGTCCTGGGATGGAGCCCCACATCAGGCTCTCTGCTCAGCAGGGAGCCTGCTCCCTCCTACCGCCGCCCCCCCATCCTGCCTCTCTGCCTATTTGTGATCTCTCTCTCTGCGTCAGATAAATAAATATAATCTTTAAAAAAATCATCTTCATATTTCCCTGATAGATTCTCTAATGATTATAAGACATTTTTTTCACTAAAGCACCTTTTGCTGCTTTGTTTCTTGGAACCAGAATAGTATATGCAAATATATTGATGGGAGAAGTAAAAAAAAAAAAACAAAAACCAGAGACAGGGTTTTGTATCAGCTCTCAGTGTATGCAGCTGTCTCCTCCCAGGGTTACAGAGTGGACCCATATCACTGTCGCATAGATGAAACAAAAAACTATACTTTCAACACTTAGTAGTCAGCAGTGAAAAGGCATGAATTAGGCTTCCCAGATTTGTTTTACCTCTCATTATAGCATGGAACTAATGCATATGTTTCCCCAGTCTCCATGGAATGAAAGATAATGAAGCTGAGATCCAGCACCATGCGGGAGAGTATCTATCCAAGGGAAGGGAAACAGACTGCATAGGCTTTGTGGGGGCCGAGGTTGCCCATCTATGGCTGACAGACAACATGTCTGCAGTACTATGAGGCAGGAGCAAAGGAGCACAAACAGACATTATGGAAGAACAGACACTGAGGCATAAATGAGCCAAATTAACAAAATGTGTTTTCAATGCTTGAGATTTCAGTAACAGATACCAACAAACTGTATAGGAACCCGAGAAAGCACTAATTGTGGAAGCCAAAGGACAAAGAAGAAAGCAATTGATCCTTTGTGTGTGGGTTCCAGGTATCCCCTCTCCTTCTTCTGCAGTTTCATGCATCCCCTGAGTAAGCCAAATGTCCATTTAGGGATGAGAGAATAGTCCAGAAGAATGGATTTTAATCTAATAGAGTACCTAAAGTAGACTATTTAAATTAGAAAAGATTGACACACTACAGTATTTTACCTAATATAAGAAACCATAATTTGTAAGATGCAATCTAATTTTAGAGATCTTAATTTGTAAGACAAAACCAAACCAAACCAAAACAAAAAACCTTTAAAATTGAAGAAAAGACTATTAATAAATATGCTTAAAATTATCTGTCACCCTCTACCCTATCTTATAGAGTATTATTTTTGACTCTCTTGCCTGCAATAAATCAAATGTAAATGGGATCTCTCAATGCTTAGAATAATAATCCGTAAGAACAATCGTCTATTCAACCAGGAATTATTTCAGCAGTCTAAACAATTAACCTGAATTAAGTATTTTCATTGTTTTCTTCCTCTTCTATTTTTGTTTTCTGAAATGCCCTACTTTCCCTACCTTTTATGTATCTGAAGTCACAAACTACAGTAAAATTCTATTATCCAATTTGTTCTAACTGCATGGAAAAGTGGTTCTGTCAACACTACTGAGGGTTGGGATATAACCATTAAGTGCACTTTAATTAACACCAGAACATTTGCTAAGATAGTTATTTGGATTTATGATATAATTATCAATATGAATCTAGAATCGAAATGTGTGTCAGGGAACACTTAGTAGCTTCTTTATGAAGCTTTCCCTTTGAGATATGTATTAAGGTTAATAGGAAGGTTTTCTGGTTTATGTAGTTGGACTGCTAACTCAGATCATTTCCAATTAATTCCTATTTTGCATAGCCATCTTTCTGTTATTTAAGTTTTAAATTCATTGATGCATTCTCTTTTTACATTTGCAATATCCAGGACTATACCTGATGCTCGGAGGACATTCTGTGTTGTTTAGTTATCGTGGGCACACTTGTACTCTATATTTGCAAATATTTTGAAATTTGAGTTCTCCCTTTATTATATCATGGAAATACTCCTTTCTATACATTTACAAATATATATATATATATATATATATATATATATATATATATATTCAAGTTACTGAGTTATTCTTGGATTCACTCTACATTTAAATCTGTGATTTTCGTGTGTGGTTTATATCGTCCACTAGGAAGACACTTTAAAAATTTATAGAAGTGTTTTTGTTTGTCAGGATGGTTTTGAACTCTCTTTATATTCAAGAACTGGGGAACAAGGATGCATGAAGTCTTGGTATGTATTAAGACTGCTTACAGGGACACCTGGTTGGCTCAGTTAAGTGTCTGGCTTTGGCTCAGGTCATGACCCTAGGCCCCTGGGATCCAGTCCTGAGTCTCTTGTTGGGCCTCTTGCTCAGCAGGGAGTCTGCTTCTCCCTCTGCCTGCTGCTCCCTCTACTGTGTGCACATACACTCTCTCCCTGTCTCCCTCTCTAATTAATTAATTAATTAATTAAATCTTAGAAAAAAAGAAAAAGACTGCTTATACAGGTAAGCATTATGCCACAGGATTTTGAAATGACCTATAAAACATCCTATGGGTGATAAACATATTTTTCCAGTTTCTAGAGGCTGCCCACATTCCACAAGTTGTGGCCCTCCTGCAGCAAAGGTGCCACACTGACATCTACTTCTGTAGACACATCCTTCTCTGACTCTGACTCCCCTATCTTATAATCATCCTTGGGACTATTCAGGTAATCTGAATTAATCTTCCCATCTCAAAATCCTTAACTTAGTCACATAAGCAAAGTCTCTTTTCATATTGTTTTAAGCCACTAAATTTGTGGTAATTTCTCATAACAGCATAGGAAAGGAGTATACACATTCCCTGGGTTTAATTAAGATTTATTTTAAAGTTAGCAAACTAAACAAGTATTTGCAAAGGGAAAGACAAATACATCAGTGGAACAGAATAGAGGGTCCAGAAATAGACCCAGACAAATATGGCCATTTGATTTTTAAGAGATGTGCAAAATTTGGGCCCTGGATTGGCTCAGTTGGTTGAGTGTCCAACTCTTGGTTTTGGCATTGGTCATGATCTCAGAGTGAGGTGAGGTGGGGGTGTTATGGGATATAGACACATGTCAGGCTCCATGCTCAGGATGGCATCTGTTTGAGCTTCTCTCCCTCTCCCTCTGCCCCTCCCTACTGCTCACATGCACTCTCTCAATCTCTCTCAAAATAAATAAACAAAATCTTTAAAAAAGTGCAAATAAATTTAAGAAAGAATAATCTTTTCGATAAGTAGTGTAGGAATAATTTATTATCATACATGAAAGATTTTTAAAAAAGAATCTTGACCTATGATATCTCATACATGCAAAATTAACTTAAAATGCATCATAAAATAAAATGCATCATGACATAATTGTAAAAGAAAACAAAAACATTTAGAAAACTTATAGGAGACAATGTAGCAGGAAATCTTTATGGTATGGATTAGGCAAAGGATATAAATGACACTCAAAGCACAATGCATAAAATAAAAAATGTATAAATTAAATTTTATTAAAGTTAAAAATTTTTGCTATATTAAATATAATGTTAAGAGAACAAAAAACAAGCTGCAGACTGAGGGAAAATATTTGCAAGTCACATCTTAAGAAGGACTTCTAGCAATATATAGGGGTGCCTGGGTGGCTCACATGGTTAAGCATCTGTCTTTAGCTCAGGTCATGATCTCTGGGTCCTGGGATGATGCCCCACATAGGGCTCCTGGCTCAGTGGGGAGTCTTCTTCTCCCTCTCTCTGTCTCTCCCCCTGCTCATGCTCTTTCTCTCTGTATCTGTCTCAAATGAATAAATAAAATCTTTAAAAACAAAACAAGACAAA
>CM052799.1:106901687-106919977 GCA_028533885.1 Nasua narica | reverse complement strand
AGTTATAAAATTAATATCAGCTTATCTCTGGTGATGCCTGAAGCCATGATGCAGATCTTAGCCAAACTTGATTGAAATGAACTAGCCGATTATTATAATCCTGTACCTACTAAGATCTGAATCACAGAGCAGACTGAACCAGCTTGTCAACAGTCAACAGATTATAGAAAATGTACACATTCATGGGTTTTACATGGTTTTGATTATGGTCTCTTGGTTTCTATTATTGAGTGTGTTCATGAACCTGAAATTGGTTATGTTACCAGAAGAGCCTAAAAGGGCATCATGCACGTTTCTTGGTGGCTAGAAAACAGAGCACATTCTGTGTATTTGAGACCAGGCCCTTGTAACTCAGCCAAAGTCTTAGATTTCTCAGATATTTGTTTATGCTCTATTTCTCTTGCTGTACCATATTCTTTTTCTTCTTCTTTTTTAATTTTTTAGTATAGTTGATATACAATATTACATTACTTTCAGGTGTACAACATAGTAATTCAATATCTCTATATGTTACACTATGCTCACCACAAGGGTAGCTACCACCTGTCATCATACAATGTTGTTATAATATCATTGACTGTATTCCCTATGTTGTAATTTTTATTATCATGTCTTATTCATTCCATAGCTGGAAGCGGTATCACCCATTCCTTTTCACCTATTTTTTCCATCCCTCCAACTCCCTTCCCTATGACAATCATTGGTTTGTTCCCTGTATTTTTAGGTCTTTTTCTTTATTAAAGCCTTACAATAATATACTCTGTGGATTATTGTGACTCTTTTCAATCAATTATCTGACTGTGTAATCATTGTCCTTTGTATTTAAGTAAATTTTGCAGGATAATTAACTATATGTCCTTAAGTTGTTCTTCTGCTTAATAAAAAAACTCTATTTTTCTGAACTGTGCTGATGTTTATAAATCTCTTTTTTTGTGATAAATACCTCAGAAATATCTGAAGACAAAACCTATTAAAGATTTTCTATTCTGCAGAGAGTGTTAGCATCTATTGTAGTTGTCACTTTTGTATCAAGAGGTTTCAAGAAAGGATTGGAAGATTTTTAAGGACCAAATTATAAAATAGTTGATAGATGAGGCTGGTGTCTTTGTTACAGTACCTCTAAATCCTCATCACAAGTATTTTATATTGCCAGTTATGGTAAAGATTTTCATGATCTCAACACATTTCTGTTCTTTGTGTCTTGTGAGATTGTGAAAGAACATGATAAATACATCATCAGATGGGTTGCTACATCCCACATCAACAATCACATAGTCACAGTGTTTTCCCAATAATGTGTTATCTTGGTTCAGATAACATGATTAGCTAAATTAGCAACTACCACCTCTCAGAGACCTGAATGAGTCTGTACTTATTTACAGTAGACCTCTACATCTTATAGCCTGTGAATTTTACAACACCTAACTATTTTACATGTCACAAGCCTGTGGCATAGCAACATGATATTTGAAGAAGATTACTATGGGCTTAAGAAATACTGGTACATTGGGCTGCTGGTAGTAGAAAGATCTAGGTTTGTGGCCCTCTGAACAAGATGTATTTTTTTTAATTAACATATAATGTATTATTAGTTTCAGAGGTACAATTTAGTGATTCATCATTTGCATACAATACCCAGTGGTGATTACTTCAAGTGCTGTCCTTAATGCCGATCACCCAATTATCCCATCTTCCCACTCCCTTCCCCCCAGCAACCCTCAGTCTGTTTCCTAAAGTTGAGTCCGTTATGATTTTTTTCCCTCTGTTTTCATCTTATTTTATTTTTCCTTCCCTTCCCCTGTGTTCATGTGTTTTGTTTTGTAAATTCCACATATAAGTGAAACCATATGGCATTTGTCTTTCTCTGACTGACTTACTTCACTTAGCATAATACCCTCTAGTTCCATCCATGTCATTGCAAATGGGAAGATTTCATTCTTTTTGATGGCTAATATTCCATTTCATATGTATATAATACACCTATATATTGTATATATACGTGTATTATATATATAAAATACATAGATATATAAATATCTATAAATATAAATATATATAAATATATATAAATCTATATAAATAAATATATAAATCTATATAAATAAATATATAAATATATAAATAAAAATATATATAGAAAATATATATTTTTTATATATATAGCCATTCATCTGTCAATGGAGATCCGGGCTCTTTCCATATTTTGGTTATTGCTGCTATATTGTGGACATTGCTGCTATAAACATTTGGAGGAATGTGCCCCTTCAAATCACTATGTTTGTATCCTTTGGAAAAATACCTAGCATTTTTTTAGATACCTAGTAGTACAATTCCTGGGCCATATGATAGTTCTTTTTTTAACTTTTTAAAGAACTTCCATACATACTGTTTTCCAGAGTGGCTGCACCAACTTGCATTCCCACCAAAAGTGTGTGAGGGCTCCCCTTTCTCTGCATCCTTCTCAACATCTGTAGTTTCCTGAGTTGTTCATTTTAGGCAATCTGACTGGTGTGAGATGGTATCTCATTGTGGTTTTGATTTGTATTTTCCTGATGTTGAGTGATGTTGCACATTTTTCATGTGTCTGTTGGCCATTTGTATGTCTTCTTTGAAGAAATGTTTATTCATGTCTTCTGCCCATTTCACGACTGGATTTTTGGTTTTGGGGTGTTGAGTTTGTTAAGTTCTTTATAGATTTTGGATACTAGCCCTTCATCAGATATGTCATTTGCAAATAAATATCTTCTCCCATTCCATAGGTTGCCTTTTAGTTTTGTTGACTGCTTCCTTTGTTGTGTAAAAGCTTTTTATCTTGATGAAGTCCCAATAGTTCATTTTTGCTTTTGTTTCTTTGCCTTTGGAGACATGTCTAGTAAGAAGTTGCTGAGGCTGAGGTCAAAGAGGTTGTTGCTGTTTCTCCTCTAGGACTTTGATGGCTTCCTGTCTCATACTTAGGTTTTTCATCCATTTTGAGTTAATTTTTGTCTCTGGTGTAAGAAAATGGTCCAGTTTCATTCTTCTGCATGTGGTTGTCCAATTTTTCCAACACCATTTGTTGAAGAGGCTGTCTTTTTTCCATTGGATTCTTTCCTGCTTTGCAGAAGATTAGTTCACCATAGAGTTGAGGGTCCATTTCTGGGTTCTCTATTCTGATACCTTTTCTGCACTCCCATAGCACACTATTCATGACTCTGGACAATTATAGTTGATGCTAATCCTAAAATAATAGATAAATTCTGTTGAATACTTACTTTCTATTAAGCAAAAAAGCATTATCTTTTAAAATTTAAATATATTATTGAATAGGTAAATTTACTATATATGTAAGTGGTAGTGCTATCATATTTTTTAAGATTTTATTTATTTTTCAGACAGAGAGAACACAAGCAGGGAGAGAGGGAGGCAAGGGAGAAGTAGGCTCCCTGCTGAGCAAGGAACCCAATGTGAGACTTCATCCTAGGGCCCTGGGATCATGACCTGAGTTGAAGGCAGGTGCTGAACCAACTGAGCCACCCAGGAGTCCTAGTGTGTAACCATTTTAATCAAGTTTTATCTGATTTTTAAGAATCTGATACACTATACCTATGTAACAATTTCTATTATGAATTATTTTGAAATTATTATCTCAGTAGATGGAAGTAAACTAAAATCCTAGAGCAATAACTTATCTATCACAGTTGACTACTAGTTTCTAGATTATTGACTAGCACTTGGCTTACACTTAATAATTAATAAATGAATGAAAGAACAATATAATTAATTTCAGCACTTCCAGGAAATTGTGTATTTCATTTGTAAGAGCTCATTTCAAAAGGTGTTACCTATGGAAGCTTTAATTCTAACACTGAAGTATACATATTATTTTTGTTTTTTCCAAATATAAAATTCCACATGAATATACAAAATGAAAGGTATTATCTTAGGTAATCAATTTCTGGCCCAAAGGATTTTTAAAGCTGCTATTGAAACTACGAATTATTTCAGTCACTAAACTGGAAGATTAGATAGGCAAGGAAGCAGGGAATCTGGACAGCGTATGTTTTGCAAAATTGATGTCCTAACCATTTATGGTCATTGACACTTTTCAAAGGAGAAAATTAAAAACAGTTTCCAAAGCCTTTGTAAATTCCAATTTGTGAAATTCCCTTCTACTCCACTAAATTTATCCTGAACTTTCAGATCTTCAAATGGAATTTCTTCCTGTGCTCAGCTGTCGAGAAATTTGCAGGATGGCATTATACAGCTGTCAGATTCCTCCCACAGGACCTGATTTGGCAGTTTACACAAGCAAAACTTCTACTGACACTAGGGACAGTTACCATTTTTAGGATTTGTTGGAAATGAAGAAAAAGAATTGCTTCATTTGGAAAAAGCTTCTTAGAAATTATTTTATACATAAAAAGAGAAATATAAAAAGAATCAATTAAGCTTTTCAAAATATATATAAAAAATCAAAACCCAGCAAGTATTTAATTTCAAAAATTCATGAACATATTAAAGACATTTTCATATTATATCTTATTGTCTAGGCAAAAATCAATACTAAATTTCTTATAACATGGTCTAATATCTAAGATGTAGAGAGCAAATTGGCA
The DNA here is from genome assembly GCA_028533885.1 of Nasua narica. Taxonomy (NCBI): domain Eukaryota; kingdom Metazoa; phylum Chordata; class Mammalia; order Carnivora; family Procyonidae; genus Nasua; species Nasua narica. The sequence continues at coordinate 106,915,382 of CM052799.1, read as the reverse complement.
AAATTAAGAATTAAACAAATAAGACAAAAGAAAGTGAATGAACTCAATGAATTAAATGTGAGTCATGATACAAAACATGAATCAAAGCAATCACTTTTTAAATACACTCAAGAGGAAGAGTTAAAGAAATGGAAGGCTAGAAAGCTATTGCAAGATTTTAAAAGGGAAATGGTCAATCAGCAACCTTATAAGGAAGTCTCTACTCAAAGGTATAACCTATATCTTTACATTTGAAATAACATAAAGCAACATTAGGAAGCTAAATGTTGACAACTGAGAAAAGAAGTTTTTGAGATGAAGTCTTCCCAGGTAAAGTCTCAATTCTGAAAGCAAAGTGGGGTGATTTTATCACACAATGGGGTTGCAACATTGGACTGAATGGAATTAGTTGATGGAAAGTCAGGAGTATTAGGATTTTTCTCCCCACTTTCTCTGTTTTGGGGAAGTAGTAGATTTGGCCCAAAACTGAAACAGAGCACATCATATCTAAAGGTACTAAATATGCTGGGCAGGTTGCCCAGAATGAAAACAGACTGGCTGAGATGGCACACTCCTCCTTTTCATATGATAAAGGAGTGGTAGAGAGGGGCAGACTCCCTGCTTGCTCCCTGCCATCACCCCATTCATTGAGACCTCCAGTGTAGACAGTGCACCTACTTTCTTAGAGCCATTGGGCAACCTTTTCTCCCAATAAAATATGCTTAAATTATCTATAGCAATTAAAAATCATGTCCTTATAATTTGAACATAAATCTAAGAACTATCAGACATTTTAAGAGAATCAGCAACAAAAAAGGAAAGGCTCAAGAGTAAACACATAAAACTATATTGGAACCCATAGTCCCTGCTCTGCCAATTCTCTTTATGATGTATAAAGTGGACTTGTGCATTCCCAAATCCCAAACCCTCTAGTCCTGACCTGGATCCCGGATCTTTGATGTGCTCAGAGGTTTTGCTCTTGAAAGTATCACCTTTTCCTAATGAATCACTAGTTTTGTCCCTCAGTTACATTATTACCCTGTACAAACATACCATGTTTTGTTGTAAAACAAAATGGAGACCTCTGTGTATTTTTTATCCCTGCATCTTCTGGACAAGTACTAAGTTCCAGTGTAGAACCAATCTCCATGAAAATTTTCCTGTTTTCTGGACATCCAGTCCAATCACACTTCCAGTTCCACCACTTGTCCAAGGTCACCAATTAAGTTTGCATTACCAGATCCTAAAGCCAATTAGGACTTGGAAACTGGGAACCCTCTAGCCAAGTGGTGGACACTAAGCATATGCCCACAGAGAGAAGAGGCAAGAGGTTGACTAAATCATGCCCTGTTCAATATGGTGCTGTCTGCACACCTTCCTGGTGATTGCAGGGGCAGCTGCAGCCATTAATTCCTCCAAGAATGCTAATCCCTCTGTTTATCACTATAGCTAGAGCACAAAAGGAAAGCTGTCACTTCTGGGAAGAAGAAACTTGTTTGACACCCATACCTTTGTGTGTTTACTATTTAACGAGCCGAAATATATCTGTATTCGAGTAGATCATGTATGACAACAAGGATGTCATCCACAAAGAAGTGATCACCAAAATGCAGCAGATGTCTTTTCAGAAAATGTCTGAGATTGCTAGTCTGAAAAAGGATATGATTATTTTGTAGAAGAGTAACTTTTCAGCCCACAAAGCGGAAAATGAGAAAAAAATAAAACTTGAATGATATCAGTTAAAACAGTGAGTAATGGATGAAATGATCAAGGTCCAAACAGATGAAAAATTAAACTTCAATCTAAGGAAGAGCAGCATTAAAAATGTATTGTAGCACTGAGTAAAAGGAAGCTATGTGAATTGGGGACAGAAGTGGTAACGTTACATATCCATGCATACACATACCCATGCAAGATGGGGCTGTCACCCAGAGGTACAGGAGGAATGCACTGAGGGTGTTGGCTTTAAAGCCTTGCGGGGCGCCTGGGTGGCCCAGTGGGTTAAGCCTCTGCCTTCCACTCAGGTCATGACCTCAGGGTCCTGGGATCTAGCCCAACACCAGGCTCTCTGGTCAGCTTCCAAAAAAAAAAAAAAAAAAGATTAAAAGCCTTAGAAGAACCATGCAAACTTTATAATATCAAGTATTTATCAGAGTTTGTATTTACATGCCTAACAACAGCTCTGGGATGGTATTGGCTGTGGATATAACTTTTCTATTTAAAAATTGCCTGTTGTGTTTTTACTAAAAGGTAAAATTGTTTTTTTGCCCCTGATCTCAAAGTTTAACCTTGCTTTTGATTTTACGTACATTGTTTACTTTGCACAAATTATAGTTATATAACCAATGTAAAGAGGCCATGAACTTCATAACACTCCTCTTGTCTTTTCTGTTTGGTTGACTTAATGCTGAATGTTGCTGAACAATGTACATTCTGCTGGACAATGAACTTTGCCTCACCTGTGGTGCACAGTAAAAGTAACATTTGTTTAATATCCACAATTCAAAATAACTTACATTATAGGATCTGGATGCTCCAATTAAAAGGCAAAATGCCTCTATCACATGATATAGTCACTGTCAACAAAAACTCCAAACCCTCTTTTTCCAAGCACTTATAACAGCTATTCCTTCTAACACTCTTTTGGCTTCAGAATGTGTTGTTTTAACTAACTCATTAGTGTGTCAATGATGCAGATGAACTTGTGCACCCAAAGTAGTTTTTCCCCCACTGCCCTAGTAAATCATTCTTATGGCTATTTTTTATATGCCATCCAGAAAAAAAAATAATAAAATCATGTTTCCTAATGAAATATTGTAATGGAGAATTTTCTTTTACTCCTTTTAGAACACAAGATTTCTTTCTCTACCTTGCCCATCATTTTAGAGCTATACTTACTGTCGATTTGTGGAATTATCCACTAGAAAACTTGTTTATCTTGCTAGATAGCTAGGCAGAATATTGGAACTCTTGCCGAGCTACTCTACCTTACAAGAATTCAGACAATTTTAAACATTAAGCAATAGCACTGGGGAGTTGAAAGACAAAACATCTGCAAAATTCTCAAATAACAACTTTGATCCTAACACATGGGGAAGTGAGCCATAGCTTGATATTCCAAATATATTTTTCTAGGCACAAATGAAAAAATCATTGCCAAGTGCCTCAAACAGCATTATCAAATTGCAAATACAACTGTATGTCCATTTCATCCAGTAGTCAGTCTTCGTTCTTACTGAGGACCCTTTTGCTAACTAACATTTCTCTTTCCCTATCCATTCACCTCCTGATGGGTTCAAGTTGCTTGAATACTTTTTATAGTCTTACTGTTTTATTAACAAGTACCTATTCGTGCGTATGGTCCTTTATTAGAATCACTAGTTTTTGTTCTGGTCCTAGTTTTATTATCTCAGATTGGTTTCTAGATTAATATCTAGCAAAAGTGAATTCTGAATATATTCATTTTTCCCCTCAAGTGCTTCTGTTGAGAAGTCACATGTTTGAGAAGACTTGAGTCAAACCAGAAATATTGTAGAAATACATATCTGAAATACTTAAAAACAGATGCCTGATAATCATGAGGTGTAATTGATGTTACATAATAGATGGATGAGCAGAGAGAAAACAATTTTCTTCTAGGTAATCTCTTGGGCACCTCCTAATACCCTTTACCTGATTTTGATGGTAAATAGATAAGTTCAGCAGACATGGCCTGAGAATGGCATAGTGGTCAATTGATAACACTCCTCAGGGAAAAGAGTTTGAGGTTATTGCCTCAGATAAGCCACTTACATGCCAGTGGTGCTAGCTGAGAATGAGAGGAATCTAAAATGAATACTAAAGGTAGAAGAAGGAAAAGTCTAGTATTAACTGTGGTCTCAAGACCAGCTGCAATGACAGATCCTGTAGTTTGTCCCACTAAATTCCCATTTAAATAAATAAATTTCCCTCCCTGGGGGGAGGAAGGGAGAAGCCCATTGGAATCCTACAGTTCTGCTTCTAGAAGTTTTTATTAAAAAAAAAAAAAAGTGTGTCTAACCAGTGTCAAGGGAGATTGCTATTGATACTGTAATCTATTCTGTAGATCCTCCTTCAGTAATTACCTGAAATTATTCCCCCAGATCCTACCATAGTCCTTAGCTGTTGGAACTTTCCATGAATTTTCCTCAGTGAAGAGATATATTTCACTCTTAAGCATGCTCTTTTCCTGGGGGAAGGCTATATCCAATGACTGTGTGATGTGGACAGCACAGAAAATTATCCTGTTAGAAATAAATTGAATTTCTCTTTTTAATTTAGTGCATTAGCAAATGCAAAGATAAGGGTTTAGAATTTGAACTTGAAAAATATGACCTATCTTCTCTTTCCCAAAATTCAAAATCTGTGACTCTCACAGAATCCTTATAAAACAACCTGAGAAAATGTGAGAAAAATAACCAATATATGATTAACATTTAGAAAATGAGTATTTTTTTTTTGAAAATGAGTATATTTTAACTCTAGAAACTATTAAGGAGCTTGCCTCTCTTCTTTCACAAGATCATCTTACTACATCTAGCTCTAATAGAAAGAAACTCCGGAACAGAAATCAGTCATATATTACTGTTTTTGCTTTAATAGGTGTAATAGTCACATTCAATAAATAAGCAATATGCTTTATGTAGCGCTATGCTACGTTAAAACAAAATGGAGATTTTATTTTAAATCTCACAGCTTTAGAAGTAGCATCAAAGTGTATGAAGAACAGCTGGGAAAAAAATGCAGTCAGATGGATTGAGCAAGAACAGTGCAAGGATAGCAAGAAGCAATCTCATATATATTCAGCTGCCAACTAATTTGGCAAAATCGTTTGGCCTGCAAAATTGCTTGACCTGCTTTATGTAGGCTAAGACACAAAGAAGTTGAGCTCCCAGTTAGTTGGCAGGACACCCTATGGGCAGGCCAAAGCTGACAATGTTACTTAAATGCAATGCAGAGTTAAAAATCAATATTTATGAATATATGTGATTTTTATGAATCTATGAAACAATCTATTGATTAACCAATTTTTCTTCTTGAGTAAAAATTTTAAGAAGGAGTATAAGAATAGTATTTACAACAACAAATGATTTTGAACACTCTCCCTAATTTTAGTAAAATGTGGTCTAAACTTATTATAAAGAAAAATAATATACAAAGAAAAGTCAAAGTGAAGAACAGCTCAACAAAATAAGTATTAACAAGGGTCATAAGTAAGTTGATGATATTAAAAACAAACATAAACAGTGATAGGCTAGAGCAGAAAACAATGATTTGTCATATTACACTTCCTGCTTTCTGTAATTATGTGAAATACATACCTGTGAAAAATCCATCATTCTTATATAAAGAAGATGTAATTAGTTGTACTCCTTTTTTTGTAAATTTCATTGGTAGAAAGAGACAGTGTGTTTTTCCTTTGGTTCACAAAATAAAACGTTCAATAGAACCCTGTAAAACAACCATGAGAGACTGTGGACTCAGAAACAAACTGAGGGTTTTGGAGGGGAGAAGGTTTCGGGGGTTAGGTGGGCCTGGTAGTGGGTACTAAGGAGGGCACGTATTGCAGGGAGCACTGGGTGTGGTGCATAAACAATGAATCTTGGAGCACTAAAAAATTAAAATAAAATTTTAAAAAAAGAGAAAAAAATAAAAAGAAACCCTGTAAAACAGAAAGTAGGGAACATGGAGGCAACAAAGAATTTTGGCAAAAAAAGAATGCTGGAATGTAAAGCTGAGACAGTCATAATCACAGGCTGTTAAAGTTGGAATGGGCTTTAGAGATCATCTTGTCCACAGTACTCAATGTTTTTGTTAGACCTAAAGAGCTGAAGTGATTTCAAGGTTGCACAATTACTAAGTGAAAGAAAGAGAACTAAAGTCCTTATCTCTTAATTCCCAACCGCGTGCCCTGGTCTCCTGTGACTTAAGGTCCAAATTGCTCGAGTTTTTCTGGGATGTTTATAGAAAAGTGGAAAACATATCTAACTTACATGCAAAGTACATGATCCAGTGAATCCCTGCAGATTAGGTACATTATCTATTTCAATCTGATATTCTCTGTGTTTGCCATAGAGTTGCAGGAAGTGGCCACACACGTATTCTAAGGGCCAATCTTAAGAATTTTTACAGGTAGGACCATGAATATATTTATTTTTAAATAGCATTTAAAGATTAACAGTGGTCTTCTGTCAGCATATGCACAATATGTGAGGGATTTCTTAGTCTTCCCAATATCCATTCACTCTTCCTTCCTCTTTTTCCTTCATTTTGATTTTTAGCAGGGCACATTGCCTTTGAGCTAGTGATACACCTTCTAGCCTCCCTTGTAGTTACAGGTAACCATATGATTAAATTCAATCGAGTCAAACTGCACAAAAGCAAGGTGTGCAACTTCTAAGTTACATCCTCAAAAATGTAGCTAGTTGCCTTACTTTCTCCATCCTCTTCTTGTTCTCTGAAAAAATGGACACCACAGGAACATCCCCTTTGACTGAAGAGATGACAGACATATTTTAAGAATGGCAGATAGAGGTGCCTGCATGGCTGAATCTGTTAAGTGTTGGACTCTTGGTTTTAGCTCAGGTCGTGATCTTGGGGTTTTGACATCAAGCCCTACACAGGGCTTGGTGCTAAGCAGGAAGTCTGCTTGGGATTCTCTCTCTCCCTCCCTTTCTGCCCCTTCCCTCACTCACACTCGCTCTTTTTCTCAAATAAATAAAATCTTAAAATGGCAGATACTCTTTTCTTTTTTTAGATTTTATTTATTTTAGACAAAGAATGAAAGTGAGCAAGCCTGCTTGGAGGGTGGGAAGGAACAGAGAGAGAAGGAGCAAGAAAGAATTTCAAGCAGACTCAAGCATAGAGCCCCATGTGGGGCTCCATCTCATGACCCTGATGTCATGACCTGTGGTGAAATCAAGTTGGTTGTGGCCCAACCAACTGAGCCACCCACGTGCCCCAAGAATAGCAGATATTCTTTTAAGCTTAGACCAATGTGGATAATAGAGAAGTATATTATGAGAATTTTTTAAGTTCCTTTGTCAACCAAGAAGGTATATAGATTCAACATTTAATTTTAAACATAGATACATATACTTTTGGATAAATATAATAAATCCATTTTTTAATCTAAGTGTGGTACATGATTTTTTCTTTGTTTTTTTAAAGATTTTATTTGTTTATTTGACATAGAGAGAGAGATCACAAGTAGGCAGAGAGGCAGGCAGAGAGAGAGGGGGAAGCAGGCTCCCTGCTGAGCAGAGAGCCCAATGTGGTGCTCGATCCCAGGATCCTGAGATCATGACCTGAGCTGAAGGCAGAGGCTTTAACCCACTGAGCAACCCAGGTGCCTGATTTTTTTCTTTTAAAAATGTCTTTAAAAAGGGTCTAAGCCACAGATTTGTATAAAAAGGTAATTCCATGAATCTGTGAGGAATTCTAGTAGAAAAGTCAAGGTCACTTCACTAACAAGAACAAATATAAAATCTTTGAGGAGTGGCCTCAACACTGAAATTGGAAGTGCCCCAGAAATGTGGATTAAGGAGTACCTTAGTTCAGGAACTCAGCAAATGTCCTCACTGGGATCCATTTTTTAGTCTACAAAACTCAAATAAAGATGTTGCTGCTTCAGAAGACTCAAAAGATCCAAAATAATCATTCATTTGGGATCATTCAGCCAAACACAGTCAAAGGTATTTTGCAGTTTTCCCTGTTTCACCTGTGGGAATATTGCTTCTAAGTTTAGATAATGATGTTGTCACATGGAGAACTTAGAACGGCATCAATAAAAATCTGCTAACACTTATTTTTAGAAGGAAAGGGAATGATTTATAAGTTTTTTCCTACTTTTGAGTCATGTCATGAATCACTGTGTATGCCAGATCTGTTCTGTTTCACTTCATGCCTCTTTCTTCCATAATCACACCCACAGACAGCAGCTGAGTAGAAGATGTGAATCCATATCTCTATATTAAATTACAGTCAAACATTTTATAAAATTTTGCATGCCAGAGTATCCAGATGAGATCGGTGACTTTCATATTGTAAATTATGAGGAATTATTAATATCTGGAATAGTAGCTTAGGCTGATTTTAGAATGTGCTGATGAATGTTTATTAAAATATATGGAACAGAAAGCATAACTGAGATACACTGTAAAAAAAAAAAACGAGAGAGAGAGAGAGTGAGAGAGTGTCTCTGAGTTAGGACTATAGATTGATTTTGATAGAGTCATTGCACCGCTATGTTCTTTTTAAAAATGGCAGTACTTTTATCTCTTCTTTTTTTTTTCTTTTCCTTCTTTCATTTTTACTGCAATGGTACTGAGAACATGTACTTACTAAAAATGATGTAAATCTTGTGCCGGGAAAATGTAAAATTTATATGTGAAATCTTGTAGAATTTTTAGAATTCCTATAGAATTATCAGTAACAATCTTGTGGAATTTTTGTTATAATTAAATAAGTTAAGTTATACAGAGATTTTACTTGTGCATGGACCACATTTTATTCTCAATTGTATGTCCAATTATTATTCTTATTAACAGAATTATTATCACATAACATTATTCAATCTGAACAATTCCAAGAAAAATGTACATGTTCCCCAATGTCTGGAAAATGTCTCATTAATTTGAATAAATTTCTTTCCCACCTGTTTAAAGCTTATGACTACGGGGTTCTGTGAAGTATAAAGGTCTGTCTAAGCCATTTCTTCAACTGCAGTGGATTTTCCATCTCACATTTAAGAGGAGAGTTGGTTGCATATATTTATTCTTCTCCTTTGCTCCTTCAGAACCATTATCTACTTAGGCTCTGCCTTTCTCTGATTTGGTTATTTTCTAGGAGGCCAATCTCTGAGGACTGTATCAGCAGAGTTCCCTTGCTGTCTCTCTTCTGATTGAAGTTAATCAAAGGGAATTATCACCAAGAGAACAGATAAAGAGAGAAGAAAGAAGTCATGTTATTTATTCCTCAACTCTGCCCATTCCAGAATATCCTTTTTTGGAATGTTTGGATTTTCTCCTATTCAGTCATATCTTCTGTGGTACCCAGAGACATAAAGCTTTAAGAGGTAGGCCACATTACTCTGAGAATGCACTCTGCAATGCAAACTCTGAATGTACACGCTATTTTTTCCTTTTAGTCTAAGCTTATCCCCCAAAGGAGTGTTGACCATATATCAAGGTGACTGTTTCCTCTGGAAAGGGAAATACTCAAAACTTCTGCCTCTCAACTGACTTTCCTGTTGCCTGGGGTACCAAAGGGCTACTCTGGTTTTCTAGTTAAGAGTGGGCTTAATGAATTCACATGGAAGATTATCTCAGTATATCTCACAAATAGTTTTGTGGGACTGTAGAAGTAAGCTGCAGTTATTTTCTCATTCCAAAATGTATAATGAGGAGACATAATTATCAACTGTGAGAAATCTCACAAGAATAGTCAAGGCTGATTTTGTAGGCAGGGCCAAATAGAACTGCCTCCCATCTCTCACCAAAATAATAACCAAAAACATCACTATATGTTTGAGAAAAGTGCAGATGTTAGTTCTATTACCAAAAATCTGAATGATGCTAGGGTAATAATTCCCATCATATCCCTCTTCAATTTACTTATTTGATCAGTGCAAAGATCAGATGGGTCTTGGATAATCACTGTGGGTCATCATAAGCTTACTCAGGTGGTAATACTAATCACAGTTGTAATTCCAGATGTGGCATATCTATGGCAAATCAACACATTCCCTGTTTTATAGCCATTGAACTAGCAAAGGCTTTCAATTCAATTCAAGAACCGAGGAGACAAATCTTCCAACTGTTAAACTCTTAGAATCTTGATCACAAGGAGACAAATGGAGGCAAGTGAGCCTATACTCAGGCTTTCAGACATTCTCTGTCTTCCTCCTGTTATTCTTGTTCCATTAAAGCATACCAATATATCAAGGGGAAGGATGAGATAAAAGAACATGGAATACTGGTAGAAGGACTGTGGGAATATCATCTTAGACTTCAAGACAAAGGACAGAAGTGAAGATAGTAACAATAATTATTTAATATCTCCTGCTTTCTCCTGCTACATGAAATCTACTGGTGGTGATTGAATTAAAAATACAGACGTTGATGAGATTTTTATATGTCCTCTGGTTGGTTGACCTGATTTTTTTTTTCTATTACACAAAGAATAAGCACAAATTTTTGCCCTTCAAATCCATATTCCTCTACTTTCTTACCTGTTCTGTACCCTGGGAAGTTCTCTATAAGCTTTATCATCCAGACTCTTTTTAACTTCTGACATATGGTTGGCTTTGACCAATGAGAGGCACAACAATAAGATCAGAAGAAAGGATGTGGAGGTATTAATATCACCCCCCACATCCTTCTGTATGATTTGCTCCTATACTAATGTCCCTGTCTACCATTGAGTAGCTTCTCTCATTTATACAGCTCATTCTAGCTAGTTGCCATCCAGGCTAAAATATAGGTAGAGAGACTACTGTTAAAAGTATTTGGATAACAATAGCCAGGCTATGGAAAGAACTAGATGTCCATCAACAGATGAATGGATAAAAAAGATTTTATATATATATATATATATATATATATATATATATATATATATATAATGGAATGCTATGCAGCCATCGAAAGACCCCTGAAATCTTGCCATTTGCAACGACATGGATAGAACTAGAGGATATTATGTTAGGTGAAATAAGTCAATCAGAGAAAAACAATTATCATATGATCTCACCGATATGAGGAATCTGAGGGGCAGGGCAGGGGGTCGTGGGAGAAGGGAGGGAAAGATGAAACAAGATGGGACTGGGAAGGGAGACAAACCATAAGAGACTCTCAATCTCAGGAAACAAATTGAAGGTTGCTGGAGGGGAGGGGGGTGTGGAGGATGGGGTGGCTGGGTTATGAACATTGGGGTGGGTATGTCCTATGGTGAGTGCTGTGAATTGCATAAGACTGATGATTTACAGATCTGTACCCCTGAAACAAATAACACATTATATGTTAATTTAAAAAAAAAAGTATTTGGATATTTCTGATCCTAGATGTTTCACTGTTATTGTTGGTTCTCCTAATCTTCTACAACAGATCAACCTTGACTACCAGGTGTCTGACTGATACATTATTTAGGTAGTAGAAAATAGCATTTAATTTAGAGGCTATAGATTATAATATTCAAGGATATCTTGATATTTTTGAGGAGTATCAGATAAGATAGTGCATCAAACGTGGTATAGAGATGGCATTTTTGGAGAAATACTAAAAAATATATGAAATGGTTGTCATTTTCAAATCTAAGAAAATATGAGAAATGAATATAAAGCTAATATAAATTTTGCCAATAGCATTGCCAGTGTAATTCTAATTACTTAAAAAAAACTCAACAGGGAAATTTTAGGATATATTTTATGAAATAAATCTGTAAACAGAAAAAAGTAGTAACTAAAGAAATTAAACAGAAAAGCCTAATTTCTAATAGATTATAAAGGCTTATGTGAATTTTTAATAAATTTAGATGATGTGCTATTAATCCAGGGTCTTTAAAAACTACAATTCTTCCTGATGAATATACACCATAAAACTCTGATAATACTATGCATATCTATATGATAGTCTCACTACCTAGAAAATGAAACAGACAATGATTTCCCCCTTTACCCTCTTCAAAGGCATCAATTCTATCATTTAATTTTTTTCTGATACTTAAGGGTAGCTAAACTGATGACAATTTCCCCTTTTCTATAAGAGTCTGGAAAACAACTGTGCTGAAACTTTCATGTGTGTGTAGCTACTCGAGGGAGCTAGTCCAAAATGCTACTTCCTGGGCTTCATCCAAAAGAGTCTGGTGTAATGGATCCTAATGTGTGGATAAAAAAAAAAATCTGCCTTACTAAAATCATGTGATTTCAAAACACAAAAGTCCTATACAGGTAGGTACAAAAGTTCTATCGCATTCAACACCAATGTATACTTGACTTATTAATCACCTGCACATAGTAAACATGGTTATTATAAATAAGTCTTATTGTCGTTCCAGCACTTAAACAATAATAAAAAATAACAAGTCCTGTAAAGATAGCTCACCAAATGTCCAGACAATAAAATAAAAAATGGTTATACGATTCTAAGAGTGGGTAAAAAGAATATCTAAATGAGGTAAGAAGAAGAAAAAAACAGGTTACAGATATCTAATACCTATAAATTTTAAGAACTGGAGATTGTCTTTCTTTGAATGATAGCCTAGGTGTGCATTCAAGTACAAATTATATTCATATAGCCATATCCCAGACTGTTCCCTTAGTTTCCACAATTTACTATCAGGAGAAACAGGATTAGCTAATTTAAAATATTTCAGTATACAGAAATTTCCACCCGTAATCTGGGCCTGAAAATTTTTATTTTGCTTTTCTGCAGATGAGTAACAACTTCTTGTTTGGTCAGTATTTTAACTTAGGAGCTATAAAAAATAGCTACAATAAAAGTAATAACACTACTATTACATCATTACAATATACTTCCTTAACTGTTTAAAAGACATTTTCATACACGGTATTCCTTTTGAGATTAACATATACTTGGCTTTCTAACCACTTGCCCTTACATAATAAAAATGGTTATTATACATAAGTCATTGTTGTGTCAACAGTTAAGCAATAATAAAAAAATAACAAGACAAACTAACAAAAAATCTAGGGGAGACAACAATGGATCAGTATTTAGTCATTTGTCTTTTCTTTCTAATTTTGTGAAAAAGATATATACTATGTCATCATTCAAATAGATCTATGTAATTGAATTTTTACAATAGGATTGAAAGATTTCCACTTGCAGAATAGTGGTAACAAAATGACAAATGAAATTATTCTGAAAAATGCTGTATACTTCTACAGAGTTGTTTATCTTTCCAATATTGTCAGAGACACCACAGTTTGTAGATTGCTATTGATATTTTGTGTACTCATAGGCTGTCAAGAACAGGGATAAAGAAATCTTTTAAAAAAAGTTTTATCATATAGTCACTTGATTCCTGACAAAGAATATGGAAGAGAGGTACCTAACTGCATAGCCTGGGCAATGGTTGGCAGAGCTGTAAAGCAAAACACTAAAGTTTGGTAATTCCCATCTCTGAACATAGAAGTTAGAGGAAAGAGGGAATGATTCAGTGAGATAAATTAAGAAAATAATTGTTGAGGAGTAGACTCTATTAATTTGTCAGAACAAATATAAATTAAAGATAAATAAAGAGAAAATACTTTCTGGAGGGAAGTAAATTATACAAACAACACAAAGTCAGGTAGAAAATAAAAGATATAGGAAATACTTTTAAAGAATGACAGTATTATAAATAGTTACTGAGAGAAAATATATATTAGATTATTCCAATTATTTCAACTAAAGAGAAAATAAAGAACATAATCTCCTTATGAACTGCAGAGACAATGTAGTCTCACTTAAGTGAATATTTATTATGTCCATATATCTCTATGACAAACTTCCCCAAAACTCAAGTCTTCAAACTATGAAATATTATGTCTCATTATTCTGTGGGTCAAGAATACATGTGGGTTCTGCTCTATATGATTTGTCTTGGCCATCCAGGAAGCTGAATTCAACTTGGAACTTGACTGGTGGTGGATGTCCAGGAGGGACTCATGGCTCTGACTGGCAGTTGAAACTGGCT
>CM052799.1:106870650-106901187 GCA_028533885.1 Nasua narica | reverse complement strand
CCCACATAAATCCTAGAGTATCCTCACTTTCTGCTTGATAAATGCAAGCTTCTTATCCTGGTATTATTGGACTAATGTCTAAAATCCATTTTCAAACTGTGACTCTCACTACTTCCTTACAGGATTCTCCTGGCCAAGTAAAATCAGCCGATCATTCCTTCCCAGTGATATCCTGCTTTACTGTCTCATAACTTTTCTTGCTCTAATTGTTTTGCAAGAAAACCCTTTCCTTTATCACTTTTCGCCTCAGTTGTCTTCTATTTCTCCAAAGCCATCTCCAGTGCTACAGTAATTCCTGCCTAGAAATCTTTTCTTCTGAATGGAACAGACTGTTTGTTAATAGCTATGACACCATAATTCAGATATTGGTGTTACTGTATTCTTTATGGTCATTTCTTTTTCACTTAAAATATTATTTTATATAACATTTTATACTTCATCGAGGTATGATTGACATGCAAAAGCCATATATCTTTAATACATACAACTTGATGAGTTTGGGGGAAACCATCACCACCATCAATGTCGTAAATATTTCCATCACCTCCTAAAGTGCTATCTTGTCCCCTTTATTATTATTACATTATTATCGTGTATGTTATGTGTTAAGAAGAATTAGCATAAGATCTACCCTTTTAGCAAATTTTCAGTATACAATACAGTATTGTTTACTATAATAGGTCTCAGAACTTGTTTACTTTGCATAACTGAAGATTTGTACCCTTTAATGATCATCTTCCCATGTTCCCCTTCCCCCAGCTTCAGGCAACCACCATTCTAATATCTGCTCTTATGAATTTGACTAATCATATGCGTCATATAAGTGAGATCATGCAGTATTTATCTTTCTGTGTCTGGCTTATTTCACTTTTTCATATCTTTTAAGATTATGTCTTATTTTGGTAGAATTATTTTATTTATTTTTCCTTTTTTGTATTTTGACCTCTTGAGCAGTAAACAGGGTATGAATACATTTGAGACAGAGCATTCAGCAAGGGACAAAAATGCTTTTATAACCACTATGAATTCCTCATAATTTCCTGTTTGCTTAAAAACTCGTGGAGTCCCAAATATACCTTGAATTTTCCCACTGTTTCCTAAACCTACAATATTCTTCCCACATATTCTTTTCTGCTTATAGAAATTCCATAAAGCCCAATTCAAATGGGCTTTTCTCCTTTAAAATTGAGTTTTAAAATTTTGTCTTAAAATTTAAAGCATATATCTACTATGTGTTCTTTAGACAGGATTTCATTTGTTCAGAACATCCCATTGCACTAAGAAAGAAGTAAATGGAAAAAAATGCCCAGTAAGATGATCCTTGATATATTTTAACTAATAAAATGAAATGCTTTGTTTCCATGATATTTTCTGGAACAAATTTGAGTAAAGAATTATGAATCAGTACTTAAATTTATTTCATTCATTAAAACACTTCCTTAAAAATCAGTTTGTCCCAGAGTGGTAAACAAATAAATATTTATTTACTTTATTCGATTTTTTTTCAGTTTTATTGAGATAAAATTGACACACAGCACTGTGTAAGTGTACAGTATAATGACTTGATTTATGTATATTGAGAAATGATTACCACAATGAGTTTAGTTAACATCCATTATCTCATACAGTTACATAAAAAAAGAGAAAACTGGTCTTATTCTTGTGATGAGAACATTAAGAATTTACTAACTTAGCAACTTTCAAATATGCCATACAGCAGTGCTAACTATGGTCATCATGTTGTACCTTACATTCTCAATACTTATTTAACTTATATCTGAAAGTTTGTACCTTTTGACCACCTTCATCCATTTCTTCTCTCCTATCTGCCTCATCATAGCCACAAATCTCATATTTTTCTTTTTCAATGAATTTTTTATATTGTTTTGGTTTCCATATGTAAAGATACCATAATACACTATTTGTCTTCCTCTGTTTGACTTACTTCACTTAACATAATGCCCTCAAGTTCCATCCATATCGGAAATGGCAGAATTTCCTTCTTTTTTATGGCCAAACAGTATTCCATGGTGTGGAATACACTTCTCTATCAGGTCACCCACTGATAGACACTTAGGTAGTTTCCATGTTTTGGCTTCTGTAAACAAACTGTAATTACCATGGGAATTAGCTATCTCTTTGGCATAGTAATTTCTTCTCCTTTAGATATATAACCAGATGTGAAATTGCTAGATCATATGCTAGTTCTATTTTTAATTTTTTGAGAAAACTCCATACTGTTTTGTATAGTGACTATGCCAGTTTTTATTTAAATTTAATTAATTAACATGTAATGTATTGTTAGTTTCAGAGGTAGAGTTCAGTGATTCGTCAGTCTTATAAAACACCCAGTGCTCATTACATCATGTATCCTTAATGCCCATCACCTGGTAACCCCATCCCCCCAACTCCCTTCCCTCCAGCAACCCTCAGTTTGTGTCCTATGATTGTACCATTTTACATTCCCACCAACACTGCATAAGGATTTCTCCACAACCTCACCAGAATTTGTTATCTTTTATCTTTTTCTTGAAAACCATTCTAAAAGGTTTGAGGTGATACCTCATTGTAGTCTTGATTCATATTTTCCTAATGATTGGTGATGTTAAGTACATTTCATGTACTTGTTGGCTATTTGAATAGCTACTTTAGAAAAATGTCTATTCATTTCCTTTGCCGATTTTTTAATTGGATTATTTGGGGTTTTTTACTCTTGAGTTATATGTATTATTTATATATTTTGCATATTAATTGCTTATCAGATATATGGTTTACAAATATTTGCTCCCATTCTGTAAATTGCTTTTTAATTTCATTGATCATTTCTTTTGATGTGCAGAAGCTTTTTAATTTGTTGTAATCCCACTTGTTGAATTTTAATTTTGTCCCTTGTGCATTGTCATATCCAAAAATCTATTGCCAAGACCAATGTTCAGAAGCTTTTTCCTTTTGTTTTCTTTTAAGAGAATCTTAAAAGAAATTTAATTAAGTGTTTAAGCCATTTTGAGTTAATTTTTGTGAGTGGTGTAAGACAGGGGTCTAGATTTATTCTTCTCCATGTGAATATCCAATTTTCCTAGCACCGTTTATTAAGGATTCTGTCTTTTCTCCATTGAGTATTCTTGGATCCCTTGTTAAATATTAGTTGGTAATAAATAATTATTCAATTAAGGTACATACACATCTATGTCATAAAATACTACAAGACAATTATTTTATCATGAAGATGATAGAATGAGAACTAAAACATATCCTATATAACAATTTATAGAAAACTTAATTATGTGTACAATGTCATTGTTATAATGTGAAGTTGGTACATGTGACAATAAGAATTTCAGAACAATATGGAAAAACATAACAAAACAAAAGCTACACCAGTGTTGTCAAATTAGAGGTAATGTTATCTTTGATTATATTTGTGAGTATGTATGTGTTAGATATATATTCTACAACAAAAGACAAAAGTTTATTGACATTCACTGAAGAAAGCTTTATAACAAAAATAGGCAGCCTATTACACTCACTGAATTTAAGAAACTCTGACCCAAATAAAGCACTTTTTTTTTAGCTATTAAAAAGCTGGTTATATAATATGACAAAGATACATTTGCATTAGTCCTTAAAAACTACAAGAGTTAGATCACATCATCTTAAAAATAACTATATTGTAGTTAATGGAGCTTCTTGTCATAACATTCTCAGCAAATAAATTTCCCAATCAGGTTCACCTTATGCCCATTTTTTTATTCCCTGTTGGACAGTCATCTAATTAACAACTGCATTCTATCTTAGATGATCTGGTGCTTTCAAAGGTCAATATTTTTACAAGTAACAGGATATTACTACATGTCGTTTCTTAGAAACACAGAATGAACTAGAAAAGAATAACAATTTTAAATTTTATTCATGTTTTAAGGCCAACTAGTCACACGTAAGCACTTTATATCCCTATGTCAATTTTAGCTCAGGTTTATAAAAGTTACAAAAAGGAAAGGCAGTTTCCGTCCTTGCAGTGTTCCACACTTCTCTCACTCATTTCTTCTCCCTCTTCCCAAGGATACAGCAATCAGTGCCTCAGGAACTCCAAAATCAGGAATTCAATCAGAAAAAATTGAGGAATGGCTCACTCAGTCTGAACTTTAATTCATTCAGATTTCTAGGATCTTTGCCTTTGCTTGTGAGTCTCAGCATCTTAGGACATTTAGCTTTACCCATGGTCACCAGAATGTTTTCAATCAGATACTGAAGTGTTTCCAAATGGGTCTGGACTTTACTTGCTTTTGACACCAAGGATATATCTTGTATTTTTTTTCATTTCTAGTTTGACTTGAATCTACTCAGGTATCAATCTATCTATGAATCTATTCAAATATCAATCTATCAATTAGATCCAATCTAATTGGATCTCACTAGATCCAATGAATAAAATGTTCCTTAATTATTAGATATTAATTGAATGATGGAACCAAGTAGAACTATTTTAAGAGTGCGAATAAATCATCCTATTAAATATATAACATAATGGAAGGATAAAAAAGTTAGGTGCTAAAGGGGTACCTGGGTGGCTCAGTTGGTTAAGCATTGACTCTTGATTTTGGCTTAGGTCATAATCTCAGGGTCATGAGATCAAACCCTGGGTCGGGCTCCACAATGGGCATAGAGCCTGTTTAAGAGTATCTCTCTTCATCCCCCTCCACTCCTCCCCAACTCACTCTCCTTCTTTCTCTCTGTCAAAATACGTACATACATACATACAAAATAAAGGATGTTAGATGCTGGGAAACAAAGGAGATATATATTAAACAAAATAAATTTGACTCCCATTTGACTTTAATTGAAATAAATAAAAGTTAATACAGAATAATTTTCCCAAGTATGATTGAAAACACTTCATCAACACACAGTATCATCATCTCCTCATGCATTTTAATTTTCCTTCAAATCTTGTTCATATTAGGACATTTGTTCTGCCTTTCCCTCACACATATTAATTTCTAGTTCCTCCATCATATCATAACATTTAACATCATCTTATATCTTCTTGTATACTATGATGACTTATTGCGGTAGGAAGAATAATGTCCCTCTCCCCCAGAAAAGATTTCCACGTCCCACTCCTTGAAACCTGTGAAAATGTGCCGTTACGTGGCAACAGAGAACTAAAATAGTTGTTTTCTATTTGAAAAAAAGATTTGTTGTTTTCTTCTCAGGAAAAATAGGAAGTTAGAAAACACTGCATTTTACAACCAACATTGTTTGTAGTTGGCCTTAATCCTTCCTGGCACAGCTGTCAATAGCTTTAGCTTTTAAACCAGAACCTAGTTGTGTACACCTGATAGAATGTACATGGAGGACACTGGACGATGGTTTTTTCCTGAGAGACATAAGATAGACAGAGTTGCTGAGAGTGCCATCTTTTCAAGCAGCCCCCCCTTTCCATTTTAGAGGATTTGCCTAAGCTATGCAGCTAGTCAGCACTGGCTTCCTCTCCCTATAAAACTGCTCACCCTTACCAAAAGAGTTTGGGCTTCCTACACCTTCATTGCCTCTAATCCAAAGGCTGCTAGTCAATTGACTATGAAATAAATCATTATCCTGGATTATGTGGGGGCCAAGTGTTATCACAAGGGTCCTTTAGGAAATTTAACAGGAGGCAAATGAGGAGGCTTTTTTGTTTTTTTGGTTTTTTAAGATTTTATTTATGTATTTGAGAGAAAGAGAGAGAAAGCACAAGGTGAGGGGCAGAAGGAGAGGAAGAAGCAGATTCCTTGTTGAGCAGGAAGCTTATCCTGGGGTTGATCTCAGGACTCTGGGGTGCTTAATCGACTGAGCCACCCAGGCACCCCATGAAGAGGCTTTTAGTGGTTTCAAAGAGAATGAAGCTCTGCTGACACCTTGATTTTGGCTCAGTGAGACCAATTTGAGACTTCTGGTCTTTACTACTGTAAGTTAATAAATTATTGTATCATTCTAAACACTAAGTTTTTGACAGTTTTTACAGCAATAACAGAAAACTATATACTGATTCAGTCTCACCTCTATTTATAGTGACTGAATTAAGCAGTCAATAATTTTGCTGTTCTAAATGCAGCCTTTCTGCCACACTTTGCTCCTTTTTTTTTTTTTGCCACACTTCACTCTTAATGAAATTTCTTGTGTCCAAACCTGGAGATACATATTTATTTAATTAGCACTTTATCAATCATCCACAAATTCATATCTACATTTCTTCTTACCTGGTTCTATTATTGCTTATTGAAATGTTTACTGTTTGGACACCTGGGTGGCTCAGTTGGTTAAGCATCTACCTTTGGCGCAGGTCATGATCCAAGGGTCCTGGGATCAAGTCCTTCATAGGGTTTCATCAGGCTCCTTGCTCAGTGGAAGTCTGCTTTTCCCTCTGCTTGCCACCTCCCCTGCTTGTGCACATTCTCTCTCTCTCTCTCTCTCTCTCTGACAAATAAATAAAATCTTAAAAAAAATTTATTATCATCATGGAAATTATTACAAAAAAATTACAGCACTTGTTATTTTTTATCAGACTTCAGTTCATACAGAAAATATAACACTAAGCAAAACTATTAAATGATCTCAATATAAATCTAAGATAAGACTAGTTTATATGTATTCACCACTATAATCCTAATGACAGAGTTAGAAAGATAGGTCCATTTTGTCAATTCATCTGGCCATCTCTTAAACTTTTGTAACTAATTGTATTTGTGAATTGGTTTTATTACAAATATAACAAATTAAGCCCATTTTTAATGTTTAATGACACTTTATACCAAGTTTTCTGTGCAATGTTGCCAATGTTAAATGCACCCTAAATTAAAAAAAATAAAATAAATCATGCAAACTATAAAACCCATGGAGAAAAAATAGCAAATTTTAACAGGAAGAACTGCTAAAAAGTAGCAAATAAACAAATTATGACTTTGGGAAACTAAATAAACTGCTATTTAGACCCGGTCTTATTATTTGGTGTTTAAGTATGAATATTTTAGTAGCAGCAAACTTAAAAGTCTCTCAGCATTTTTTGTAAAAACTTTTGGTACATGTTTGTTTGATTTGGTTGTGAAGTATTGCTTAAGGCAGAAAATTTACAATTTTATTACCAAACAGCTTTATATATATTCTATACATTGCTAAATATTTAGACATATCAGCAGACTTTTTGTGTATTAATTATGTGCCTGAATTATTCTATTATCTTATTTCTAAAGGAAAATAGCTTTCTGTATTTTAGAATTTGTTGCATTAAATTTAATGTACCAATAAATCTCTACTCTGCTTTTAAAATGAACCACCACTGACTAATGAATGGCAGGAAAAAATAGGGAATAGAAAAGAAAGAATGAATAAATTTTCCTGTGATTGTCGAAATTATTAATGCTGCAACATTTTTGATGATCTGGGTAGAAGAAAAGTGTTGTTTTTTCATCAAAACAGAAACCTTAATTGTTTATACTTGCAATTACATCTACAATGTGTGACACGCATGCTCTGTGTCACTACAGCAAACGTGAAATAAGTCAAAATCTTCTGAACGTTCATGAAATGTAGATAATTTTGCACGAATTAGTAAGCTCATTCTGATTTCTAGTAAACTACTGGTTCTCAACTTCACAAAAATTTCCCAATGCATCATTGAATGAAATTTAGCTCATTTGGCATAAAATCTCCTTTCCTATTTTATCAAAATTTTCCTACTGTTTCCAGATTTTTGAGGGAGAGAGTTTAAATTATCTCACTAATGAATCAAATTTAATACTTGTAATTGTATAATGGATATCTAGTCCTGAATTTTTATTAAGTGGCAACCTCTGTATCTTATTCCTAAAAAAGGACTAATTATGGGAACTTAGGTACAGAACGAGGATGAAAAGCTTTGAGTGGAGTATATGTTCCATACCCAGGATTAATTAATGTAATTAGGCAAATGCTTGGCCTTATCCTTCTGGAGAGGTTATTAAACATATCCTTATCTATTAAATTTTACTATTACTTTAGAAATAACTAATTGTATTATAAATAAAAATTGTATCAACTTGGAGATAGAGGTGAGAGAGAAAAATCTCAGATTCAGATTTGAAAGTGAAGTCATAAATATACATATTTTTTTTCTTTTTGGCCCTTGTATCATTTGTAATCAGTGTGCTGCTAAGCTGAGTTAATTTCTGTTTTGCACTTTGCATTTTATGTGTAAACATTAACTGCTGATGCCCAGGGTAATTCACATGAGGGTATTTGACCTATTCACAATGAACACAATAACATCTCTACATAAATAAAACATTCTCCTGTTGCATTTATCAAATAACAGAAAAATTGAAATTACATGATGAACTTACATATATACTAACACTGTTTTTTATAATATAGATAGTCTGTAAAATAGTCTACAAATATGTAGCTACAAAGGACGATAATTCTGTAATAATTTTAAATCTGAAAGAAAAGCATTATTTTAATGTAAAAATAAGAATTAAAATTAAGATGGAATTATATTCACAAACACGTAAGATAATGTAAATGTTCCTATTATCCTTCCATTATTGTTTGTTTTTAGAAAATAATATAAAGTTCCTTATCCTGCACATCCTCTCCAACACTTGGCATTTTTTGTCGTTTTGATAAAAATTACCCTAACAGGTATAAGGTGATATCTCATTGAGGTTTTGATTTGCATGTGTCTGATGATTAGTGATGTTGAGCTCTTTTTCGTGTACCTATTGATCATTTATATGCCTTTTTTTGAAAAATGTCTATTCAAGTCTTTTTTTTTACGATTTTATTTATTTATTTGACAGAGAGAAAGAGAGAGAGAGAGATCACAAGTAGGCAGAGAGAGTGCAGGAAGCAGGCTCCCTATTGAGCAAAAAGCCAGATCCAGGGCTTCATCCCAGGACCCTGTGATCATGACCTGAGCTGAAGGCAGAAGCTTAACCCACTGAGCCACCCAGGCACCAGTCTATTCAAGTCTTCTGCCCATTTCTTAATTGGATTATTTGCCTTTTTGCTGTGGAGTTGTAGTTCCTCATATATTTTAGATATTAATTCCTTATCAGATATTTGGGTTGCAAATATTTTCTCTGATTCTGTATATTGTCTGTTCATTTTGTTACTGATAGGTGGGGAAAATGAGAAGATGTAGATCAAAAAATATGAAAATGTAGTAATATAAAATTAATAAGTTCTAGAGATCTAATGTACAGCATGGTTACTATAGTTAATAATAATGATGTATTGCATTGGAACTTTGTTAGGATAGTAGATCTCAGGTGCTCTCACCACACACACCACCCACAAAAGTAATTATGTGAGCAGATGGGTATGTAAATTACCTCATTGTAGTAATCATTTCACTTTGTATATGTATATCAAGACATCATATTGTACACCTTAAGTATACATAATTTTTATTAAAAATAAATTTTAAAAAAGAATATATGTAAAAACATCAAATATTCATCTAGTATTTTTAATCACTGTCCGTATTTTCTGTAACTGTTTTTGAAAATACTCAAGCACCTATTAACTAAGACTAATTTTTCAGAGATAATAAAAGTAGCAAGAGGCATCTATCATAAACTCAGGAGCAAAATACTTTATTTCTAAATATATTATAATTTTGAGGATCTTAATGGATCACTAACAACAAGATAACTTAAATATCATCCATTAAATAAATTTGTTATATAAAAACTTAAGATCTGTGCTTAATCCATCATTTGCCAGTGACTCTTATTTTGTCAGTTATAATAATTGACAATAATTCAAGGAAATTAACCTCACTGACTACTTCCAAGCTAAGCACTAAACTTTACAAATGTCTTATACTTCTCACAAAACCACTAAGTATTATCATTTCTAGTGCATAAATTAGAAAACTAGTATCAACGGGTCATATAGTTTGTCCAAAGTTAATACTTCTTTAATTAGGTCAAGTGCTTCATCCTGGCTTATTTTTTTTGTGTTTTGGGGTGTAAATTCCTGAGGCACAGCCACTGAGATTCTAATCTGAGTTAGACAGTCCTAAAATAATTTGTCGGGGGAAGGGTGAGACATGGCGGGCACCAAAAAAAAAAATCTCCTGAAAAATTATTGTTCATTAAAGCTATTCAACTTTGAAGATTATTATTGGAGGCCGTATTTCCAGAAGTATAAATACTTAGTCAAACACTAAACACATTTTAAGGTTCTTTATTAATAAATTCAAAAAAACTTTAAATGTTAAACATTGGTAACTCATAAACTCTATTAAAGCTCCCATTCAACTTTTTTGTCACCATCATTTTTATTACTAGATAAATCTATTAGTGATTCAACTCTTCCCTGCAACACACAGTACACATCCGAAGTGCACTCCTTAATCCCCATCGCCTGTTTAACCCATCACCCAACCCACCTCCCCTCTGGTAACCATCAGTTGGTTCTAATAGCTAAGCATCTGTTTCTTGGTTTGCCTCTCGCTCTCTCTCTTGTATACCCCTTTGCTCATTTGTTTCATTTCTTATCTTCTTAGATAACTGTATTTTAATAGTGAAAATTATGTCTCCTGCCTTTAATGTGAATGTATTGAATTTCCATGAGACAGCTCATTTTTAAATATTCATGAGCTTTCTATTGGACATGTGTGTGTTTTATTGTAATGTGAACTTAAACATCTAACATTTTTATAATTAAATATTTTGAAACAAAATAATGTATTTCAGATAAGTGTTAGGTATAATTATTAATCATAGTACATTCATTTTGATATAATACTTATGTACATAAGAAATGTAAAAAAACCAAAGTACATTGAAAGGAATATAGGAAAATAAATAAATATAAAAAAGCTTTATATGTTTGCATTTCTGAATTGATTATTTTCAGGAATATTTGTTCTAATCACTATTCAATTGCTAACCCCAGGAAATAATAAGCTCATTTGTCCATTAAGACAGTAAAAATAGCTAGAACTAGGTAAGATATCATGTTGGAGTTTCTATATTCAGTTTTATTTATTATTGAAGAGTTAGTTATTTTATACAATCAAACAAATATTCATGAAAAATAAACATCTGATCTATCCATTTTGTATGGAGTGAAATTCCAATTTAGTAAAAGAGCATAGGCGTAGAATCTTGCATAGGTGAGTTCAAATAATAGCTCCTGTACATACCAAATTATTTCATTAGATGTGTCATTTGCCTCTCTTATACTCTCTCTATTCATTAAAATGGAGTTAATAATAGCTGCTTTTAAGATAATTAAGTGTGTTAGAAAGATAGCTCTATAGTGCTTACAAGTACTCAAAAAATGACAAAATTATTGTTACATGTGCCAACAAATTATCCTAAAAAATGTCACATATTACAAAGTTATTCTCAGAATTTTAGATTTAAAAAAAATCAGATATATTTCTCTTAATGGTAAATTTTTAGTTAGAAATTATGCATCTGTATAGTTTTTTTGATCTTGAATAAGGTAAAATAACAATGATAGAGTAAATTACTTAAGTGCCAGATACTGTACTAAGTGGTTTATGTTAAAAAGCTCATTTAATGCTTAAAAAACATTTAAGGATACTGTTGTTATTGAAACTTTACACTTGAGGAAACTGATTCAGAATAGTTAAGAAATTTTTACCCAGAGTGCCTACATAGTAAGAAATAGAACTAAAATTTAACAAATAGCATTTGAAATTTTATTCTAAATATTCTACAGAAGTTTCTAGTAGAATTTATATATAAATTAAAGAGAAATTCCATCCCTCATTTGACAATCAAGGCTTTCCCACCATGCTTGATGAATATTTACTAATACATACACACACATGTACATACACAATAAAAGCACTAGATCTTCTTTACTATCTTTAAAATTATTTTTAAATAGTGCTAATGAAATGGTTTTACCATTAATTATTCAATTTCACTTTTAATTAGTGTGAAGCACCATAAAAGATTATCAGATGGGAAAAGGTGCTGCCAATCTAGTCCAAAAGTTCACAGAGGATGTACTTGACAATATTATGTTGGGTTTTCTGAACTATAAACAATGAGATAAGCAGTGCTTAATTAAGTAAAGTTATTTCTAGATAAAAAGAAGAGCAGAACCAAAATCCTAATTGTGAAGGAGAAAGAAATATTAAAGAAACTGAATGGATGGAGAATTTGGATAGCAAATAGGACTGAATGAGAAAATTAAGCTGGAGCTGTAAGCAGGGCCCAGCTAATCCAATAGGCCCCAATAAAAATGTAAGCGTTTCTCTGTTAAGTTAAAGAATAAGAAATTGCTTGTTCTATAGGTCAAAAATGATTTGCTCTTGGCAATTCCATATATTTCTACCTTTAAAATAAAATGAAACACTTTGAAAAACCTTAATCATTTGAGACAGATTTGAAAGTGACAAAAATTAGATTAGAAAAATCAGTCAAGAGACTGTAAAGTAACACCCCATTCCCTTCAGCCCCTGACAATCACCATTTCATTCTATGACTTTGGTTACTTCAGATTTCCTCATATAAATGGAATAATATAAATGTGTCTTTCTGAGAGTGGCTTGTTTTATTTAGTATAAAGTCTCAACTTCATGCTGTCTCTAGTTTCAGTTATATAAGATGAATGAATTCTAGAGATCTTCTATACAACATGATATATATAGTTAATAACACGGTATTGTGCACTTATATTTTGTTTTATTTAAATTCAATTAGCCAACATATATGTCATTAGTTTTTGATGTAATGTTTAATGGTTCATTAGTTGTGTATATTTTGCTCAAAAGGTAATTGTCATATTAAACATTAACACACACACACACACACCCATACACACAAAAGGGACATAAGGAAACTTTTGAAGGAGATGGATGTATTTATTACCTTGATCATGGTGACAGTGTCATGATTGTATGCATTTATCCAAATTCATCAAATTTGTATACATTAAACACATGCAAAGTTTCTTATATCAATTATACTTCAATAAAATTGCTGAAAAAAAGAGAGACTATTAAATAGTTTAGAAAAAATAGTTTAGAAAACAAGATCACTGACGGAGTTCTAACTTGAACAAGTGGGAAATCAATTTGCCATTAAAAATATATTTATCCTTATCTGTGCTATTTGCTGTTTAATTGTTTCCATAGACATCTCTAGTTTAGCTTGCTTTTCTGTTTTTTCTCTATTTAAGAAGTTTATAAACAAAACATGTCTGTCAATTAGTGAATCTACAGAATTTGTTCTATTTATTCTAACATTTTATATTGAGCCAAAATTGTTAGGTGTTCTGTTCCAGCATATTCTAGAATGCTAAACATGACTTGACAGTTAATTTTAATCAAAACAAAGGTGTTATTTTCATTGATTCACTACAAAGAGCAGTCAAAAGCACACATGATGTTTTGTAAATCTGATTCTTCTCAAAGATTTCCATTCTTAGGAATAAGCTTATAAAATTGAGAGAGAGAGAGAGAGCGTTTTGACAATGCATACAGTTTTAACTACCACAATCAAAATATAAATCAATATCACTCCCAATAGTTCCCAGTGCCTCTTTGTTGACATCCCAGCCCCTGGCAACCAGTGATCTGTTTTCTGATCTTATTTTCCTGCCTTTTCCAGAATGTCATATAAATGGCATCATGCAACATGTAGCTTTTTGAGTATGGCTGATTTCATTTAACCTGATGCATCTGATAGTAATTGATCTTATTATAGGCATTAATTGTCCATTCCTCTTTATTTCATTGTATAGATGTAACATCATTTATCCATTCATTAGTTGAAGGATATCTGGGGTTTTTTTAGTTTGGAGATTGTGAATAAAACTGCTATTAACATTTAAATAAAGGGTTTTGGGGGGATGAAAATATCTTTTTCATTCAATTTGGGTAAATATCTAGAAGTGGGATTGCTAAATTGTATGAATGTATGTTTTACTTTACAAAACTTCCAGATTTTTTTCAGTTTTTCAGTGATGTAGTACCTTTACTATGTACTATTAGTATGTACTCTACATACTCAGAAGCACTTGGTATTATTACTATCATATTATTATTAATAATATTATTCTTACTATTTTGTAGTAATAACTCCAAGTAGTTTTAATTTACATTCCTATACCTTTTTAATAAAATGTTCAAATAATTTGCATGTCTTTTAGTGAAGATGTTATTTTTTTACCTTTGAGCGATATTTATATACATACATATATAATATTAAAGTAATAGGGATAAAAGTTCTCTATAAGAAACTTACTTTGCAATTATTTTTCTCAGTGTGTAACTTACATTAACGGTGTATTCAATCAACAGTACCTTTCAAAGAACAGAAATTCTTAACTCTGGTAAAGTTAATTTTTCAATTTTTAATTTTATAAAATATACTCTCTGTTATATCTAAGAAATCTTTGTCTATCCCAAGGACTAACAAACACTTATTGTGTATTTTGTTCTAAATATTTTATGATTTCATATTTCACACTTAGGTCAATGATATTTGAGTTAACTTTTAAAAATGGTCATAAATATACAACGAGGTTCTTTTTTATTGGTAAATACCATGTTTTAGCATGACATTGAAAATACGATTACTTCTTCATTGAATTACCTTTCTATAGTTATTGCAAACCACATGCAATTCACTGAAAAGTTTATATTTGTAAATTTAAATCTGGAATGTATTTTTTTAAAGGTTTTATTTATTTATTTGTCAAAGGGAAGAGAGAAAGAGGGAAAGCACAAGCAGAGAGAGTAGCAGGCAGAGGGAGAAGTAGGCTCCCTGCTGAGCAGGAAGCCCAGAAGCAGGACTGGGTCCCAGAGTCCTGGTATCACGACTTGAGCCCAAGGCAGATGCTTAACTGACTGAGCCACCCAGGAACCCCTAAATCCTGAATTTTAATTCTATTGCAATGTGTCTATCTTTGATTAATGTAACTGAATCTTGTTTGAATCATCCAACTTTGTTTTTTTCCAAAAACAAACAAACAAAAAAGCCAAACTTTTCTTTGGCTATTCTAATTCCTTTGTCTATCCACATAAATTTTAAAGTCAGTTTATTAATTTCTATAAAATCATTACTAAGATTCTGGTACTGATTGCATTGAATCTGTATATCTGTTTTGGAAAATTAATATTTTGAGTTTCTCAAACTATAAGCATGGAATAACCCTTCAATTATTTAGGTCTTTGGTTCTTTTCATCAGTGTTTTGCAGTTTTTGGTATATAGAACCTATGCTTTTGATAGTATTGTAAAAGTTCTTTTTTTTTTTTTTAAACAAAATTTGTCTCTAATTGGTCATGACCATAACCCAGTCTGTAGGGATAACCAAAATATATCACTTTTTAACTTTTAGGTGAATTATAGCTTGCTATATCTGTGTTGGACTAATATCTGATAATTAGGTTTATGTTCAGATTCAAGGATCAGAGATCAGTCACCTCTGTGCCATATACTCCTCTACACTACATGTTAACTTATTTAATTCTCATGTCTTGTGGTGGGTGTTTTAATTTCTATTTTGTGGGTGAAAATCTGAGAAACAGTAAATTAAATTTTCTATGCTCAAAATATATGATTAATTTTCAAATATTGACCTCATATTCATCAACCTTCCTAAACTCATTTATTATCTGGGATTTTCTATATGGCAAATATGTTGTCTGCATACAGTTTCAGTTTTATTTTTTCCTGTCCTATTGCACTAGGTTGGACTTTCAGCACAATAGAGAATAATAGTGGTGAGTGGATATCTTATTTCTGACATTAGCAGAAAGCATTCAGGTTTTCAACATTAGGTATGTCACTGAATATAGGATTTTGTACATACTCTTTATCTGGTAACTGAAGTTTCCTTCCCGTCCTGGTGTTCTGAATGTACTTAGCATAAATGGGCATTAAATTTTGTAAAATGTTTTTGCTTCACCTATTGAAGAATATCACATGTTTCTTCATCTTCAATCTGTTGATGTAGTGAATTACCTTGATTGAATTGAATACCTGTAATAATTTCCATTTGTTCATGATGCACTATATTTTAGACATATGGTTAGATTTAATATCCAGTGCAGTTGTTGTTGTGCATTTTGTATTCATGGAGCATACTGATCTATAATTATATTTCTTGAATTGGCACATATTTTTCTTGTGCATCAAGATAGATGCTGATTCTATAAAATGGGAAGGTTTGGCACATCCGTATTATGGAGAGTTTGTGTAGAATCAGTATTACTTCCTTAATGTTTGCTGCTATTCCCAGGTGAACACACCACAACCTAAAATTGTCTCTCTTGAGAGGTTTTTCATTACAAATTCAATTTCTTTAACATCTATAGGGCTATTTATGCTGTTTAATTCTTCCTGATGTGCTTCGAAAATTTTTGTCTTTCAACAAATTTGCCCATTTCACTAAGGTGGTCAAATGTGTTGGCATAGAATTATTTGTAGTATTAATTTAGTAACTTTTTAATATCTATCGGTTCTATAGTAGGATACCTATTTCATTTCTAATACTTGTATATCATACCTTGATCAGTCTAGCTAGTGTTTTATCAATTTTATCAATCTTTTCAAAGAAGTAACTTTGGCTTTTATTGTTTTTCTCTATTTTTTCCCTTTCTCAATGTTTTCTGCTCCTATTTTTAGTACTTCCTTTATTTTCTTGCCTTTATTTTCTTGCTTCTAGTATTTCTAGTATTTTCTAGTATTTCCTCTTTAATCCATAGGTTATTATGTCTAAAACCATAATTGTGTTTTTGTGTATTTGTTCCTTCTGTTTTATCGCTTATGCTTAATGCATTTTGAAGCTCTGTTCTTACATGTATATGAATTTAAGCTTATGTTTCCTGGTGAATTAACCCTTTTATCATTATGTAAATCCTACCTTATTTCTTGAAATATTACTACAGAATATACTGTTTGGTATTAATATAGCCACCACAGGTCTCTGTTGATTCGTGTTTGTATGCTTTATTATTCTACGTCTTTTTACTCTTAACCTGTCTATATTTAAGTTAATTTTTAGATATAGCTACTTGTTGGAATTGTTGGATTTTTCTTTTTTTTAAGATTTAATTTTTATTTATTTGAGAGAGAGAGACAGATAGTGACGGAAATAGCGAGAGAGCAAAAGTTGGGAGGAGAGGGAGAATGTGGGGCTTGATCCCAAGACTCTGGGATCATAACCTGGGATGAAGGCAGATGCTTAACTGACTTAGCCACCCAGATGCCCTGGATTTTTCTTTTTGTCACTTTTTTCCTACTCTTCTCTTTTCTTTTTTCTTTTCTTTCCCTTACCTTTTCTTCCCTTCCCTTCTCTTCTCTCTTCTTTTCCTTTATTTTTTTTAAGTAGGCTCCATGCTGGGCATGAACTCAGAGCCCTGAGATTGAGACTCAAGCTGAGATCAAGAGTCCATCGTCTAACTAACTGAGTCACCCAGGCATCCCAGATTTTGTTTTTTGATTCATTCTGATAATCTTTGCTATTTAATAGGTATGTTTAGACTGTTTATATTTAAGTTTACTGTTGATATATAAAGAACTGTCATCTAGGTAGCTATTTTTCTGTTTGTTTCATTTGTTCTGTGTTTCTTGTTTCTCGTTTTTTCTCTTTTTCTGTCAATTTCAGAGTAATTGAAAAATTTTTATCATTTGATTTTCTCTACTTTTGGCTTAATTTTTTATACCTTTTTTAAAAAAGAAGTAGTGAATACATAATATATATTTTTTAATTAGTAGCAACCTAACTTCAAATGATATGCTATTTTGTATGCTATGTAGGGATTTCAAAATCTGTGTATTTCCAATTGGGTCTCCACTTTTTTTTTATTGTGTCTATATCTTATTTTTACAGAAGTTATGAACACAAAATAATTGCTGATCTTTCTACTGTAATCAATTATTTTAAAGCAATTAAAATATAAAAAATCAATTTACCTTCATTAATACCATTTCTAAAGTTTTGGTTTCTTTGTGTAGATCCAGGTGTCTCTCCCATGCTAATCATTACTTCTCTGAGCTGAAGAACTTTAACATACCTTTAGGTTAAATCTACTGTTAATAAGTTCTCCCACCTTTTGCATTTCTGAGAAAATCAGTACTTACCCTCCATTTTTTTTAAAGATACATTTATTGAAAATAGGATTATGGGTTAATCTATTTTGTGTGTGTGTGTGTTAGATAACTTTAAGAATGTTTATCTTTGGGTGCCTGGGTGGCTCAGTTGGTTAAGCTACTGCCTTCCGCTTAGATCATGATCCTGAACTCCAGGGATGGAGTCCTGCATCAGGCTCCCAGCTCTATGGGGTGTCTGCTTCTCACTCTGACCTTCTCCCCTTTCATACTTCCACTCCACTCTCATTCTCTCATAAATAAATAAATAAATAATTTTAAAAAATATTATCTTTGCCTTCTGGATTGTACAGTTCTGATGAGAAATATGCTATTTTCATCTTTGGTGCTCTGCATATAATGATTCTCTTTTTTTTGATACCATCAAGACTTTCTACATCTCATTAATATTCAGCTACTTGAATACTATGAGTGTAGGGCCATTTTGCTTGTTTGTTTCATCCCTTTTGATGTTCTTTGAGTTCTTGGAACTTTGTTTTGACAACTTTTATTAATTTTTAAAATTCTCAAACATTATCTACAAATATTTATTCTTTCTCTCTTCTTCTGAGATTCAAATTAAGTTAGACCATTTAAAATTGTTCTGTAATAGTCGGGTTTTTTTTTTTTTTCACTTTAACTTTGTTTCAGCTTGATTATTTTGTATTGATCTATCTTGTTTCCCAATTGCTTTCTCAATTGTGTTAACTTGAGAATGAATTCAAAGTCATCCTTATTTCTTTTTCTGTGTTTTCACTTATAGCGTATTCATTTCCTCATTAATTTCTGCTGAAATTAACCATTTCTTCACACATTCTGTTTATATTCTCCACTTTAATAACTTTTAACGCATTAATGATACTTGTTTTCGGTCCCTTGTCTGATAATGCAGACATCTGGCTCATTTCAGAATCTAATTCTGTTGATTGCTTTGTTTCTTGACAGTATGTGGATTTATTCTTGCTCTTCTATGGGTCTCATCATTATGGATTGAATGTCAGATATCTTTTGTATGACAGTAAAAAATGTTGTAAATATTATTAATTTCTGGAAATGAGCATTCATTTTCTTTCTAGTGTTGGTTTAGAATCATTGACAACCTGAGCTCAGTTCGGCACTTTTTGTTCCTATAGTTATTCTCAGTGAACCATAATTTTGAATTCCTCTAGCGTTACCTTACAGGTAGATTGAGGCTGATTTTCCATAAGATTTTTCTCAGTATTTTCTCCATACTCAGTTTATGTCTTCTCTTTGTACCTACAACCCAGAACATATCTCTCCGTGATGCTCCCTCTCCTTCATAGTCAACTGCAGTTCTTTTTTATTTAACTCTTGTTAGCCTTCTGTTGGGAGTGCTACTGTGTTGTTATTGTTCTTCACCAGTCTTGGGTAGGTGCTTTATTCTTTTGTCTCATGGGTGGGAGTTTCTCAGTGATTCCATCCCAGCAGAAGGTGGTTCTGAGTGGTCTATAGTCTTGTTCTGGCTGCAGTGGGTCTGTATCCAGCTGGTGATGAGGTTTAGCATCCTTCCCACTGTAGTTTAAGGCCTATCTCCATAAGGGAGGTACGGGAGAAAAGGTATACATGATCTACTGTATCTGCAG
The DNA here is from genome assembly GCA_028533885.1 of Nasua narica. Taxonomy (NCBI): domain Eukaryota; kingdom Metazoa; phylum Chordata; class Mammalia; order Carnivora; family Procyonidae; genus Nasua; species Nasua narica. The sequence goes on along the minus strand of CM052799.1, from coordinate 106,881,478 downwards.
CAGTTGTATTCTCCACCCTGAGGCTGGAACCATAAAGGAAGTTTTCTTCAGTCTCTGGCTTTGACCCTTATCTCTTTTATGTGTGTCTAGAGAGTTTCATAAAGAAGAACCTGAGTACAAGTATGAATTTCCTTCGAGTATGCAGCTCACGAAGTTTTATACTTGCACATTAGCCCAGATTCTATCTTTAACAATTGGCTAAACATTTTAGGTGAATTCTTCTAACTGGCTTAATTGACATCTGGTATAAATAGCTTATATGTACTTTCTTTTGACTGGAATAAACTTAACATTATCTAGTTCCACCTTGTCATTTGACAGATGAAGATTTTGAATCTCACAATGATAAACTGACTTAACTCTAATATACAGGTCTAGATGTAGTTAACTAAGTTCAGTGTTCTTTCCATATTTTCCATGTTACAGGTAGATGTTTCTATGCAAAATGTATCTGTGTCTATGTTTTCCTTATATTTGTATTCTTAGTGCCTGGAAATGTACCATGCATGTAGTAGGTGCTCAATTAACATTTCCTTAATGAATATTTTATTCTATCACATACTGCTTACTCATCATTCAATCTTACCCCTCAAAACAAAATTTATGGAACTCCATGTATAAACTAAACTAAGTTAAAATAAAAGAGGAGAACATACAATAGCTATAATTATCTAAATTATGAGCAGAACAAGGCAATTGCCTACATGATATGATTAATTTAAGTACTAATACCCACCGTTCTTAAACCGTTTGCTAATATCTCTATTCCATGAATGGATATTCATTACTTTGTTTTAACATATCCCTTTAGACTTATTAAAATAAAATACCCTGAGAGGAGAATGAATTATAAAATCTAGGTTCCACTAATTGGGTTTATTCAGTAGAAGAAAAGCAAGGGCAATGTGAGAGTATTGCTAGGTATTGGGATTGGGTTTGGGGAAATTAAACTTGAATGAACATTTATTGAATACATAATATGTAATTTTATAGGCATTTAATGTTAAAAAAATTAGCCAGTTCTTTCTATACCCATCTTTTTCTAAAATAAAAAAAAAGTTACTCAGAAATGTTTTTCATTTTGCCCTTGTTACTACATAGAACTAGAATTCATAGGTCCTTCAAGTACTGTGTACTTTTTCACTATTTTGAAGTGCCTTCCTAAAGTAAAGAAGATGAAATGTGGAATAGGAAGTCCACAGACAAGATTTAGAATATTGTTCTCTCTAGCTGTGTTAGACAGGAACTAAAAAAAAATAGAGATAAATGAAGATATAAAGATATACCTTAGATCCTGACAGCTTGAAGGGTTTTTAACACTCTTTGGACTAATTTGAAACAGAACAGTGAAAAGGAGGCTATTATCACTTTATTTAACTTTCATTATGTTCAGATATATTTTAACAGGGAAATACTGAAAATGTCTTTCAATAAACAACCACCTTAATTTTTATGTGTTAATTCCTTGTGACTACAAAATGTTTATACTGGCCATTTATAGGTTTTTAAGACCTAATCTCGCACAATTTTAAAGAAATTCAAGTTCTTTTCCTATTTTAACAAAATGCATATTCAGAGAAAAAGAAAAGGAAACTACTTACAAAATGGATTTTTAAAATATGTCTGGCAAAAATAGACCTTTCTCTTTTTTGATCTTTTGAATAAAGCAGCTTTGCTACATTCCTCCTTTTCACATAAAAGGATGAAGTAGTGTATTGTTAATCATTTTCATGCACTGTGACTATTAACATTCTTTAATTATCCTGTTAATCAGTGTAAATGTCACCTGTTACAATATTCATACACTGCATCTATGTCATCTATTAGTCCAATTAATTAAAAATTCAAAGTTATTTATTGATTCATAAAATAAGTGGATACAGTTCATATACCTCTATTTAAATTTGCCGAATTAAAATTTTGCATGTGAGATACATTTATCTTTCACTTTCCCACCCTCAAGTCAGAAAATTCCAGGTTTTTTGATGTTCTTATATTCTTATTCTTTATTTTGCCATGTTAGACATCACTTTTAAAAAGGCTTTTCTTTTTGAAGTTAGGTAAAATAGAAATCAATCATGAACAAAATAAAAGCTTGCCTTCATGAAACTTGCTTTTTAGTGGAGGAAGACAAGACTATTACAACAAATAACTAAATTATACTGTATGTTAGAAAGTAATAATTGATATGGGAAAATACAGAGGAGGCTGAGGAGGGAAACCATGTAAGCAATTTGAATAAAATGGTCAGGAAAGACCTCATTAAGAAATAGAAATAATTTCTATATTTCTTTCTGGGTGGCTCAGTTGGTCAAGCATCTGACTCTTGATTTTTTACTCTTTTTTATTAACACACAATGTATTATTTGTTTCAGGGGTATAGGTCTGTGATTCATCAGTCTTATACAATTTACAGCTCTCATCATAGCACATGCTCTTCCAATGTCTATCACTCAGCCACCCCATCCCCCACTACATGTCTCCCCTCCAGTAACCTTCAGTTTGTTTCTAGATTAAGACTCATGGTTTGTCTCCCTCTCTGGTTTCATCTTGTTTCATTTTTCCCTCCCTTCCCCTATGATTCTCTGTCTTGTGTCTCAAATTCCTTGTATCAACTCTTGATTTCAACTCAGGTTATGATCTCAGGGTCCTGGTATCAAACTCTATATAAAGCTCCATATTGGGTTTCTTGCTCAGCAGGAAGTCTGTTTGTCTCCCTCTCCCTCAGCTCACTCTCTCAGTCTCTCTCTCTCTCTCTCAAATAAACAAATAAATCTTTTATTTAAAAAAAAAGGAGAGAGAGAAAGAAATAGAAACGAGACCATAGACTACTGTTACCTTCACCGTTTTTCCGAGAATCTACTCCCTTGTCGATACTCAAATATTCTTTCATTCTTTTCCTGTATCCTTACTAAGCAGAATTCCTTGCATATATTTAAGTATTAGAAAAAAAATATACAGAGGATCAACTTGTGACTGCTTCTGTTTTAAACCTATCCCAAATTCGCAAGGCAAGGAATTATAATCTCCAGTAACCAGTTTAGACTGAAAAGAATTTATATGGGGGAGGAGAAATGAAGTACTATTTCAATAAATAATTGTAATTTACAAGTTTTTGACTCTTAAGGAGTTAATACATTTAATGTGAGGTTAAGACATACATATACAAAATGAAATTATGATTTGATTGTAGAAAATCTGTAGACTTTATTATGTCATTTGATATGGTAAGTGATAGATAAGCAAAAACATGTTGATGATACTGATCTTATATATACTTTTTATTTCAAGCCAGGAAGAAGAAATAATGTGATTTGCCATGGTTTGCAGCCCTTCAAATGTTCAATTTTAAGATTGTTGTTTCTGCAAGCAGCTATCCTGTCCCAGAATTTAGAAAGGCCACTTAAATAATTTGAACTTCAACTTCTTCAAAATTAAAATGGATAAAACCTACTTTCCCACACTTTACCTAAAATTGTATTGAAAATAATTTACAAAGTCATATTTTGTTTCTTAGAATATGCTGTATCTCTTTGAATCTTTTTAAAACTTATTTAAATTTATAAAGCTAGGATATTTTATTACTTATGAAATGATATAGTACCTACAATCCCATATAATTTCACCTAGCTCTCTTGTATCCAGATAAATAGATGTCATGGGTATGACATAATCAACTATTATCTATTTTTCTCCTTAAATTCATCCAGGGAATATTTTATTCTTGAAAAATTAAGAGAGAAGTAGTTGTCTAGTAGCTTTATTTTCATAATAATAGATTTTTCAGTTACCTGTAAGCCTTGGACTACTATGAGACTATATTATATCATTATAACAATTACTTCATTTAAAAAATCATGATAATTAGAATTTTACATTTTCAGAATTTGAGCAAAATAGGAATTTTGATTGTTTAATTTTTTTTTCAGGTAGTCCATCTTTTCTAAAACAGGGCAAATTCATTTAAAAATATATAGCCATACGTCACTACTACATCACTAGTACCGTAAAATTTTTTCTAAAGTGTGCTATAGGGGAGCCTGGGTGGCTCAGTGGGTTAAAGCCTCTGCCTTCGGCTCAGGTCAGGATCTCAAGGTCCTGGGATCAAGGTCCTGGGATCAAGCCCTGCATCGGGCTCTCTGCTCAGTGGGGAGCCTGCATCTTCCTCTCTCTTTCTGGCTGCCTCTCTGCCTACTTGTGATATCTGTTTGTCAAGTAAATAAAATCTTAAAAAAAAAAGAAAAAATAATTACTTCCTATTAAAAAAAATTTAGTGTGTTATAGCTGTGTAAACAATCTAAATTGTGTTTATTATTTGGGGGCTAAGAGCAGCATTATGAGCACTAGAAATCCATTTTGGTACCCTTGTTTTCCTGAGTGTTGTTCAGTACAGTAATTCAAGGCTCTGACAGCTCTTTACCTGTGCCATTTCCCAGGACTGTGTTCGCAGGGAGTAACCTTGAGAGGTGAGGTATTATAAGACAAAGATTAGGTTTGCTTACTGCTTGATATGAAAGCAATAGATTCCCAAAGGTCAGTGTTCCCCAACTGTGAAGAAACCCACAGTCTGTGCAGCGTGAATGCTTCTTACGTGGGCGTCTGACCAGTTCATGTTGTCTCCAAGAGACTTGAGGACAGAGAGAACTGACACAAAGCAGAGAGAACTGCTGCTTGTTGTGCTATGTCCCTGTTTCAGCATTTTATCTTTTAGCATATGTAATAATTAAGATCAACTTATTATGTTGTGTGTAGAATACAATCAAATCCTAAATCCAACAGTGAGCAATACATAAATTATAGAAAACAACTGTATTACTAGAAAAAAATCAGGTAGAAAATATGGTCCCTTTTCAGGATTCATTCATAAACACATCTACATGCAAAAATATAGATAGCAAAGATAGAGACAGAGTGAGAGAGAAAGAGAGAAACTGCCCCAAATCTTACAACATGAGAAATATATCTTATTAAAATCTATAAATTCCACATGTACTTTGTCAGAAAAAGTTTTATCATGTTTTTGTCTTTTAGAAAAACAAAGATAATACCTCACATATTTAGAAATCTGTTTTCTTTCGTAGTGTTACTTTCAGATGGTAACATTCAGTGCGGGAATTCCAAACATCTGAGAAATCATTCTTTAGAAAGCAATCTTTGGCATTATGAGCTTAGGATAACTTACATGGTTAATTTAATATAAATTTTACTTTCAAGAAATGACAGTGTCCTACTTAGGAGTCAGAAAATAATTTGAAGTCAAGTTCTTAACTGCAAAATGATTCCAAGGAAATGTCACCAAACTAAATTAAAATATTCACTTTAGTCTGCTGTTTGAGATAACTGAGATAACACAGGGTGCTGGCTAAAAAAGAAAAATTAAATTTATTTTAAAAAAGATATCTGGAGCACTTATTTTTTTTCTTAATCCATATCTCTTTAACTACTTTCTTTTGAAGATGCACTGAGTTATTTTAATTGGGGAAAGTCCATAGAAGCAATTGTTTTAAATCCCAGCTTTTCCCTTTCTGCTAAATTGATTTTTGGTATTTATAACCAGAGCCCATGATATTAGCCACCATGGACTGGCTTTACCTTTTTTATAGTCACTATGTTATTTTCTGTTTCTGTAATCATGATAAATATAGCAAAACTCACTTCTAATATTTTACTAGGGACACAGGGATCTGTTACAAAGTAGGAGAAAATAAATTGGAGGGAATAAAAATAAATTAAAAAGGATGTTGCTTGACAACTTTAATAGCATGGTAATAATAACTTGCATTGAAACTAAAACTTACAATTTTAGTAAACAAAAACATAAACTCTCAAATTGTAAAACCCCAAGAGTAAGCATGCATGTTCTAGCAAGAATATTTATGCTTAAAAGCCTGATACTCTGGCTAGAGGACAACTGAGTAGCAATAATCAACTACAGAAGAATGTGCTCTTGCTCAATAAAGATAATCTTCTGGACAGCGTGCAGCCAGGAAATTTTAATACAGCTCACATAAATTTCAAGAGGCCTATGAAATCATACTCCACCTGTCATTTAAGACTTAGCACATTTTACTGGAATTTTCTCGGCTAAATTGAAGTATAATAGGGAAAGAAATAAATTCTAGTATCAGACTAGGTCATTAACAGTAAGTAGCACAGGCAGAAATGATAAGCTGGTGAGCGGAGAAACAGAAGCCTTTAAAAAATAAACCCCTTAGCTTGGGATCTCAGTCATACTGGAAGCTTTACACGTTGACACTCTAATACTAAAGACAAAATGCCCAAGAACAAAACCACTTTTGTTGTATCAATCAGAGTGCGGGGGTGGGGGAAGTATGTATAGAATTTTCATGTTCAGATAGCTAGCTGGGGAAGGTGGGGGCAGGCGGAAAATGGAAGTGCTTTTAGTAGTTAGAAAGTGTGGAGAGAAGGGAGTTGTGGCAATAAGAGAACTTTTTTTGGAATGCCATTTTATTATTCTCAAACAGCTACTATCTTCTTAACCTCAAGACCAGCTTAGCTTAACCTCAAGACTCCTTTTTACAGATTTCTGATAATATTTTAAAGCAGAGGTAACTTTGTAGAGTACATCCATATTTGAGACAAATTATATTTGTAATAATATATACAAATATATTATTTGTACTATTTATAATATATTTTATATTATATATAAATATATATATAATAAATAAATATATATTATATATAATATATATTATAAATAATAAATAAATAAATATATAATATATTATAAATATATAATATATAATAAATATAATAAATAAATATTTATATTTATTTATATATTAATATATATTAATATTATATATATTTATTTATAAATATTTATAAATAAATAAATATTTATTTATATAAATATAGATTTGAGCATGTCTCAAGATATACCTAAAGCCATATAGATATAGTTGATAGGGTGTGCATCGTACAAATATAAACTCTAAGTTTTTAAGGGACCTTTGCCCATTGAATAATTTCTGCAATTACCACATCAGTTAGGATACAAGGATGATATTTTGTGGTGGTACTTGTAGCCCTCACCAAAATCTTAAATAAAAAATTTTTTTTAGAATACATGTTTGCTATGAGATTTTCTGACTACATGATGATGCTGGTTCTATTACTTTGTTCAATAAATATTTGTTGAACAAATGTTGAATAATGGATCCGCATAGAGTGAAAAATCCTACAGGGGTACCCCATGAGAGAAGAGTGCAGAACCAGAGACTGAAGCAGATCTGGCTCCCAGCCACACCTGTCCTCAAAAGCTATCAGTGCTGTCATGTGGAAGGTTAGGTTATCCACAGACCTGTTTTCCTTATGGGACAGTAGTCATCATATTTACATATTTTATATTCTTTTATATTCACTTTCACTACTCCATTCATTTTGCACATTAGATCTTCCAATGAATGTATAATGGATTTTTTAATAGAATTCTTGTTAGGATTTTAGAACTAGATTTTGATGAAGTTTGTTGAAGGGTCATATAACACTATAGTATCAGTCATTAACTTAAGAATAGTAGTCCTGAAGCCACATTGCTAGGGTTCAAATGTCTTTCTGCTCTTGTCATTTCATGTACTTGATAACTCTATGGAAATTGAAGCCCTCTAAATCCTGGGCGAAAGAACTCTTGGCATCGTCAAAGAGCTCAAGATAACCAGTGGGCTCTTCAAAATTCCATGCCACTCATGATCTCCAAATCATAAATTGTCTTATATTCCCCCCTTCGGTTTACTCAAGAAGCAAGCTCCCTAGAAAATTCCCAAACATCCCTCCAAGTATTTATCATTGTAGGGCTCTTTTTTGCTCATCATAAAATGGTGACTCCCAAATTGTTGTCATGAAATTGACCTTCAGTACTGGCAGGAAACTGAATAATTACCCCACGGATGTCCAATTTCGTAACCCCTGGAACCTATGAGTGTTATTTTATATAGCAAAAGAAACTTTGTGGTTGGGATTGAGGAAAGGATTTTAAGATGAAAAAATGATCTAGGTGGGCCCAATTTAATCACAAGGGTCCTTTATAAGAGATGAGCAGATCAGAGAGAGAAAAAAGATGATGTAATAATGCAAACAGATATTAAGTGATATTGCCAGAAGCCAAGGAGTGCTGGTATTCTATAGAATCTAATAAGCAAGAAACCACCATCTTTGACAAAACTTTGATTCTGGTCTGGTCAGGACCATGTCAGACAACTCATCTATAAAACAGTAAAAGAATAAATTTTTGTTGTTTCAAAACACTAAGAATATGGTAATTTGTTACAGCAGCAATTGGAAACTATAGGCACATCTCAGAGATACTGCAGGTTCAGCTCAGACCACTGCAATAAAATGAATATTGTAATAAAGTATTATGTAATAAATACATGTAATAGAATACTGTAATAAAGTAAGTCGAATGAATTTTTGGGTCTCCCAGTACATGTAAAAGTTACATTCACACTGTACTACAGTCTATTAAGTGCACAATAGCATTATGTTTAAAACAACGATGTATATACCTTAATTGAAAAATACTTTATTGCTAAAACATTCTAGCCATCATTCTCAGATTTCAAGGACTCATAATCACTGAACACAGATCACCATAACAAATATAATAATAATAAAAATGTTTAAAATAGTGTGAGAATTACAAAAATATGACACAGGAATACAAGTGAGCAAATGTTATTGGAAAAAATGTTATCTATAGAGTTATTCAATGCAGAGTTGTCACAAAACTTCATTTGTAGGAAACAAATGTTTTATTGCTAAGTGCAATAAAATAAGGTATGCGTATAATACAAAATTTTTCTTTGTATATACTTATTGAAAAGGGCAAATGGAATAATCTTAAAGGGAAGAAAAGGAAGTATCTAAAATTTCTTCAGAGGCTGAAGTTGCCATATATCAAAGCTCATGTGTTTCCAAATGTAAATTCAAATTTTCAAGAAGTTTTTGCCTGTGATATAAGTGATGTTTATAAAAATTTTCCACATTCTGTAGTCCTACAGTTCCACATTCTGTGATCCCACTTGGAGGTGTGCTAGAACAAGATCTTTTTGCTTTCAAATGTCTCTACAGAGGCACTTATCAAAGCTGTGAATATAGAATCTGCTTATCCTGGCTGACTCACAAAATCTTTCAAAGGAACGCAGTATGTACTGTAGTAGCTCAATATTCCCCAGGCATTCACACAAGAAAGAATTCTAGAGGGGCTTAAAGTGGCATTGCTATGTGCAAGTTATAAATAGCTTAAAAGATACCATGCTTATATGGGGATCTTTTTCAATTTTTCAGAATTAACTTCACAGCAGAAATAAAAGCATTTATTAAACTTGAAAGGTGAATATAAACTATGTAAAGTATGATACCAAATTCAGGAATTGAAGACTTATAGAGACATACAATTTTTGAGAAAAATAAGTAATTAATACTTGGTAAAAGAATTTACCAAACTAGATTCCTTCAGTTCACAGAATATGGGGCTTCTCTCTATGTCAGAGAAAGGCACAAATATTTTGTTTCTTTATAATTTTTAAGGAAGGAGAAACTCCCCATAATAGAGCTTCTTAATCAATAATTTATTTACAGATATGAAACTGAAGAATCAATTTTTTACCGTGTGAAGAATCAATTTTTTACCTTGTGAAGAATCAATTTTTTACCTTGTGAAGGAGCCAATACCGTAAGACATGTCAGTTTTCCATTGAAGACTGAATAAAAGATATGATGCTAGAGCCATTTTAAAAGAATTAACAACACTTACTATAAAATAAAAGTATTAAACACAGCTGTATATATTTACTCCAGGCATTCATATTTATCTACCTTTACAACAACAACAAAACTTTATTCACTTCTCCTAATACACAATATTCTGATAAGCAATATCGTAAGTCAGATGAAGGCTGGATTCTAAATTCATATTAAATATTCCAAATATTTAATTCTAAACCACCACTAGGATGGAACTGAAAGAGGAAAGTGTAGGAGAAAGAGAATTAATCCCTCCAAAGGTCAAGGGTTTTGATCCACTACTGAAGCACCATCTCTTCTTGAGTTAATAAAGTTGGTTGTATAGTTGCTACTATTGCCCATTCTCAACTGTACTTACTAATAACTACCTTAGGTTGAAAGACAAATCAGGGGGCACCTGGGTGGCTCAGTGGGTTAAAGCCTCTGCCTTAGGTCATGATCTCAGGGTCCTGGGATCGAGCCCCACATTGGGTTCTCTGCACAGCAGGGGGCCTGCTTCTCCCTCTCTCTCTGCCTGCCTCTCTGCCTACTTGTGATCTCTCTCTCTGTCAAATAAATAAATTAAACCTTAAAAAAAAAAAGGACAAATCAGTAGATGCCTGTGTGGCTCAGTTGGTTAAGCATCTGCTTTCAGCTCAGGTCATGATCCCAGGGTCCTGGGATGGAACCCGCATTTGGCTCCTTACTCAGCGGGGAGCCTGCTTCTCCCTCTGCCTGCTGCTCCTCCTGTTTGTGAGTGCACGCACGCTCTCTTTGACAAATAAATAAATAAAATCTAAAAAAAAAAAGACAAATCGGTTGAAGTATACAAAAGCATATTATTAAATTTAAGTACTATATGAATTTTCACGTTTAAAAAAGGTCCATTTAAAAATCATCATTAAAAAATGTTCATCCTGGAGTGCCTGGGTGGCTGAGTTGGTTAGGCGACTGCCTTCAGCTCAGGTCATGATCCTGGAGTCCTAGGATCGAGTCCCGCATCGGGCTCCCTGCTCTGCGCGGAGTCTGCTTCTCTCTCTGACCCTCTGATCTCCCTCTCTCTCAAAAAAAAAAAAAA
>CM052799.1:106853165-106870150 GCA_028533885.1 Nasua narica | reverse complement strand
ACCTGGGGCTGCAGTTCCTAACTGAAGCTCACAGTCCTCTTCCAGGCTTGTATGGTTGTTGACAGAATTCATTCCCTTGTGGTTGTGGAACTGAGATCCTCAGGTTCTGAGGTCATCTCTCTTCACAGGACACAAAATGGTTATTTGCTGTCTTCAGGATGACTGGGACAATGTCTCTGATGCTTCAACTTCTTTTCAAGACCACACTTGCTCAGGCAGGCCCTTACCATTATCCTTCTTTTTTTTTTTTTTTTTTAAAGATTTTTATTTATTTATTTGACAGAGAGAAAGAGAGAGAGAGAGAGAGAGAGAGAGATCACAAGTAGGCAGAGAGGCAGGCAGAGAGAGAGGGGGGAGCAGGCTCCCCGCCCAGCAGAGAGTCCAATGCGGGGCTCGATCCCAGGACCCCGAGACCATGACCTGAGCCAAAGGCAGAGGCTCTAACCTGCTGAGCCACCCAGGTGCCCCACCATTATGCTTCTTTTGACTGACTCAAATTCAACTGATGTGAGACCTTAATTTCATGCAAGGCACGAAATGCCTTTACGCTTGCCATGTAATCTAATCAGAGGGCTAAAATCCATCATATTCACAGGTCCTGCTTATGCTCAAGGGAATTGGATTATGGAAGGCCACATATACCAGGAGTCAGGAAGCCATCTTAGAATTCTGGCTACCACCATGTGTAAATAGAATAAAACTTCAAGCAAAGTGTCCTAACTCTTACTTGCAACCACCTCCTTACCCTGTCCTATTTCCAATCATTTTATTATTTTGAAGTTCCCTTACCCCATGATAAAGAAATTCTGGAATTGCAACTACTACTATTGTGTTTAACTCTGCTTCATGTCAGCATTGCTTTTTTCATTATCACTCCCATGGATCCTTTTCAGACATTTCTTTTTTCTAATCATCCCACATGAAATTTTAGTACCACAGATCGTACATATATATCTGTTTATGTACTGCATATATTCCTGTGCTTTATACATAACAAAGAATAAAACTCTCCTCAAGAACTGGTTTTTGTTCCCTTGGGTGCAATATCGCCCCTGCTGAGAATGAATGTTCTAAGTAAAAGCCCTTGATTCTATTTGTTACTCAGCTGTGGATACAGCACCAATAACAATTTAATACTGTGTAATTCTTAGAAATGGATGAAGGCAGGCGTGCTTACAAAGCCAGCCCTTAACATAGAAGCTGGCTATAGAATGTGTGAAAAGCGTTCTTTTCCTTTGATACTGTTTCTTCTTCTTTGTTACCCAAATTTGAATTATTTCATTTGTCGCAAATATCCATACCCAGGAATCAACAGAAGCAGAAACTAAAACAGAATAGTCACTGCTTTCCGAGTATTAACAATCTAACACATGGCTGTATAAAATGTAGCGATATCAGTGGACAATAATTATTCACGCATCTCAATTATTCATGGTCTCCTTTTCTCTCAGGGAAAAAGCACTATGTCTTCTTTATGTGAAACACTGATTAAAAATCGTAACTCAAATCGTGCTTGAAAACAATCAAGGCAATTATAACAATAATTTTTAATTATATTGTCATTTTCTTTACTAGACTTTGGCATAGATAGTTAACTGCTATAAAAATGTCACACGAATTGAGAACACTTGAAAATGCATGAGAGTATTCATGGAATGGACTGGATGGAGGAGCGCAGGGTGAATGAAAGAGATAGCAATACTGACAAGCTGGTGGAGACACTGTGTTCCATCCTGTTACGCTGAGCAGTATAGTACATTCTCCTCTCAGGTATACATATCCGGGTACAGAGTGTACAAGATGTTCTTAATGTGGGGAAATATGGGTGCAGCTTCATAATGCCATCAAGCATGAAGTCAATTTAGAAAAAAAAATATTACTTGTTTCCAGACTTTATGGACACCCTGTATAAATAAATTCTTAGTATAAGAAACTGTAGGGAAGGTGAACATATAAGAAATGACTATAGTAGCCCAGAGTAAAATTTCTGCATCTTATTTACTAAGAATGTTTTGTTTTCCTGCACACTGATTGAAACATAGTATAGAGCATTCTTTCCTGGCAATTCTTTCTTTCAAGACATACTCATTCACTGGTTGCTTACTCTGTGGCAGGAACTCTTCTAGGTATTTGATACAAAGGGTGAATAACCTTGTAGTGTTTAGAATCTAGTACAACACTTCTAGAAATTTAATGTGTATCACCTGTAAAGTTTGTTAAAACACAGATTCCTGGATCCTACCCCCAGAGATTCTTTCTGAATAAGTTTGAAAGTGAGGCCTGACATTCTACGTGTCTAGTGGGCAGCCAGAGCTTATGTGGCTGGTCTACAAACCACACTTTAGAGTTGACCAACGCCACAACATAACACATTTTGTGTAGCAAGTTTATTCTGCTTCATTCACTCATTCAGTGGCATGCTTCCTCCTTCTACTCAGATTTCTCACTGTTCTATTATTTCTACTATCTTTCCTTCGATCACAATTGCCTCTGGGGTGTTTATTTTTATACTTCTGAGTTCTAGGATGGCTTTTCAAAAAACAAAACATTAGACCTTTTCTTAATAGTAATAGCCTTTCACTGATAGCTTCTTATGTACTTTGTTCTCCTTACTACATTTATAACCAAAAAGGAAAGAAAGCATATTATGAGAAGATGTTTGAGGATAAATAATGCAAGCTAGAGTTCCAGAGAGCAACATTTAGTCAGAAGAAGAATCCCTTTTCTTCTAAATATATGAATTGAAGCAACCTTATCTAGGCAGTAAACAAGTTTAATGTAAATTAGCAAAACTTGCCCCAAAATAATTTGACATATTGGTATGCTTAATCATTTTTGTAATATATGTTGTTTAGTCATGAGTACAAAGTGGTATATTTGTAATGATAAAGCTAATCCGGTGATTTTTTTCCCTTCTTGAATCAATGTTACTTCTTTAAGATTTATCAATAACAGCAAAGCAGTAGGTTTTCTAATAACATGCACAATTTAATATTCTTCTCTTACCCATACATTAAAGAGACACACACTCTTACATAATATACCTAAGTAATTAGGATTCCTTTCCTAAGCTCTAGTCAATGATAGAACATATACTAGAAACATTTTTCAATGTATATGTTATCTGTGTCTGTGTCTATGAAAGAGGAGAAGAATGATGTAAAAAGGGAAGAGGTCAGTAGGAGGAATGGAGAAAAGAAAGAGGAGGGAACTGAAAAACATCATGGTTTTCATCCACAAAAATAGCTAATCTCCATTCAGTAAACCAGAATTAATTGTATGATCAATGCACTTCTCTCATTTAAAATGTCTGATGACCCATGCTTGTTACATACTCATGATAAGTATACTTTTTAAAGGTTTGGGCTCTTAATACAAAAAAAAAATTATTGAAAAAGTTCTTTCTGTTGATACATGTATTTATCTTTCTTGGGGGAGAGAGAGAATGCGCATGGGCAGGCATGCATATGAGCAGAAGGTGTGGAGAGGGACAGAAGCAGAGAGAGAAAAAGAATCTTAATCTGACTCCATCTTGAGTACGGAGCCATCCAGAGGTGGGGCTCCATCTAGACCCTGAGACCATGACCTGTGCCAAAATCAATTCTCTAATGGGGAATTTAATGGACTGTGCCACCCAGGCACTCTTCTACATGCATTTATGAATCACTTAGAACATATGGTCAGTTGCTGTTAGTGAATGAGAAACAAAATATGTAATTAATGGATTTTCAGGATATGGGTTAGTGAGTAAACTATCTGTAATGATAATTTTGCCTCCCGCATTTCTACTACACAGATTACATGATGTATTCTGATTACTGTAATCAGTAGTGATGAGGGTTTTTAAAAATATTTATACCACAATGAATCTATTATAAATTTAAATTATCACTGAGCAGGTTTTTGTAATAGTGAAATACTAAAATATTTGTTTCTTTCTAAAGATTGCACGTGCACACAAACATGCAATGCTTTGAAAGTCTCAGTTTCCTTCTTTTTTTTTTCTTTTAGATCAAATCCCTAAGTCTAAAGCTAATTGTTATCATTGCTTCATATTCACATAGCACTGAGAAAGTCAAGGAATTTATGAAATCCTGGACAATGACTTCAAATCTTCAAAACCTCAGTAGGAATATGTTAAGAAATGATAACCCATTGTATACCCCTTCATTATGCATTTATTTTATGTGTCTTAAAAAACATCAAAATTGTTCCTTCTCTGTACAGATGGAAAGGAAACTACTAACCCATGAAATGCAGTTGGAATTGAATGCAGCAGTGTATGGATGAGCACATGTCACAACTTCAACTGTAAAACAAAATGTATTAGCTCTTTTTGATGCTTGGGCCTCTCTCTCTTTTATCTCATTTGGCCAGGTATACAAAAATAAAACATTAACACCAAGGATATCAATGTTTAGTTTCTCACTGAATTTGTCAGACAGAAATGTTTCTGATTTACAGAGAACCCTGGTCTAGAGAAGAATTCTCAAATTTTACAGTACACCCATACCTGTTGGGAATTTTGTTAAAACCCAGCCTCTCATTCAATAGCTTTGGCTGGGGCTAGGAATTCTGCATTTCTCCCTATTTTAAAAATGTTATTTATTATCTATTTATTTATTTTAGAGAGAGCAAGAGAGAGAATGCATGAGTAGAAGTGGGGGTGAGGGGCAGAGAAGAAGAAAATCCCAAGCAGATGCCATACTGATCTCTATGCAAGGCTACATCTCCAGACCCCAAGGGCTTGACATGAGCCAAAATCAAGAGTTGGACACTTAAGCGACTGACCCAGGCAGGTAACGCAGGAATTCTGCATTTCTAACAACCTTAAAGTAATGCTGACATACTAGTTGTCTTAAGGGTGGGATGTAGATGAGAACTCCCTTGGGTCAAGTAATGCTCCACTACTAAATTGTGGAGGCCACTTAAGGGTTTCCAGAAACTTCCTAGGAACATATATATTAGTGTTTTCAGATGTGAGAATAAAACCTCTGAGATATTATTTAAATAATACTTCAATCTTTTTTCTAATCATGAAGAACAAATTTCCTACAGAGCACACATACAACCATACATGCTTACATACCTACCTGAAGATACAAAGAAACCCAAAATCCAACCAATTATGTAATATTATACTCAAAGCCAATGCTTACAGTATCTAGTCAACAACTTCTGTTCTATCACTTATAATTGTGGTTCAAAACAATGGAAATATTTGAGGCATGGAATTTTTGAAATCTGTTAATTATAACTTACTATTAAATATTTTATTTTTACTGGCTGTAGATTCAATATAAGGATCCTAAGCCATAGTTATTTGAAAAGAGGAAAATGTTGTGACTTTACATCTAATGAAAAAGGGAGGCTGACGTAGATTTAGAAGAGAGAGTGTCTGCTTTCTATCCATACTTTTCTGCCTTCTTTCCAGTTCTGAAAAGCTTTATATTAACAGCTTACAACCCATCTAGAAAAGACCTTCAGCATTTAGGCAAAGGAATAATGATTTTAGAATTTTCTTGTGAATGGAGTGATGCCAGAAGATGTTATAATTGTAGTCAAGAAAAACATTAATTGTGTTATTTTGATGGCTCATTTTATGGCAATATTTTTAATGCAATCTGAAAGAGACAATCAATTTAGGGTAAAAGATCAATTGAATAGCATTCAAAGACTTTGCCTTCCATTCTTGGTTATTGAGAACAATTTGGGAAAGGAAACTATGTATTGAGACATATCATGGGTATTCCAAACTCAAATCCAAAATTAATTGAATTAATCCATATTATCTCTCACCATCCAACCCAGAGTTTTCATCTCTGGCTTTGATCTCTGTTAATGACATTTTTATTTATACATCAATCAATACTATAAATCAGGAATTTAACTTCCTTTTTTCTTTAAACAACAAAGCAATCTTCCTAGAGGCTCTTTAAATGTATCTTGAATAAATTCCTCCTTTCCATGTCTACTGTAAACCACTTTCTTGGGTTCTCATCATCTTTCCTCTATATCTGGTCAGCATTCTTCTACATTGTTCCCTTTATTCAAGGTAAGTACAGTGCTGCTACTTATTTCAGCCATCAGCTCAACCTCTTTCTTTAAAAATATTTAACCACTATAGGAAAACAGAAAATTGATGAATTTGAGGATTGTCTCATTTCTCTCTTTCCTGTGTTGACAGTGCTATCAAGCAGTTGAGCTTGTCAAAGTAATAAGACACAGAAGGTAATAGGACAAAAGCGTTGAGTCTAAGAATTCCCCAAACCCAACAGAGTCCTAATAATCAGAAATTGTTATTTCTCTTGGCATTCATGTTTAAAATATTGATAATATTTGATATGTAATTCAGTCCTACAAAGTAAAGATCTTTCAGTTACTATGGGTGTCTAGAATGCAGAAATGGTTATATGTTAGAATATAATTTAAGACTTTACTAATGAAGACCTTTATGAAATGAAAAACATGGCCCATAACACTGGCATGACACTCACAGTTATCATTATTTCTTAATATGTATCTACTAAATATTTAAAATCTGTCTCTACTAATTGCAACACAAAATGAAATAAAAATAATAGTATAAATAAAATATGGTATGGCTCAAAACTGAAAGTTGCATTCTCCTCTGGTTCTACAATTTTAGGCCATTGGTCATTCCAAGTGTCACTCTGGAGGAATAAACACTGTAGTTCATTCCTCAGGAAACTATCTTTGTAATAATCATTGGATTATAATTCCCTTTGACAGTAACCATAGGCTGTTTATAAGAAGATGTGATGCTAAATAACTTATATTCACATTCCTTTAGTCAAATAATAACTCATTGTTTTAAAAATGGGGTGTTTGTAGAAATGTATTGACTTCCTATAACGAATATATTTTGGAAAAACAGTAATGACACTTTACAGGATTAGGATGAAAATATTTTTAAAAACATTGAAAATAATGTCTTTAACCTTCCCAGCAGAATTTCTCCAGAGAAGACCTGTGTGATTTATCAGTGACCATATCAATCCCCTAGATTGACAGCAAGGATTAGAAACCTATCATTTTACTCAGCAGGATATGAAGCAGGGCTTACCTCTAGAAGCTGGGATGGAGAGTTCTGAGTTTGCTCCCAAAACTACCTATATAGGACCAAATTCAAGATTCCCTATGTTCCACACTATGTCCTCAATGAACCAGAGCTCCTGAATTATGTACAGTAACCTACCATTCCATTTTACCATCATCTAATACCAATTTCCAACTAGTAAAAACTAAGAAAAATTATATGTATTTTATTTTTTGTTGTTGAAGTATAATTCACATACAGTGTCATAGTAGTTTAAGGTGTACTATATAATTATTATAATGATAAATATATGTCTTTTTGATTGGCATCCTTGAACTCAGTTGGCTGAGCGTCTGCCTTCATTTCAGGTCATGATCCCAGGGTCCTGGGATTGAACCCCATATTGGGCTCCCTGCTCAGTGGAGAACCTGCTTCTCTCTCTTCCTCTACCCCTCCTCCTGCTTGTGCTCTCTCTATATATATTAAATAAATAAATAAAATCTTTGAAAATCAACATGAAAAAGTAGCAACAAGCAGTAATACGTAACAAGGGAAAGTTGGAATTGGGAAGCAATTCAATTTACTATATAAAAGTAATTGCAGGGATGCTTGGGTGGCTCAGTCTGTTTAGCATCTGCCTTCCACTCAGGTCATGATCTCAGGATCTTGGGATCCAAGCCCTGCATTGGGCTCTCTGCTCAGCAGGGAACCTGCTTTCCCCTTCTCTCTCTGCCTGCCTCTCTGCTTACTTGTGATCTCTCTCTTTCTCTGTCAAATAAATAAATAAAATCTTTTTTAAAAAAAAAAGTAATTGCAGGGATGCTTTGATTTGGTATTATAAAGTCATATTACTTTGTATAAGTGTTTTTATAATCTACTTAGTAGTTTGAATAGCCAAGCCAAAAATATTTATATACAAATGAATCAGAGGTCAGTTGAAAATTAACTTGGAAAATACCGTAAAATCAAACAAAGCTATCAAACAAAGCAATCAAACAAAAATAATGTTTATAATTTATTTGTATGATTTATTTATTTATTTATTTTAGAGTATCAAATTATACATGAAATGAAAAATCCTCTCCATGTGAGTGAGAGGGAGAGCATCAAAGCCTCCTAAATATGTATCATGATATCTGAGGTAAAAACATTACCTGGTTCTAAAAAGTGTTTTCAAGTTAGTTCTAATCACATTTTCTAGATGTGATTCAAGAGAGTAAAAATTTTGAGTCAGGGTTAGAGCCATATACAGGGGTGAAATAAAAATGTCACAGAACAAGTAAAATATATTCAAGTTTTCCCAGGAGGAAAAAAAAATAACTTCACCTGGGGAGAGGTCTGACTGCTTTAAAGAAATGTTACATAACACAGTATCCACAGAAGAACTAGCATAGATGATTTATGGAGCTTGAGGGATATACAAAGTACACTGAAACATAAATATATGAGCAGGTGGGAAATAGTCCTGAATATGAAAATAGATGAGAGTGAATGAGAGAATGCCTTTCATTATGTATCACCAGTTATAATTTAATGGAAATCCAATACAGAATCTTCTTTAGATAAAACAGTAGAATTTAAAAACAAAACCTAAGACAAATAGAAAATAACTATTCATGCTGGGAGGAAAAAGACGCCCAAGAAGGCATTGCTCAGGAATAGCTTCAGATTTTGTTTTATGGTCATTAGTATATAAAGATCTGTAGTTAAAGAGACAGGTAAGTCAATAGCAAGATGTCATGTTTAATTTAGAGCTTTGACATTACATAGTCTTACTCTGCAGGCTGCTTTCCAGGGATTGGTTTTAGTTTTGCAAATACAGTGCTTCTGTATTTGGTATAATATGTGACAATTTTTTAAAAATAAAGAAATACACTGCTACCCCTGAATGGCTTTGGATGGAATGATTTCACTTGGCTTTTTAAGCAGGTAAATAAATAACACTCAAACATGCTTCAAATGATAAACACTATTGTATTTGAGAAATATGAAAAGATCTCCTGGAGAATCTGACTAGTGGATTCATATAGAATATGTGTCTTGGCTAATTAATGAATATACTCATGTAACGTGAAGGACAATGAATTATTCTAAGGGAATGGACATTTTTAAAATGTTCTAAATTCTCCTAATGGCTTCAATATACTTTATTTTTTATTTCTTACACTGATTCTTCAGGGCGATTTAAAATAGGAAATGGACCCTTAGAAACTATTATTCTACATTTCTATAAGCCCACATGCCTCTTCTAATGATGATCTTTAAACAATTAGACTTTTATAACATAAAGGGTGTCAGTATCCAGTTAGGTTGAATTCAACTATGATATTCCATTGTTCTGGAGGCAAAACTGCTTGACATACAGTCAAGTAAAATTGCTCAATTGTACCTGAGGAAGAAACTGATCAATAATATCATATTAGTGCTGATATAGTGATTTCTTCCTTAAAGATATACAACAGATGTACATTACTAAAAATCATTATTACTCAATATATTTTAGTTTTATAGCTTTTTTAAAAATGATTTTATTTATTTGAGAGAGAGAGAACCAGAGCTAGTGTAAGCAGGTGTAGGGGCAAAGGGAGAGGGAGAAACAAACACCTCACTGAGTCAGGAGCCAGAGAAAGGACTCAATGGGCCTCAATCCCCAGGACCTTGAAATCACAACCTGAGCCGATGTCAGATACTCAACTGACTGAGCCATCCAGGTGCCCCAGTTCTGTAGCTTTTTGAAAAGAGACAGATCTGGACGTCAGGAAGTCTCGTTGCCTGTCCTCTCCTCCACACACACAAACACTGTTTTGTAACTTAGTAGAGAGTTGGCTCAGCTGGTCCCAGTTAGTTCAGTACCACAGGCTGATTCTAGCTGTTAATTCTAGAGGCTCTTGGTTAAAAGTCTCCCTCCTCTACTGGGAAGCTTCTATTGTTGCTTAGTCACATAGAAGTTTCTCATCCACTGTCCCTATAAATATGGTGAGAATTATGGGGAAGGATTCCTTTTAACTGAAAACTGAAAACTTTACTGCGGACAGTCCATCTACGTCTGAAATAAGCTATACAATGATATAAGTCTGGTAAATTAGGTGCTTCATTACCTCTCTGGAGAGGTGATGAAAATTTTCTCCATAAATCTTATTTTGTATCTGCACATATGACGTTAGTGGTGAATTTTAGTCCCTTTGGGCTGCTATAACTAAAATACCATAGACTAAGTGGCTGAAACAACAAATATTTATTTCTCACAGTTCTGGAGCATGGAAAGTCCATGATAAAGGCTTTATAAACAGAGTCATTGTCTGGTGAGAAACCTGCTTCCAGGTTCATAGATAGCCATCTTCCTGCTGTGTCCTCACATGGAAAAATGAGAGAACACTCAGGGGTTCTTTTGTAAGGGTACTAATCCCATTCATGAGGGCTCCATCCTCATCACCTAGTCACCCCCTAAAGACCCATAGTACCATCATATTAGAGGTTAGGATTTCAACACAAGAAATTTGGGGGAACACAAAAATTCAGTCCATAGCACATGGGTATCTATAAGTACTATATAAGATAGGTATTGACCATAAAAGTATACACTCCAATTGAATCAATGCTTTGGATTTTAAAATAGTGTCTATCCAACCTCCACATACCACACCGTAGTGGAAAACATCCCTTCTAGGGGCAGTGGAAGGTTAGAGGGAGTGCTGGTGGCCAAATTCTATAAGTATCCAAGGGATAAGATAGCTATGGAGTGCCCTAGCTCAGCATCTTCCAAAAGGGCCACTGAAAAAATTGTTCCAAACCCTATAGAGAGCAGCACAGGTGTGATGGCTGCTAGCCCCACAGCAAGTAAGGCAGCAATAGGATATGCTAACTTAGATTCCATCAAAACTTCAGAAGAGTTTGCTCTAGACTCTAAGGGTGATAAAACAACAGCAGATACTCAGTCAGTCACCAAAACCCCCAAACAAGAGGCAATTTGAAAGAACATAAGAAACCTAAAGCAAACAATGTCCCTAAAACATGCAGATCATTAAAAAAAGAAAAAAGGTGGGTGCCTGGGTGGCTCAGTTGGTTGAGAAACTGCCTTCGGCTCAGGTCATGATCCCTGAGTTCCGGGATCGAGTCCCACATTGGGCTCCCAGCTCCACGGGGAGTCTGCTTCTTCCTCTAACCTTCTCTCCTCTCATGCTCTCTCTCACTTTCTCTGTCTCTCAAATAAATAAAATCTTTAAAAAAAAAAAAAAAAAAGGTTGGATTTGCTACCAAGGGAAAACTCTGCATTGCAAGACTAGTAGCAGATAAAGGAGGCCAATTCGGAGCTCAGAAAAAAGTCCTGCAAGAGTACATGCCCTTTGCCTTCAAGAGAAATGAAATCATGCCATTTGCAACTACATGGATGGAACTAGAGGGTATTATGCTAAGTGAAATAAGTCAATCAGAGAAAGACAATTATCATATGATCTCTCTGATATGAAAAATTAGAGAGGCAGGGGGTTGTGGGGGATGGGGGGAAAATAAAACAAGATGGGATCAGGAAGGAGACAAACCATAAGAGACTCGATCTCATGAAACAAACTGAGGGTTGCTGAGGGGTAGGGATAGGGTGGCTGGGTTATAGACATTGGGGAGGGTATGTGCTATGGTGAGTGCTGTGAAATGTGTAAGCCTGATGATTCACAGACCTGTATCCCTGGGGCAAATAGCACATTATATGTTAATACAATTTAGAAAAAAAGAATGCATGCACTTTATGGCTGATGGTTGAGGAAAATGATAAGATCAAAAGGACAGCAGAGCTCACAGATATGAGCATTCAATACACAACCAAGCAGATGGTCTGACGCAAAAATTCAGAATGGACTTGGCCTCTCCTGTGGAGCAAAAAGTAAATAAGTCAATCCGTGGACTTCAGAGAATTAACAGGATAAATGAAGCAGAGACGAGAACCAGGTCAGGGAACAGATTTCTGTTCTTTTCATGGGAGAGGGGATGCTCAAAATATTCCTGAAGTAGCTAGATATTGGGAATGACATAGCTCTTAGTGTACTGTGTGTGGATTGTCCTTTTTCTTTTGTTAAGCTGTAAAATTATATAAATATTCTAGGTGCAAGGTGGCATAGACATGTTGCTTGACTACAAGGATTATAGAGTCTGTTTTTGGCTCCTATACAAGTTGGAAAATTTATGAAACCAAGTGGTCTGCACTCATAAAGCCTCCTAATATTGACAGTTATGATAATGTTTCATTCCAGAAGAAAATGTAATGGTCTCATTATGGGTTGAATTATGTCCCATACAAATTCATATGTTGAAGTTCTAACCCCCAGTACCTCAGAATGGAATCTTAACTTGCAGATGGAGTCTTTCGGAAGTAGTCAAGTTAAACTTAGATAATTAGGGAAAGCCAAATTTAATATGACTGTTGTAATTGTAAAAGGAGGAAATTTGGACATAGGCACACAGGGGGAACACCATGTGAAGATGAATGTATAATGCTTCTGCAAGTCAAGAACCATTAAAGATGGCCACGACGTCACCAGAAGCTAAAGGAGAGGCATGGGACCTATTCTTCCTCAACATCCTCAAAGGAAACTAACCCTGCCAGTGCCTAGATCTTGTACTTCTGGCTTCTAGAACTGTGAGGAAATAAATTTTTGTTGTTTAAACCAACAAAATGTGGTTGGTTTGAACCACAGTATGTGATTTTTTTTTGGTATTTTGGTGGCAGTATGTGGTATTTTGGTGGCAGCTCTAGTAAACTAATGCAGATCTTCATACACAAAATTCAGTATAGGAGAAAGTTCTGTGCAATGCTGTCTCCAGCTTCCGAGCCCAGTCTGGCCAGTGAAAGTCCTGTTGAGGACTAACAAGGCTCCAAAAGGACAGTGGCCACTCCTGCTCCTTTACAACTGAGAATCAGAACAATGTGACAGCAATGACTGGAGCTTTCTATGTGGCCTTGAACATTGCTAATGCTTTATCTCTTGTATTACTTATTCTATGAAGAAAACCAAAACCAGTTTGCTTTCATTTAACAAGTCATGTTATGTAACTTTACTTTCCTGAACACATCAGTGATAGATACATCATTAAAACTATAGAAAAACCCAAGTACAATATGAAGTGCTGGTGAAAGTTCAGACAATCTGAACAATTTTTTCTAATATGAACATAAAAAGAAATAAGTGTAGGTACTTCTTTAGCTGCTCTCACAAAACTCAGTTTTACTTTCATAATCAATTCAGTTCTGAATGTTTCATAATTTCCTTTGTATTTTTCCCCTTAATCCATGAGTTAATTTGAGGTTTATCACTCAATTTAAACCCTTTTGGTATTTTCTAGATACCTCATTGTTACTGTTTGCTTATTTCATCCAGGGTGGTTAGAGAACATAACTCTGTATGACTTCTATTTTTTAGAATTTGTTGAGGTAGACCTTATGAATATCGGTTAGGTTCAGTGGATTGATATTGTTCAGATTTTTTTAGTTTGTGTTGTACATTTTATCTTTTCCATCTTCTTAGTTTCTACTCACTCACGTCCCTATTTTTGAAACACATCTTTTGTAATTAGCGTACAATTTCACTTATCTTAAAATGTCTTTTTTTTCACCTTCATTTTGAAGGGTATATTCACTAGCTAGAAAATTCTACATTGATAGTTTTTGTTTTTATTTTTTATTGCAGCACTTTAAAGTTTCTGCCCATTGTTTCTAAGTCAGCTAATACTCTTTGTTTTGGATTTTCTGTATATGATATCTTTTTATCTGGGTTCTTTTTGAGATTTCTTTTAATCTATAGTTTTTAGCAGTTCGAGCAAAGTGCAATTTGGTATGATTTTCTTCCTAAAGATACGACAGAATTACTCAACATTGGCACTATTGACATTTTGGATCAGATCATGGTTTCTTTGGGGAACTAGTATGGGCATTGTAGTATAATTAGTAGCATCTCTAGCCTCTGTGTACCAGGTACCAACAGCATTCCCTTCCACTGCCAGCTGTGACCATTAAAAATGTCTCCAGACATTGCCACACTTTCCCTGCAGGGAAAATAACCTCTAGCTGAGAACCACTGCTATATAGCATACCTCCCTTATTTACTTATTTTATTTTTAAAATTTTATTTATTTATTTATTTATTTATATTTATTTTTGATTATGTTATGTTAGTCACTATACAGTATGTCATTAGTTTTTGATGCAGTGTTCCAAGATTCATTGTTTACATTTAACACCTAGTGCTCCATGTAATACATGCCCTCCTTAATACCCATCATTGGGCCAACCAGTCCCCCCACCCCCCTCCTCTCTAAAACCCTCAGTTTGTTTCTCAGAGTCCTTAGTCTATCGTAGTTCATTTCCCCCTCCAATTTACCCCCTTTATTTTTCCCTTTCTTCTCCTAATGTCCTTCATGCTATTCCCTCTGTTCCACAAATAAGTGAAACCATATGTAATTGTCTTTCTCTGCTTGACTTATTTCACTCAGCATAATTTCCTCCAATCCCACCCATGTTGATGCAAAAGTTGGGTATTCATCATTTCTAATGGCTGAGTAATATTCTATTCTATGTATGGATCACATCTTCTTTATCCATTTGTCTGTTGAAGGGCATCTCAGCTCTTTCCAGAGTTTGGCTCTTGTGAACATTGCATACCTCCCTTAAAGTAAATCTTCATTCAGGTTTTGTTTTGTTTTGTTTTTGTTTTTGCTTTTTGTTTTTTGTTTTTTTTGGTTTGTTTGTTTTGTTTTTTTTGGAGAAGAGGGGGTAGAGGTGTTACTACTGACCCATCTGGGTAAAAGTATTGGTCTATACAGGGCTGAATAGTTAAAGGGTTGCTACTCTTTGGAAACACATACAGCAATTTATTCATAAATTTGATCTTTGTATAACACTTATAAATGCCTATGTGAAGTGACACATGTAGAGCAAACCACCTGGATGTACAAAGTCAATTAAGCCTATTAGTCATCTTCTACTCTGCAGCCTGCTAAATATATGTTGTAAGCCATCATAATAATGGAACCACCAAAAAAGGATGAGAATGGCCAATTAGAAATTTTTATGACTTACGTAATTGTCACTGGGCCAGCCTTTTCAATGATAACTTCTATAGGATCAGCTGGTCCCATTCTAGTCAGTGATTTAAAGTGATATATGAACATACACACTTAGCTGACTTTCTATGCATCCAAGAGTCAGGGAAAAAAGGACTGTGAGAGGAAACAGTTAAGTGTTAAAGTGATCCTTCTACTTTATAGTGCCTTTTTTAACCATGGCTGATAAATAGATAATATTGCTCAGATGAGGGACATCCAATGAGCATGAACAATGACACAGACTTTGCTTCAGGTGATTCCATAGTCATTGCAGTCTGTCTCCAGATGTTATTCATGGTGACAAAAAAGATAATTATTGGGTTTCTATGGAACTTTTCACTCCAGCAAACGGAATGGGAACAGTAAAAAATGCATGGCATTCAATCTTGGAAAGTGGTAGGAGACCGGAGGAGGTGGTATCTCTCTCCTTTCCTAACAGATAGGGACAAAAAACTCCAGTCAACCTCTGATGATTTTCCCAGGTAATAGCTCATAAAGTAACTTCCTCACATAGTAGGATTTATAACTTTCTATCTGATCCAGTTATATGAAACTTTATTTATTCTCACATCCCAGAAAATGTCTCAATTATCCCTATGACCTGACGTGACAACAGAGATAAAAGACGGATATGAAATAGTTCCATAAGCATTGAGGACTACACTAGGGGGAAGGGATGGATCTGGAGTATCTTGGAGGATAATTTCCTTCCCTCTTTTCATGGATCAGTAAACAGCTGACTCAGTAGGTTTGAGTTGGACAACACAAGAATGGGTTAATACCAGGAATTGCTATTGGACATTTCTTTTATCAATTAGAATACCAGGAACTGCTATTGGACGTTTCTTCCTTTTCAACCAGAAAACTTCTATTTCTTACATGTTTATACAACTGTATCCTATCAGTTGACCCCATAAATATGTAATTAATTTAGGGGAATTCTCTACTGAAAAGTTGGCCATGGTAGATACAGTCCATCTATACTAAATCTAAACTGCAGGCTCGGGGTTAACCTTTTGAGATTATGATGGTCTACTTAAAAACTTGAGGCACTTGGTGGGTATTGAGTAGGGCACATATTACATGGAGCAATGGGTGTGGTACATGAACAATGAATCTTGCAACACTGAAAAAATAAAATTAATTAATTAATTAAAAAAAACTAAGGCATGTAAATGTTTCCCCAATAAAGAATTTTTATACCCACTCGATGTGCTAGTCATGTCCATCTGTAACCCTTTAGTATCATAATTTTATTCTAGAACATCCTATAATACTCATAATTATAAATTAATATATTAAAAAGAAATATTTAATATGCTAACATCATTTTAAGTAGTATGTTGGAACTCTCTAAAATAGCTATTAGTGCTATTTCAGTCATATTATGAAATCTCTTATATAACGACATGTGTATTAATGAAAATATATTTCATGACATTTCAATTAAATTTCCAAAATGCTTATAGACATTAATACTATCATTATCATTAAATGCTTTTTGCTGTAGAGAAAAAGTCAAATTGATTTGATAATATATTCTTTTTTCCCCAAATACTTTTATTTTTTCAGTGTTACAAGATTAATTGTTCATGCACCACACTGAGTGCTCCATGCAATATGTACCCTCCTCAATACCCACCACCAGGCTCGCCTAACCCCCCACCCCCACCCCTCCAAAACCCTCAGTTTGTTGTTCAGAGCTCACTGTCTCTCATGGTTCATCTCCCCCTCCAATTTCCCCCAATTCACCCTTCCTTTCCTTCTCACAATGCCCTCCACGTTTTTCTTATGCTCCACACGTGAGACCATAAGATAATTGACTCTGCTTGGC
>CM052799.1:106822597-106852665 GCA_028533885.1 Nasua narica | reverse complement strand
AATCTCCCTGATGGCTAAAGATGATGAACATTTTTTCATGTGTCTGTTAGCCATGTGTACGTTTTCTTTGGAGAAGTGTCTGCTCATGTCTTCTGCCCATTTTTTGATGTGATTATCTGTTTTGTGAGTGTTGAGTTTGAGGAGTTCTTTATAGATCTTAGATATTAGACCTTTGTCTGTTGTGTCATTTGCGAATATCTTCACCCATTCTGTGGGTTGCCTGTTTGTTTTGTTGACTGTTTCCTTTACTGTGCAGAAGCTGTGGGCTCTTCATAGATAGACTTTATGATGTTGAGGAATGTTCCTTATATCCCTATACTTTGAAGGGTTTTAATCAGGAATGGATGCTGAATTTTGTCAAATGCTTTTTCTGCATCAATTGAGAGGACCATGTGGTTCTTCTTTCTTCTCTTACTGATTTGTTCTATCTCATTAATTGATTTGCGAATGTTGAACCACCCTTGCATCCCAGGAATAAATCCCATCATGTCATGATGAATAATCTTTTTAATGTGCTGTTGGATCCTGTTAGCTAGGATCTTGTTGAGAATCTTGGCATCCATATTCATCAGGGATATTGGTCTGAAATTCTCCTTTTTGATGGGGTCTTTGCCTGATTTGGGGATAAGGGTAAATCAGGCCTCATAGAAAGAGTCTGGAAGTTTTCCTTCTATTTTTTAAAACAGTTTCAGAAGAATAGGTATTATTTCTTCCTTGAATGTTTGATAGAATTCCCCAGGGAATCCGTCAGGTCCCAGACTTTTGTTTTTTGGGAGGTTTTTGATAATTGCTTCAATCTCATTACTAGATGTTGGTCTAATCAGGTTGTCAATTTCTTCCTGTTTCAGTCTTGGAAGATTATGGGTTTCCAGGAATGCATCCATTTTTTTAAGTCGTTTAACTTATTGGCATATAGCTGTTGATAATAATTTTTGGTGATTATTTCTATTTCCTTTGGATTAGTTGTGCTCTCTCCCCTTTCATTCATAATTTTGTTAATTAAGGTCCTCTCTCTTTTCTTTTGCATTAGTTTGGCCAATGGCTTATCGATCTTATTGATTCTCTTAAAAAACCAACTTCTGGATTCATTGACACATTCTACTGTTTCTCTAGCTTCTAACTCGTTGATCTCTGCTCTAATCTTGATTATTTCCCTTCTTGTGCATGGGATTGGCTTAATTTGTTGTTGATTTTCCAGTTCTTTAAGGTGTAAAGAGAGCTGGTGTATTCAGGATTTTTCAATTTTTTTTGAGTGATGCTTGGATAGCTATGTATTTCCCCCTTAGGATTGCCTTTGCCATATCCCATAGGTTTTGGATCAATGTGTCTTCATTCTCATTGGTCTCCATGAATTGTTTAAGTTCATCTTGGATTTCCTGGTTGATCCCAGCATTCTTGAGCATGTTGGTCTTTAGACTCCAAGTGTTTGAATTCCTTCCAAATTTTTTCTTGTGGTTGAGTTCCAGTTTCAAAGCATTGTGGTCTGAGAATATGCAGGGAATCATCTCAGTCTTTTGGTATTGATTGAGTCCTGATTTGTGACCCAGTATGTGGTCTATTCTGGAGAAAGTTCCATGTGTGCTCTAGAAGAATGAGTATTCTGTTGTTTTAGGGTGGAATGTTCTGTATGTATCTATGAGGTCCATCTGGTCCAATGTGTCATTCAAAGCTCTTGTTTCTTTATTAATTTTCTGTTTAGATGATCTGTCAGTTACTGAGAGTGGCGTATTAAGATCTCCTATTGTTAATGTATTCATATCAATATGACTATTTTGATTAACAGATGGTTATGTAGTTGGCTGCTCCTATATTGGGGGCATAAATGTTTACAATTGTTAGATCTTCTTGGAGGATAGACCCTTTAAGAATGATGTAGTGTCCTTCTGTATCTCTGACTACAGTCTTTAGCTTAAAATTTAATTTATCTGATATGAGAATCACTACCCCAGCTTTTTTTTGAGGCCTGTTGGCATGAAAGATGGTTCTCCATCCTTGCACTTTCAGTCTGGATGTATCTTTTGGTTCCAAATGTGTCTGTCGTAGACAGCATATGGATGGGTCCTGTTGTTTTATCCATTCTACAACCCTGTGCTGTTTTATGGGAGCATTTAGGCTATTCACGTTGAGAGTGATTATTGAAAGATAAGTGTTCATCGACATCATGTATCCTGTGTAGTCCTTGTTTCTATAGATTGTAAATTTTTGTTCTAAGTTACTCATGGGTTCTTTCTACTTTTATAGAATCTCTTTTAATATTTCCTGGAGTACCGGCTTGGTGGTCACATACTCTTTTAATCCTTGCTGGTCTTGGAAGCTCTTGATCTCTCCACCCATTTTGAATGTCAGCCTTGCTGGATAAAGTATTCTTGACTGCATGTTCTTCTCATTTAGTGACCTGAATATATCATGTCAGCCCTTTCTGGCTTGCCAGGTTTCTGTGGACAGGTCTGATGTTATTCTAATGGGTCTTCCTCCGTATGTAAGGAATCTCTTCCCCCTAGCTGCCCTCAGGACCTCTTGTCTAAAATTGTAATTTGCAAATTTTATAATTATGTGTCTGTATGTCTTTCTAGACTCATTGATCTTGACCGGTATCCTTTCTGCCTCTAGGACACAAACACTTGTTCCATTCTCCAGATTGGGGAAATTTTCATTCAGAATTTGGTCAGCTGTATCTTCTAGTCTTCTGTCTTTTTCTACCCTCTCTGGGATTCCAATAATTCTGACGTTGGAACATTTCATGGTGTCATTTATTTCCTTAAGTCTCTTCTCATGATTCCTGAGCAGTTTGCTCCAGCTGTCCTCCTAACCTTTCTTCTCAACCATTTTATCCTCTAGATCACTAATTCTATCCTCTGTCTCCAAAAATTGTTAGACTATTTAGATTAGATTGGATCTCACTGATAGCATTTTTTACATCTGCTAGTATTTACATCTTTTTTTATCTTATTTACATCTGGTTCTCACTTCTGCCCTTAGAGATTCTATGTTGTCATTAATGTTTTTCTTCATCCTAGCCATTGCCTGGATAATTGTTTCCCCGAATTCCCTTTCCAACATATTGTTTATGTCCATGTCCAATAGTTCTGAGGGAGAGGGTGCATTCAATGGGTTTTTCCTCTGTTGGGTGTTCCTCCTAGTCATTTTGATGAGAAGTAGATGAGAGAATGTATAGCTGGATATATTGCCCAAGATCTAGGCATGGTACACCTTCTCCACTGCTGTCTTCTGCTCCTATAGAGATCCAGAAGTGAAAAATCTTGCTCCTCAGTCTGATTTCATGAGTGTTCAGTGTGGTCTGGTAGATATCCAGCTCACTTTAGGGAACAGGTTGCAACAGGATCTCCTACTTCTCCGCCATCTTGTCCCCTCCCTGATATGATAATATATTCTTGATAATTAATATTATGCACAGTAAAAAATAAATAAAAAATGAAATGTTACCAAATCTTGACTTGAAATTAAAATTTGGATTCTCTTTTTCTCCCAAAATTGTTTCTGACACAAATGTAAATCTAGTACATTTTATGTTCAAATCATTTTAAAGTATTTTTTTCCTTAAAAAGCAAAGTATTGGCAATGGGATGTAATGAGTTTCAATAAAATTTCCATATATAACCTGGTCTGGGGCAGGCTCAGTAAGGGTGCCCTGTCTCCTTTCCCCCAGGCCTGTTTTCCCTGTCCTGGGGAGTCTGCACCTCCCTGGTCAGACATGGAAAAAAAAAAGAGCAAAACTTGCAGAGGTTGCAGAGACAAGACAAATGGAGGCTGCATCTTGGAACATTTTGAATGGCTGATATGTGCAAGTAGAGAAAGAAAAAGAAAAAATAGAAAACCAAATTGCAGCCTCTGGGTCAGCACCAGAAGGTCAGGTGGACAGTTACTTAAGCATAACATGCGTGGAAAAGTTTACCGCCAGTAACTAATATCTTCTCTCGAGTGGATGTTCTCATCTTAATTTCTTCTCTTTGAATAAATGAATATTCAGACTTTGTAATTTTAGTGCCATTAAATCCAGTTAGTGTTTTTTCAGTATTGATATATTGAAAATGCTTTTGATTTTCAAACTTAGAGAAAATGGATAGCTCTTTTATTAAGTACTTGTTTTCCTGCATTTGCTCTTCTGTAGGTAGTGGGTGATTTGCCAATTTTTAGTAGTTAAAACATGGACCCAAAGAGTGAACTATATATATATATCACATAAAAGTCTGCATACATCTCAAACATTAAAATCTGTCATTGTATTTTGTCTTCTGTACAAAATGACCTAGTTATCTATATTTTTCTGCTTAGCTTTGTATCTCTCTTTATTTTATTATCTAGGAAGGTTTTTGCTTAAACTTATGGACCTCATGTGTTTAAACTTATCATCAGGGAAATCTTGAAAAATCATTTAAAGAGCTTATGTGAAAGAACATTGTAAATTTTTATGACTTACTAAGTAATGAATATTTGTAGAAAATGTCAAATTGCTCCTAATTTCTATTCCTGTGACTTATAAAATTAGCAGTGTTTCATATTGCAATAAAATGGGGGTTTTTTGCTTGCTGAAGATAAATTCCATATGTATTTTTTTAAGAATTTTATTTATTTACTTGAGAGAGAGAGTAAGAGAGAGAAAGAGCATGAGAGGGGAGAGGGTCAGAGAGAGAAGCAGACTCCCTGTTGAGCAGGGAGTCCAAAGCAAGACTCAATCCCAGAACTCCAGGATCATGACCTGAGCCTAGGCAGTCACTTAACCAACTGAGCCACCTAGGCGCCCCCCATATGTATTTTTATAGTGAAAGCTATACAGCATAATTTAAAAATTATCAAGGTAATGATTTCTTGGTTATGACACCAATGGAATGTGGTGTGGTAACAAAACTTACAAAGACTATATATTGTGTAACTTCATTTACATGAAATTTTATAATGGACAAAAATATCAGTATGGTGGTTGTCACTTGGAGGCTGGAACTGGGATTGATTTGGAAGGAGTATAAAGATACTTTCTGGGACAATGATAATATTTTATAACTTGATGGGATTTGGTTACACAGGTGATATCTTTTGTCTAAAGTTAGTGTACAATTAAGGGTTTTATATTTCATTGTATTTCCAAAGAAATAAAAGAAATATTGAATTCTAATTAACAAAAATGCTGTAATTAGGAGGAAGTATGCTGATCTCTGCTATTTACCTTAAAATGCATCAAAAATAAGACTAATAGAAAAGCATTTAATGGTAGAATCAAAGTAGTGAATACAGTTGTTCACTGGAAAATTCTTTTAATTTTTAATCAAATGTTAGAAAAATATAATGAAATAAGACAAAGTAAAAATTTGAATTACTAGATGAACACAAAACTTATTGACACTTAAGAATAATATATAGGGGTGCCAGTTGGTTGAGCATTCCACTCTTGGTTTCTGGTCAGGTCATAATCTCAGGATCCTGAGATCAAGCCCCAAGTTGGGCTTCATGCTCAGAATAGACTCTACTTGGAGTTCTCTTTCCCTTTCTCAGAGGGAGAAGCAGACTCCCTGTTGAGCAGGGAGTCCAAAGCAAGACTCAATCCCAGGACTCCAGGATCATGACCTGAGCCTAGGCAGTCGCTTAACCAACTGAGCCACCTAGGCGCCCCCCCATATGTATTTTTATAGTGAAAGCTATACAGCATAATTTAAAAATTATCAAGGTAATGATTTCTTGGTTATGACACCAATGGAATTCTCTCTGCCCCACCACCTGCTCTCTCTCTTTCTCAAAAAAATGTATAAATCTTAAGAAAGTATATAGAATATGGGGCACCTAGGTGGCTCAGTCAGTTAAGCATCAGACTCTTGATTTGGGCTCAGGTCATGACCTCAGGGTTGTGAGATCCAGTCCCATGTGGGGCTTGGTGCTCAGTGGAATGTCCACTTGAGATTTTTTCCCTCTGCCCCAACCACTGCTCATGCTGTCTCTTTCAATTAATAAATTGAATAAATTTATAAACCTTAAAAATAAATAAATAAATAAATCTTAATAAATCTTAAAAAAATAAATCTTAAATAAATAAATCTTAAAAAGAAGAAGAATATGTAACTGACAAGAGAAATACCCAGAACACGTAGCTGCAGAGAGTATTATCAATGCCTTATAGGATGGAGATTGAGTCTAATTGTTATACACAACAAGGAAACTATTATTAAGATGAGAAAAAACCTAAAGTACAATGACTTAAGATTTGTGGGGTGTATCAGATTTTCCAATCTCAGTTTTCTCAAAAGTAACATTAAGAGGCGATTCTTTAAAGTAATATACTCTGCAGAATACTAATGTAAAAAAAAAAAAAGTGAAGTCTAAAGAGAAACAGAGCAAATGGAATATTAAATTATTTTCTAAAAATTAGACTTTCCCCTAATCTGATTCCCTTCAGAAAGTAATAAGGTCCTCGCCACAGAAAGTACAGCAATCATTGAAATTTTTCAGTAGTATAGTGGAACAAGTAGGCCAACACAGAATGTAACATTCTCAAGTTCCCAACTTTTAAGAGTTCCTGTTGTGATTTACCGCTATGTCTTTCTTTAAAATGATCATGTCTTCTTGTTTAGCAGCTACATTTTCCATTTCATAAATTAATTAAAGTAGCTCCTATAAATATCCTTGTTACAAATTTCTTTATCTCTCCACTAAATCAAACTTAGCTCTAAAAGTAACCAGTTTTCAGTAACAAACTTAACGGTAAAAGTAACCAATCATCTTATTTCAATCTTCAAAATCTCTTCAAAATGTTCATTTGGGTCTATGGAGCACATCCTAACTTCAATTTAAATTGTAACTAGAGCTTTCTACCACTGTGCTTGTCCTATTTCTAGTTATGTATATATTAGCATATCTATATTCAACTCTAACTTCTTTATGCAGATTGCTTTTTATATATTGAACAAAATATTTGTATCACTTGAACAAATTTTGAACAATAATCAGATATCACTTGGGTAATTCACAGGTCTTATTTCTTGAGATTTTCTTTTAATAAAAATTATCAAAGGGTCTAATAATTCATATTTTAAGCATGTATCATGGATTATTCTGATTAACATAACTCTTTAAGAACTATTATTTTTAATGAGTTCCAAAATAATTTCCTCCTATCTTTGTTACCTAATACTACTCACAAACGCCTGTGAGAGTTGATTCATTGGCTTAAGTTATGTGTATTTCTTAATACCTTAATTTATAAAATACTATTAGCTAACTCTTTTATTATGGCTTAGTCTGTGGAAATAAGCAGAAGTGGATCATATAACATCATGGCTCCAAAAGAATTCACATACAAAAGTCATTTAGACCCCACTCCTTCTGAAATCACACTCTCTCAAAATTAAAATATATATATATTGAAGTTTAATAGATGAGTTTGCCAGGAGTGGATAAAAGTGAGGCTGGAATTTCTTAATAAGCAATGCTAATAAAGACTGACATCACATTTACATATAACTCTAGCCAAAAGATACCTGTATGATTTAGCTTCCTAAAACATCAAAAATTCTGTTGTAGAGCACCTGGGTGGCTCAGTTGATTAAGCATACAACTATTGACTTTGGCTCAGGTCATGATCTCAAGGTCATAAGATGGAGCTCTGTATTGGGCTCCATGCTCAGTAAGGAGTCTGCTTGAGATTTGCTCTTTCTTTCTCCCTCTGCCCCACCTCCTGCTTTCTTTCTCTCTCTCAAATAATAAATAAATTTAAAAAAATTCTGATGTTGTTCTAATTTATATATTTTAAGGGCACTTTTAAATTATATCAAAAATAGAAATTTAAATATACCATATGCAATCATAACCATGAAATTCTAGAATTCCACAAGAATAAGTTTGGGACAAGGTTATCAGAATCAAATAGTGGGGCATAATTTAGTAGTTGAAGTTAGTGTATAGTATTTTACTAGAAGGTCATCATGGAAAACAAATCTAAAAACTGTATTTGTTTGCATATCAGAGAACCAGAAGTAAGAAGAACATTAAGTGGAAGAATATTAGGGGTAAAATGAAGAAACATATCAGATGAGGTTAATAAAGCCAAGAATTATGAACCATGATAGAACAAGGTACATAAAATAACAAGGTGAGAGTGAGGTCCAGAGACAAATATGAAGAAATCAGAATATGCCAACATACGTATTTTCCTCTTTTTTTTTTAGTCCTGAGTATTTTATCCTTTTTTGTTTTTATTTCTACCTTAGGGTAAATTAGTTTCATGTTTCAAGGATTTAAGGAAAATGATAGTTTTATTGTATCTTGATTTCAATAAGTCACTAGACACAATTTCTCATAGTATCTTCAACGGAATGATTGAATAACAAAATCTTAATGACCAAAAGGTGGAATTACATCTATCTGTGTGATTAAATTTTTTAAAAAGTTGATTATTATAGTGAAGTCAAGCTAGAGGAAAGATACTAGTGATAGTATCTAGTAAAAATACAAGAGAAGACTCAGAGTCCATATAATATTTACTATGTGTTTAACTTAGGTGATAACAGAGAAAACATGATTAAAATTTGTGGTTGAAATTGAATTGGTAATATTAGCCAAAGGATTAAATGATTAATCCTTCAGATTAAATGAAATATTAATACTAAAAAGGATTAATTAATATTAATATTATAGACTTCAATATATATAAATATAAATAATATTATAAAATTAATATTAATATTAAAACTAAAAAGGATTAAATGAAATATTAATACTAAAAACATCTTTATCAAAAAGAAAACTAATATCAAATGAACAATAAAATTATATGTATAAGCCTGAAAATAGTATCTCCCATCCAAGATGAAAGAGTGAGTTGACTAATTTCAAAACACTTTAACCAGGTTGGTAAATAGTTTATGTAAAAAGGTTATCTTAGTTGTTATCTCATTACAAGACAATAAAACTCACATGACCTTGAAGGAGACAATTTGAATCATTCTTGTTTGTCTAGGACCGACCACACCTGTGTATCTGAGCTGTACACTTTAATAAGATTTCTAAAAATTATACTAAATACTGGAGTCAGGAAGGTAATAAAAAATGATGAGAGGACTGTCAGCTGTGTCATATAAATAAATTTGGTGGAAAAGAACTGTTTGGGTGAAGGAGAGACATCATCTCAGTCTTAATTTTCTTACATTCCTCAAGTTTATTAGTATGCAATGCACTAATAGCTGTTTCTCTGATTACTTGACAACACATGTAGTGTCGTCTTGCTGTTCAAGTTGTCTTAGAATCATTGATCCCAACATCAGAGTGTAGATGGATTTGAAGGGCTGTCATGTGAAAGAAGTAGGCTTCTCTTTTTACTCCAATGTGCAAAAGTAGAATAAATGTTGAGTTATATCACAGAGATAGATGTTTTTCTCTATGTATGGAGCAATTACCTAACCATTCAGCTTATTATCAGTAATATTTAAGCAAAGGCAACATACATAATTATTTTCAATCATTTGAAATAAAGTAGATTCTTGTTTTAAGAGGAAAGTAGTCTCATTAGCAAGCGTTAGCATCCATTTCAAATCTCAGTTTGTAATATTTTAATTTGGTAAGAAAAAATTGTCAAATAATTTTTAATTTACATTGAAATACTGCATTAGTCAAATAATCACAGTAATAGGTTTTTTGATAAAAACTGACTCTTTAGTCTCTTAATTTTCTTTTTCATCTGTACCTCATTAAGCAGGCAGATACTCTTAGAATTGATATTATTTTCCTCTATATTACTAAGATCTGGAATATAGTATTTACTGACTTGAATCACTTTGTTGAATTAGAGATGACAAAAGAAACTTCATGTCCTCAAAATTAATCTACAATCCTAGAACTTTTACCACTAGCACCATTTTGAATAAGATACTCCCCAAATAATAATGATATAGTACCTATTTGATTCAGAAAGAGAAGCACATGAACTTCTTATGTTATACATGGGTAATATAACATGTGTTACACATGGATTAATTCATCATCTGGTAGAAACTGGACCCTGAGGAAATTAAACTTGAGGGTCATAGGGTAGGAAGTATTACCTAAGGAAGGCAAAGTCAGTCATGGTGTTGGTGTTGAGATAATCTCATTGGCTTGAGTGTTGTTAAAGATATGTATCTAGTAGGGAAAATTTTGGCAGACTTAGCACCACAATTTTTCCCTAGTCTTGTTTATAAAAATTAATAGACATGGTAACAACTTTATG
Organism: Nasua narica; assembly: GCA_028533885.1. Lineage (NCBI taxonomy): Eukaryota > Metazoa > Chordata > Mammalia > Carnivora > Procyonidae > Nasua > Nasua narica. The sequence goes on along the minus strand of CM052799.1, from coordinate 106,842,458 downwards.
GTAGAAAGAACACTTAACATGAAATTTACTCTCTTAACAAATTTAAAATACACAAAACAAAATAAAAAATAAATGTATTGTGAACTATACACACGATGTTGTGCAGGAGAGCTCTAGAACATATCCATCTTATATAAATGATACTCTATGCACATTGAACAGCAACTTCCTATTTCCTCCTCCCCCTTGCTCCTAAAACCACCATTCTACTCTCTGTTTCTATGAGTTTGACTATTTTAGATATGCCATATAAATGGAATCATGCTGCATTTGTTCTTCTGTAACTGATTTATTTCACTTAGCATAATGTTCTCCAGGTTCATTCATATTGTCACATATGGCAGAATTTTCTCCTTTTAAAAGGCTGAATAAGGGATGCCTGGGTGGCTTAGTTGGTTAAGGGACAGACTCTTGATTTCAGCACAGGTCATGATCTCAGAAACATAAGATCAAACCCTGCATTTGGATCCAAAATGGGAAATGGGCGTGGAGCCTACTTGGGATTCTCTCTCTCCCTTTCCCTCTGCACCTCCCTTAATCCTGTGTTTATGTGTGTGTGCACTTCCTCTCTCTCTCTCTCTAAAAAAAATAGAAAAGAAAAAAAGAATGAATAAGATTCCATTGTATGTATATACCACTTTTTAAAATCCATTCATTTATTTAGGGACAACATGTAGATTGTTTTGATATCTTGGCTATTGTGAATAATGCTGTAGTGAACATGGAAATCTAGATATCCCTTTGAGTTCCTGATTTCAATTATTTGGATGTATACCTAGAAGTGGAATTGCTAGATCATATAGTAGGCCAATTTCTTTTTTCTTCTTCTCCTTTTTTTTTTTTGAGAAAATTCCAAAGTGTTTTCCATAGTAGCTGCATCATTTAGCATTTCCACCTATTGTATACAAAGGTTTCAATTTCTTCCCACCCTCGTCAATGCTTGTTATCTTTTGTTTTTTGAAGTAAACCCACATTCATATTGTCAACTAATCTTCAACAAGTGTGTCAAAAATAAACAATGGGGAAAGGATAGTCTCTAAAAAATATGGTGTTAGTGAAAATGGATATTCGCATATGAAAGAATGAAATTGTATCTTCATGTTATGCTATACACAAATAATCAACTTAAATTATAAGACACTGAACTGCAAAACTCACAGAAGATCTAAGGGAAAGCTTCATGATATTAGTAAGGGAAATAATTTCTTGCATAGACATCAAAAACATAAGCAACAAAAGTAAAAATAGACGTGTGGGAGGACTTTAAACTAAAAATCTCTGCACAAAAATGAAACAATCAATAGAGCGAGTCAAAGATTCTGTGTTTGAATGTATTTGAGATCCAATAGATTCTTTTTCCCACAAGTCGTTGGAAAGACACAAAGCACATTAGCATATGAAGGCTCTGAGAAGTCCTGAGATAAAGAAAGCCTTTATATATATCTATCACTACATTTCACAAACTTTATTTAATAAAGCCCCTAGAAACATATCTATTAAACTTCTGAAAAATTAGTCACAAAATCCAAAAGTACACATGGGAGCATTTTTTTTCCATAAAAGAGTTAAGAAAATCTTTCAGTGTGAAGTCAGAAAGTCTCATATAGCACTGCATAGGCAAAAAGCCTAAGTCACTTATTAAAAAAAAATCTCATTTGGAAAGACAATTATCACATGATCTCTGATATGAAGAATTTGAGAGGCAGGGCAGGGGGTCTTGGGGGGGTGGGGGAGAGAAATGAAGCAAGATGGGATGGGGAACAAGACAAACCATAAGAGACCCCTAAACTCATGAAACAAACTAAGGGTGGCTGGGAGGTAAGAGGGTAGGGTTATGAACTTTGGGGAGGGTGTGTGCTATGGTAAATGCTGTGAAATGTGTAAGCCTGATGATTCACAGACATGTACCCTGGGGCAAATAATACATTATATGTTAATAAATTTTTAAAAATGTGATATAAAAAAATCTCACTTGAAGAGCAATTTATACTTTTGATAATCCACAAGAAAATGAGTCTCATTCTAAACCAGGGAGAAACATACTCTTTCTCCTTTTTATAGGTGAGACAGTAATCTCAGAAAAATTAAGTGATGTAACCAAGATCCTCCGGCCTGTATACTGCTCATTTATCCATATTACTGTAATGTTCAGTGTGTCATCCATAGAATTATTATATTTCTGATTTATTTAATGTGAAGTACTTTTTTTTCTTTTTTTAACCCAAACCCTCTTTTACAGAAGTGTTGACATTTTAAAGCTGATCTAGTTCAATTCCATTTACTGCATCAGTGCCAATTTCTCCAATTAGCCTGACAACACATGTAGTGTCAGTAGTCAACTTGTCTTGGAATCATTGATCCCGAGACCAACGAATAAGTACTGCTGATCTTCAAACCAGTGATCAGAATGGCCTTCCTAATCATGGTTGTCCTCTTTCCTTATTATCTGTATGACCCAAACATCCAACAGACTTGAGTCATCTGCCTAGAAGCTGTTGTCATTACTCATTAGAATTTCACATCCAAGAGGTGTAAACAAGTCTGGTTTCTATCTTTAGCCTAAAAAGCTTTGGAACAATTTCTTTTTTCACATTGCCAGAATTAAAATTGTCTTTGTCATTTTATTTAATATTTCACAACTTGCTTTTCTTCAAAAAGGAAATTAAAATCATTTCCTATGAAATTACATGTATACAAAATTCCTATAAAACTTTGCCTTTTTCTATAAATTTACAAAGTATACTTTGATCCCCATCTATATATCATGACGCATTTAGAAATGATGATAATTTGACAATTATTTAATCTACCAATAGGTTTGCAATGCCTCCATGTACACTGTTGCAGTATTATTTCTCTGGAGTTCTAAGTAAATAAATATTGAAGAAATGTGTGCTGCAAAGGAATAGTTCTTTTGTTTTCCCAGATTTAGTTTCTTAATTGGCCATGGGTATAACCATTTAGATTACCAGTTTGGTTAAAACCCGAACTCTAGGAGTTGCTTTCTTTCAGAATGAGGTAACTTGAATGCTTCTCAGATCTTCAGAGTTCTCCAATTCAGTATATTATCAAGACATTATTTCTTTCTTGTTGCCTGACTTTTGGCCTTTTCAGTGCTCTTTCACACCAATAAAGGATGAACAGAAGAGATATTACACTTAAATTAGTCTACTTATTAGTCAGTCACTGAGTCAGCAAGGACCTGCAGGGAGTCCATAGCATACAAATTATAGCAATTTTCTCCTTCATAATCACTTAGTGAAAGGAAAGCTGAAATTTTTTTTCAAGCTATACTATAATCATTATGGTTTTTATGAATTTCAGCTATGTATATTCTCTCTCTTCTACTGTGTATTGGTTATTTTAAATTTTTATTTATATCACTGTGTTTAAGTGTAATTTCTCTTAGAAAAAATGTCATCCGGTGAAATTTGAAATATAACAATTTAGGTTCTGTATAAATATGGTACCAGACTATCACTCCTTTATAATACCCCACATTATTTCCTGTTAAAATACCAATACTTTTTTTAATTTTAATTTTTTAAAAATTATAACTTTACTGGAGTATAAAGAAAATAGTCAGTAGTTTACACAGGCATTATAGGGCTTCTGGTAACTGCCACAATCAGAAATATTGCAATTCAGGGGCGCCTGGGTGGCTCAGTCCAGTAAATGTTTGCCTTAAGCATCTACCTTCAGCTCAGGTCATGCTCCCAGATTCATGGGACCAAGTCCCACATGGGGATCCCTGCTCATTCAGAGGGAAGGCTGCCTCTCCTTCTCCCTCTGCTGCTCCCCCTGCTTGTGTTCTCTGGCTGTCTCTGTTGACTAAAATCTTTTAAAAAAATACTGCAATTGAAAAGACATAATTTTGGACACACATATTCTTCATTCTGGCACATAAGAGTTTGGATTGTTAGGAAATATATAGGAGATGTCTGTTTATTGCCATACTCACACCAACCCTTCACACCCAATTGCTCCAAGTCTCTTGAGGCATAACTTGCACTAAATGAAGAATCAATCCTTTTGCCTTATAAGACTCTAGTATTATGTGTTGTCCATTCTGTCAAACATGAATGGCTTTACCTCCACTCGTGTTCAAAGATAACACAGTATGGCTCAGTGGGATATGCAGTTCCCTAATATAAAGGACAAGAAGAGGTCTCAAAGTAGAATATACATTTCTAAGCCCCATATTTGGAAAAAGAAGAAATTCCACCTAAGAACAACTGAAGCAAAAACTACCCTTTAAGTAGCCAGACACTAGGTAGGAGAAAAGTTTTAAGAAAATCCTATTTCAGTCCAGCATAGTTCCACTACTGAATGATTTACCAGACCCTGGAAAATGCATAAGGACATCCTCTGGTGGCCACCTTTCAACTCTTATTCACAAGGAAAAATTCTTCTCTATCCACATAAACCACAAATAAGGGCAAGAAATTTTCAAGGCACATTTGGCTAAAATGCAGTGTTTGGATTGAATTCATCTTGGTGGAAAGACCAAGTTTTAAAACAAAAATACCACTAGCCTGTGGATAAAACAAAAACAAAAACAAATTCTCTTCCTCCTTTCTCTCTCTGAATTTCTGTATCTACAAGATCTATATCCAAAAAATATAAATAGTGGAGCACCCTGAAGTGTTTAGGAAAAAAATTCTTTCACTATTATAAACCTCTCTTTTATGACCTCAGTAGGAAACAAGATGATATTTCTTTTATGACTCAAGAACAGGAGGTCTCAAAGGAAAGTTTAGGGGTTTGAAAGTTTAGGGCTGAAAAATTCTAAAAATAATAAAGGGCTTAATCTAGTCTGCAAGTAGGTTTTTTTAATGTTGTTTGTAAGAGGAAAGAAGTCATAAAACAATTTTGGACACATATTCCAAATATATGTTGTAATACCATATTCTAAAATTACACTTACAAGCCATTGTAATGTTGGCTAACATCCTTTCAATGGTAGACAGTTCATTAAAGCAGCTGTCCCTATCAGATGCTTTGGAGGAAGCTTCCTGCCTGCCCCAGTACACACTAGTATGTTTGTTTGTTTGTTTTTTGGTCAAAAAATAAAAGCAGATTTCATTTAAAGATCCAGATTTTCCATCTCTCTTGAAAAATGAGAGTGTCTGGCAATATCAATACTAGACCTACATTGCCACAAGGCAGCCATCTGTTTGAGTTGACTGGTATGGCTCTTTAGCTGAGTCACACCCACCCTACTCATAACCACTCTTCCAGGTCTCTTACACTCAGATTCTATTGCCCATTACAAAAAGATCTAAATTTAAATTTCTAAATTTCTAGTCTTTGTCTTATTTTAGCATAATATATTTTCATGACAAACGTGTATACATTAATTAAAGCTATAGCTTTTATTGTTTCTTGATTGATTGTTATTTTGATCTGGCAATTGATTATTGCCAGATATCTCCAATTCATAAACATAAATCAAGAGTTTAAATGATTCACTGAGGCACAAACCAAGGATTTTTTTTTAAAGATTTTATTTATTTATTTGAGAGAGAGAGAGAGAGCACACACACAAGCAGGGGAAACAGCAGAGGCAGAGGTAGAAGCATGCTCCCCACTGAGCAGGGAGCTGGACATGGGACTCAATCCCAGGACCCTAGGATCATGACCTGAGCCGAAGGCAGAGGCTTAACCAATTGAGTCACCCAGCCACCCCAAACCAAAGAATTTTTAACACATCAATTCTGTTAGACAAAAATGAAAATTTTAGAAATTTATTTTATATTCTTTTGAGATTTGGCCAGAATATGATGCCAATTGAGGCTGAAGGCAATCATATGGCCTCTGATGGATTTTTATAGAGAGCTAATGAAGTTAATACTAGTTTATGACTATGTGGTGAATCCTATATTATATGTTCTTGTTCAGTTCAACATTGACCTGAGAAAATCTGATTTACACTTTGTTACAGATTAAAGATCCCATAAATTAACTCGTCACAACACGCTATCCACATTGGTAATCTTGATGTGATAGGTCATGGGTGATTTTGCTTCAATGGAAATGACTGTATTCTGTGAATTTTCGCACTGAGTATATATTCATCATGTAATCATATGAAATAAATATTATTTCTCAGTTTTATTTTTATATACCATGTATTGAAACATTTTTGTATAATTGTCTAATCAAGTTTTATTATCTAAAAAGGCAGTAGTAATCCTTGTTTTTAGGGTAGTAGTAGTCTTGCTTCATATTTGACTTTTGAAGTTAGTTAAACTTAAAACCAGATAATCTCACATTTCATAATAATGCAATTAATCTGAGCTCTACTATTTTTAACAATAAAAATAATAACTAAAATAACTGCATAGAATTTTCTTAACTTTTAAAAACAATCTTGCGACCAAAGTCAGAAACAGAAAGAACAGTTGGGATGCTAACTGTTCTATCTGTTCTTTTGCTTTTGTAATTTCCTATAATGAAATAAAAATATACTTTTGTTAATTGTATGACTCAATATAAGCTCTTTCTTCATCACTGAGTCATCGTTTTCAAGAGGAAATGTTTGGTTTCATTTTATCAAGTGATTGGATTTAAATTATAATATATGAATCAATTGTTCAATGAATAACCATCAGTAATAAATGTTGGTCCTAAACACTCTAAAATAGCAGCTTACCGTAAAGCAGGTAACATGTTTAAAAATGAAGGATCTTAAAAATGAAGAGATATTTACTGAGAGTTAAGACTTACTCTTACTATTACCCTTACTCTTACTGACTCTTAGTAAGTCAAATTGGCTTGACGCAAAACTTTGTTTTCCATTTAGGTGAGAACTATCTATCCGTTAGTCATATTCCATTCCAAGAACAGCTTGATGCTTGTAAAATAATATTGATAACATAATTAATGAATAGTCATTTAGTGTGCTACCCATTAACGAGTAAGAATCTTTAAAAAAGAGGAAATGTAATTATATTTAGTAAGTACTCACAAACTATCAAAAGAAGCTGATCATGTTGGTTTTGTTCTGTTTTGTTTTGACATTAGAGTATAGGTTTCTGTGTGAAATGGTAAAAATCTGTGATCCTTAACTCCAGGATTTCTTTTTTTTTTTTTTTTTTTAAGATTTTATTTATTTATTTGAGAGACAGAAAGTGAGAGACAGCATGAGAGGGGAGAAGGTTAGAGGAAGAAGCAGACTCCCCGTGGAACTGGGAGCCCGATGTGGGACTCGATCCCGGAACTCAAGGACCATGACCTGAGCAGAAGGCAGTTGCTCAACCAACTGAGCCAACCAGGCACCCTTAACTCCAGATTTTCACTTGAGATCTTCTCTTTCTTTCCCATTGTGTTTCAGGAAAACTGCATAATTATAACCTGTTGGCGTTTTGCCCAGGTCTTACAAGACTGTCTCTTCTGTAAAATCCCATTTTATCTAATATCTGGAACTAGAAATTTCATTTTTTAAAATATTTTATTTACTTATTTGACAGAGAGAGAGATCACAAGTAGGCAGAGAGGCAGGCAGAGAGAGGGGGAAGCAGGCTCCCTGATGAGCAGAGAGCCAGATGCGGGGTTTGATCCCAGGACCCTGAGATCATGAGCTGAGCCAAAGGCAGAGGCTTTAGCCCACTGCCACCCAGGCGCCCCTAGAAATTTCATTTTTAATTAAATATACAAGTATCAAGGAAACAGATTAATACAAGCCAGGTAATAGTATGTATATTTAGAGGGTCTAACTATTAATTGTAATATTCGAAAATCCACAAGAAGTATCTTCAGCCTCTGTAAAGAGGTTGGAGATGGTTTTCATTTCATTTTGAATTATTTTTCCATTTCATATTAATTCTGTAAGTATATTACAGTGTTTGGCAACCTCATAATTTTGAGAAGGTTCTGCAAATTACCATGTACAGTTTAAATTATAGCTTTTTAAAAAAATATCTGTTAAAATTCAAAAGAAGAAAAATGTCTAGAAAACTGTTTTATAATGTAAAACAATATACTTGCTTGGAAGCATTATTGCATTTATGTTATTCTCTAACGTACACATGAAAACATTTTGTAGTTTGTTTTGAGTAACTATCTTCATAACTTACCACATTAAGAGCATCCAAACTGTTATTAAAATTTATAGTTCTTATTAATATTATAAATTTTGATTACTATTTTATCAATACTTATACCTCTCTCTGTTTATAAGATCTGTTTGCTTTCTGATCCCCCATCCAGAAAGGGGGGGCATACTTTACCTTATTTCATCATTATTGATATTGAAACAAATATGTGTTTCCATACCTGCTTTATTTTTTAATTCAAAAATAGTGTTTGAAGGGAGGATAGTGAAAGTGGTTAAATTGTAGAAATATGCTGTAAGCTTCACAATGTCAAGATTGTGATTCATCATTTATCTTTGTGTGATTCCCTTTGTTTTGTGATTCAAAGCAAATTACTTGAAAAGAAATAATTACATTTACTAGCTTTTTTTTTCTTAAATTGTTGCAGCATTTATGATGAAAATGTTGAAATATAAAGTCCTTTATGAATTCAATTTTAGTGGATTAAGTTTCTATATTCACTACTTGCAACATTTTTATGTTTTCTCAATCAGCTAAATATAAATATATATAGTTATATACACACATATGTATGTAAATATATAAGAACAGAGTGAATTAATCAACAAAGAATAGAAATGATACCATAATATGAAATATTGTTCTGGCCAACTGTTATTATAATGCAAATGAAAAATAGAAAAATAATAGGATTACTGTTGAGTAAATAATCAGTAATATATTTTGTGACACACATTACTAGATAAAGCAAGTAGTCTGAAAATCACCCGTTGAAGAAGAAAGTACAATTTATACTAGGTCCAGGACTACTGGGAAGGCAGGTCAACAATCTATTATTATTATTAAAGGTGGAAACTGAAAACAGGTGGAAACTGAAAAGCAGGGGTCAGTTCTTCTTCAATCATTCTGGCATTTATTCCCTCCCTTCACAAGGGAAATGAGGAATAGTTTCCAGTGATGATGGTGACTATGTCCACATTCATATTTACCATACCACTTGTGAAACAAATATGGCTAGGAAAATTGGATACACAAAGTATTTTTCCACTGAATCGTTACTTGAATTTAAACAACAGCAGACTTTAGTACAAAATATTAAATAAGAACTTCACTACACTAGGCTTCTAAAACAATAAATTTAACCAATAACACAAGGATTACAAGAGAGAAGAGGGTTCTCAAAATATATTCACTGTCCCAAAAAAGTTTGAGTCAAAATTAGTATCATGCAAATTAAACTTCAAGGTAAAAAAAAATTATTTGGATAAGTATTTTATTCTCTAAGGCCCACTTACCAAGAAGATATAAAAATCCTGGTTTGTTATAAATTTAACAATATACTTCTAAAATATACTCGTTACTGCATTATGGCAAAGTAAACGTAAAAGCATATAAATAATACTGCATTTTTATGAACATATACATGTGCCCATAAATATGTTTAAACATTGAAATTTAATGAAAGAAAAGCAATGCAAAATGTAGATGTTAGTGAAGACAATAATCTTAATCTAAGTCATGAAACAGATCTGGTTGTAAATTAAAGAAAGAAAATAGGAAAGAAACTCTTATTTATTAATGTATGCAACATGCTAGGTAGTTAATTTCATCACTAACATTTATTCCATACATTCTCACTAATAAAGTTGTTCAAAATGCTCTTTATGGATGAGCTGCAATAATAATCTTCAAAACAATTTTTATCATAATCTTACTGATGAGAAAACTGATACTTAGCTAGGATAAAGTGACTCATATTTCATACAAACATCACAACAGATCTTTAGGATGAGTATTATTAGTCAGAAAGTTAAAGCTAATTGGCCAAGGACACATGCCTGGTAAGTAGTGGAGACAAAATTTATTTTAGACTTTACTCATTACAGCGTCTTGCCCTTTTCCCATTACCTTGTGTTGCATGTATAAGCAATTCAGTATAAGTAAAAATGAGCATGATGAGTGAGGTCTCTAATAGAATCATGTGTGATTTAAAAAAAAAAGCCAACTTTGCTGGGGGAGATTTAAGTCACATGATAATTATGAAGAGGAAATAAAAGATTTTGAGATCTGAGTTTTCGTGTGTGTACTTTCAATTTTATTTCATGTTCAAATGCTTAATTTTTTAAAATCTTAAAGCTCTTAAATTCCATGTTAAAATTAAAATTTAATCATGAAGGGGTGCCTGGGTGGCTCAGTCGTTAAGCGTTGGCCTTCAGCTCAGGTCATGATCAGGGTCCTGGGATGGAGCCCAGTGCATTGGCCACCCTGATTAGCGGGAGTCTGCTTCTCCCTCTGCCCCTCTCCAGGCTCCTGCACACACTCTCTCTCAAATAATTAAAATTAAAAAAAAAAAAAAGAAAATTTAATCATGAAAATAAAATAATTGTCCTCCATCAGGGATGCCTGGGTGGCCAAGTCCGTTAAGTGTCTGCCTTTGGCTCAGGTCATAATCCCGGAGTCCTGGGATAAAGTCCCACATTGGGCGCCTTGCCTGCTTCTCCCTCTGCCCAATGCTTCCCCTGCTTGTGTCCTCTCTCTCTGTCTGACAAATAAATAAATAAAATCTTTAAAAAAAGTCCTCCATCAGAGTACACATACCCTGAAATTGTAATTAATTTTTGAGATTACTCAGTCCCCAAACAAGTTTAAACATCAGGGATTCTCAAGTGTTTTCATTTCAGAACTCCTTAATATGCTTAAAACTTGAGAACCTCAAAGAGGTTTTGTTTATGTGGGTGTTTATATATCTATATCTATAGATATAGATATATGCATATACATATGTACATATACATATAATTGTTAAATATAAAATTGTTATATATATTCCACAATAGATATTAAAAATGAGAAATTTTAGAAATACTTGTGAATATTTAAAGTAATAATGATAAACCCATTACCTATTAATGTAATACATTTTTTTTTAATTTTATTTATTTATTTGACACAAAGAGAGAGATGACAAGTAGGCAGAGAGGCAGGCAGAGAGAGAGGGGGAAGCAGGCTCCCTGCTGAGCAGAGAGCCTGACGTGGGGCTCTATCCCAGGACCCTGAGATCATGACCTGAGCCGAAGGTGGAGGCTTTAACCCACTGAGCCACCAAGGTGCCCCAATGTAATACATTTTTAAAAAATAACTTTACTTCCAAAACACAAAAAATGTAATAATGAGTACTATTGTTTTACATTTTGCCAAAACTTCTTAAGTTGGCGTCATAGAACACAGCTGAATTCTCTGCTTCTATTATCAATCTACTGTTGTATCAGATGTCATGCAGCCCCTGGAAAACGCCATGGTACATTTTTGAAGTCTAAAAGTAGAAAAATGATGAATAACCATATCATTTAGAAAATATTTGACCTCATGGATCCCTTATTCTGAAGGTGGGCTCACCGAATAGGTGAATTTTAATGAAAAGAGAAAAAAATCCATCAAGGGAGGCTTCTGGGGACAGACTGCCTGGGTTCAAATCCTGACAGGTAAGTTACTAGCTGTGTGACCTTGGGCAATGTTTATATCTTCTCTGTTTTCATTTTCTTCACCTGTAATCTACCACAATAATAGCTATACTTTTCTCAAAGAACCAGCATTTTGTGTTATTTTTTTAAATATTTAAAAAGGTGCTTGGCACAGAACACTATATGATGTTTGATAAATATATGAAAAAAAATCTAAAGCAGGGATTGGTAGGTTCACTACCCATCCACTCAGTGGATAACAGGCCATATTATTCTTATACCTAAATACTTAGCTTGGTCAAATTACATGGCGAAATTTGAATATTTGGCAGTGAAAGAATCACTGCCAAAAGCAGTTTGACATTCAATGTTTAAATAAAATTAATTTTTAAAATACTGTTAATTTTTTTTTTTAAAGATTTTATTTATTCATTTAACAGAGAGAGAACACAAGCAGGCAGAGAGGCAGGCAGAAGCAGAGAGAGGAGCAGGCTCCCTACGGAGCAAGGGGCCCGATGCGGGACTCGATCCCAAGACGCCGGGATCATGACCTGAGCCAAAGGCAGTTGCCCAACCAACTGCGCCACCCAGGCGTCCCGAAAATTACTGTTAATTTTTTTTTCCCAATCAAACTCTTACTAAGGCACAGAGAACCTGGTAAATTTTTCCTCCAAATACCAAAACAACAAAACACAGAAACACACCTTTAGTTCTTGAGAAACACAGCAGCCTAGTGCTCTGATAGAATTAAAAAAGTGATGAAATCATCATTAAAATGACTAATTTGAATGATATTAAATAATACCAGTTGATATGTGATATATTAGAAATGGTTATCCCAGAAATGTTGTCAGACTCAACTCATCCTTTGAGCCATATCTTGTCTTAGTAAAATAGGGATTTTATCTTCATCAATCCACTTAGGTAAAGACATCTTCATTCATTTGAATTGGGTAACACTGACAACAGAAGGTAATTTGCATGAGATCCGGTATACTAAGCCATTTTTTTATTTAATTTTTAAAATTCCCTGACAAATGTTTTATCTTCTAGAAAATTTACTAGCGAAAGAATAAAAGATAAAATTTATCAACAGTCTTTTCTAAGCACCAGTAAAGATATAAATTAATAAAACCCCCTATTTGAAGTTTTCTGATATCTCTCCTCCACAGGCTTTATTTACCCTCAGTTGAAAGGGCCTTTTTGCTCCTTAGTATTCTCATAATAGTTTGTCTCCCTACTTTTTGTGAGGCATTTATTTTCTACCTTGCAATAAAATGTTTAAATGTAAAAAGAATATATCTTCTGCCACAAAGACTCATTGAGGTGTGGGAAAGGAATCCCCTGCAGGCCTCAGGCAGGGCTACATACAAAGTGGGCACTTAATCTGTTTGCAACAAGTAAATTAAAAGCCTTGTTTTAAAAATAGCCTCTACACAGGTCCTGGAAATAGTACTTGAGCAATAGTCACCATACTGTCCTCTGAGGAACATTTTGTTGAGCAGAGAGGAAAAAGAATCTTAAGTTTTCAGATAAATGTATTTTACTCAGTTTCAATGTGATTTTTCTTTTTCTTTTGGAATTGCACCATATTATACACTACGAAAAAGATTTCATAATGAAAGAGATTTATTCTTCTAATTTTATTTTATGTATATGTGATCATGTGCATTTTATTTAAATGTAGATCATAAAAAGTTTCAATGTAATTTTCCTTTTCTTAGAACATTTTTTCTTGCAGAAAACTAATGCTATTTTAAAATATAAACTCACAAGAAGGATATTGTAGATCAGCAGTAAAACTTGTTTTTCTTTTAAAATAATTAGGTAATAATCTAATATATGTGAATTATTATACCTAACATGTAAAAGAACCTACAAGTAAAATATTAAATACTATTGAAGTGATTTGTACATATTCTGTTATTTTTCATTACAATACTTAAATATCAAGCATAGGTAATAAAAAAGTTCTGCATTATAATTAGAAATAATTTTAAAATGTACATACTGATATACAGCCTGGTCACCAAGCCTGTTTTTTTTCGCCCTTCCCCAACGAAAAACTGTGCTCCCATAGATAATGCTCTAATTAACCAAAATGAAACTAACATATTGAACTCTGCGTTTGAATGCAAAGTGTCATGGCAACGGGGAGAAGAGAGTGTGTTTTTAGTGTGTGTTGAAGTTGGTTAAAAACAAAAACTGATTGAGGTAAAAATGAAATGGTAAATCCTGCCATTTGCAATGATATGGATGGAACTAGAGGGTATTATGCTAAGCCAAATAAGTCAGGGAAAGACAATAATCATATGATCTCACTGATATAGGATCACTGAAGACAGATGATCATAAGGCAAGGAAGGGGAAAAATGAGACAAGACAAAACCAGAGAAGGAGACAAACCATAAGAGACTCTTAATCTCAGGAAACAAACTGAGGGTTGCTGGGGGTGTCGGGGTAGGGATAGGGTGGCTGGGTTATGGACATTGGGGAGGGTGTGTGCTGTGAATTGTGTAAGACTGATGATTCACAGACATGTACCTCTGAAACAAATAATACATTATATGTTAATTAAAAAAAAAGTAAAACTGAAGCTTTTTCTGCTGCCGGACTTGATGATAAAAGTAAAGGGTGAATATTTCTGTTTCACTCTAGTTAGTGTAAGTGATCATAATGATACATCCCATGTGTTTCTTGTTTTCTTTGTCAGAAGCAATACACCTCCATGCAAAGGATTTACTGGAAGTCACTGAATATTCTTATTTTTTTATATTTGTTGAAATGCACTTTATATAGTAAGCTCATTATTAAAAAGACTCATTATCTTACCCATATATGATCAATAATATATCACTCTAATATGAATAAAAAAGAACTTGTCAAATCCTTCCACCTTAACATTGCAGATACATTCACCAATTAGTACATAAGAAATAAAAGAAATATGTCTAAAAACATTCTAATCTTTCAATCACTGCTCCTAAAGCAATTTTTTTTTAATTTTTTTAAAGATTTTTATTTATTTATTAGAGAGTGAGAGACTGAGAATGAGAGGGGAGAAAGTCAGAGGGAGAAGCAGACTTCCCGCAGAGCCGGGAGTCCGATATGGGACTTGATCCCGGAAATCCGGGATCATGACCTGAGCCAAAGGCAGTCGCTCAACCAACTGAGCCACCCACGCGCCCTAAAGCAATTTTAAAATAAAATATAACATCTTGCATTTTAATGGAAGCTTGATTGGTGGATTTATGAGTTACTCAAAAAAATGACTCTGGAGGGGCGCCTGAGTGGCTCAGTGGGTTAAGGCCTCTGCCTTCCGCTCGGGTCATGGTCTCAGGGTCCTGGGATCGTGCCCCACATCTGGCTTTCTGCTCAGCAGGGAGCCTGCTTCCTCCTCTCTCTCTGCCTGCCTCTCTACCTACCTATTTGTGATTTCACTCTCTCTGTCAAATAAATAAATAAAATCTTTAAAAAAAATGACTCTGGAAATAGAACACATTTGTAAATACTGTATATTTTCCAATATTCCAGCTCTTTAAATAATATTTTTAACCTATAGAATTACTTTCTATGCTATTTTTTCTATGTGAATACACAACATTTTTGGAACCATATTATGTTGATGCCAAATTATGTCTAATCAAAACATAATATCATTTTTACTCTTAAGAATTATCTGATACTGCAGCGCCTGGGTGGCTCAGTCTGTTAAGCCTCTGACTCTTGTTTTTGGCTCAGGTCATGATCTCAGGGTTGTGAGATTGAGCCCTGCATCCAGTTCCACCTGGGCGTGGAACCTGCTTGGGATTCTCTCTCTGCCTCTCTTTCTGGTCCTGTTAGCCCTCCGCTCACCCCCACTCATGTTCTCTCTCAATCTCTCTCTTTCTCTAAAAAAAAAAAAAATTGTCTGATATTAAAAAAGTTATATTTCATATTTTATTATATCTGCGTGTATGTATATATGTATATATGTATGTATATACAATTAAAGCTATAATATTTATTAAAGCTATAATATTTACTTTCAGGTAAGCTTTTGTAGTTCTTGTCCTATAAGAAATACTATTTTCTAATAGTATTAAAAATTTATAATGGTTAAATAATACTTATATTGATAGAACATTTTCTTCTCTTTCTACATATTTAAAAGGTTGTTTTGTCTTTCCAAACTCCCTGCAAGGCAAGGACAATGCATTATTAGTCCCCATAAAGATATAGTATCCTAAGAAAAAAATATATACTTGAATATTCCAAATTAATCTAATTAATGGCAGAGACAAAAATGTACCTTCTGGCTTCTAAGGCTAAGGATTATGAAATTCATCATATAATTCTTCCTGCAATACACCAAGTTTATTTCCGGGAATGTCAGATCTGCAGAAAACAAATTATTTCTCTTAACAAGAAAAAAAAGGTAATATGTGAAAATTTAAGTAAACAATTCATTAACGTGTAGAATGAAATGACTTGTAATATGAAAAAAAGCGGATAGTTGTTGGATTCGGTGGACCAGTATAGACACACTATTACTAACTAGAGTCCCTGGTTTACATTAGGGGTCACTGTTTGTATTGTACACACTGTGAATTTGGACAAATGTGTAATAACAGGTAGTCATCATTATAATATTGTACAAAAAAATTTTATACTATCCTAAACAATCCCTTGAGCTCCACCTATTCACCCCCACTCTCCTTTCCCCTCAGACTCCTGAAAACCACCAATCTTTTTACTGTCTCTATAGTTTTGCTTTTCTAGAATGTCATATAGTTAACATAATGCAGTATGGAGCTTTTTCAGATTGTCTTCATTACTTAGTAATATGCATTTAAAGTCTTTCGGTGTCTTTTTGTGGCTTAATATCTTCTATTTTTCTTTTTTTGGTATCACTGTGTAAATAAATGTATGGATGTACCACAATTTATTTATACATTTACCTATATTGAAGGCTTTCTTGGTTGCTTCCAAGTTCTGACAATTATGAATAGAATTGCTACAAATATTCACATTCAGGGTGTTGTGTGGACATATTTTCAATTTGTTTGAATAAATCCCGAAAAGCTGAGTTGCTAGATCATATGGTAAGAGTTTATTTACCTTTCTAAGAAACTGCCAGACTCTCTTCAAATGATTATACATTTTTATATTATTATTGTAATTTTTCCTTTCCCCTTATTTTTTTATTTACCAAATTTCTGTGATTCCATTTCCCTATTAATCCTAATCAGACACATATATTATTTTTTTTTAATTTTACTTATTTGAGAGAAAGAAAAAGCGCGCATGCAGGGAGAGGAGCAGGGGGAGAGGGAGAAGCAGACTCCCCACTGAGTGCAGAGCCCAATGCAAGGGACTAGATCCCAGGAACCTGAGATCATGACCTGAGCCCGAGTCAGAGGCTTAACTGACTGAAACACCCAGGCACCCTAGACACATATGTAATTTATAAAGAAAAAAACAGATTTTTTTCCCACTGATGCATCATTTTTCTTAATATAGTACCACAAGTTTTCCACATTTTTCTACTTTTCTTTCAGTAGTATAAAACTTTATAATATCCCCTAACTCATATCATTCCCCAAGTTCCCAAGTCCCAATGTCCCAAATCTTATGGCTACTCTAGTATTGGCTATAATCTCTCCTACAATATTTCTCCTTTGGTTCAAAACTCAAAATCCTATTTAAAATCCTATTCAGAGATCATTACACATCGTCATACAGTGTGCTTTTTGACTGTTGCTCTCTATCCTTTCTTCCAGTTCTCAAATGTGGTAAATTTTTGAGTTTGTGCATATTTTTGAATATCTTTGTTTCACCCTGAATGACAGTGTAGGTGGATAGAGGATCCCAGCGTGTGCAGGCTCCAGTTTATACATCAGAAGTCCAATGCCGGTTGGACATTTTTCTTCTTTGTCTCTGCAAACTTGTAATATTTTTATCTTCTTATTTAGAGTTCAGGAATTTTACCAGAATTTGTCCTCTCTGTGCATTTCTCATAAATTTAACCTGAGTAACGACACCTTTCAACATGTAAACTCAGATCTTTCCTACTAAGGGAAAATTTTCTTTTTATAAGTTGTTTAATTATTGCCTTTCCAACATTTGTTCATTTTCTCTTTTCAGATCTATCTTTCAAAGTCTTTTTAAAAAAATCATTTCCTTCATGATTACTTCACTTTAAGGTTTGGCTTTGTGCTTTGAGATTTTCTTGCCCTTGATTTTCCAGAGCATTAATTTTAGCCTCAGAAGAGACCTACTAATCATTTATCTATTTAATTTTTAGTTTAAAAAATTACTTAAGCTCTAAGGAATATTATTTTTGTTGTAGATGGTTCTGTGCATCTGAGAAAGAGACAGAGACAAAGACAGAGAAACACACACACACACACATACACACACACACACAGAGGGATCCATTCATCACTCCTACTGTTGCATTTCATTTGGCTTGTATTTTAGTTGTAATATTTCCCTGTCTGGTAGGCTATTATCTCTTTTGTGAGCATATTTTGTGTTCTGCAATCCAGTTACCTAAATATTTGTGATGGTGAATTCCTGTGGTAGGTGGGTGTGACGGAAGTGTCTTACCATATTCAATACTCTCAGGAACTACACAGAAAATGCCAATCTGCTCGTTGATCTTCCTAACTATTCCAGCCCCAAAAGTAGAGAAGATTCAGCCCATTGGTTTAATTCTTTCCTGAACTTTAAATTTGTGGAAAAATACATACTTATGTGGCATTGATACTGAAGTTCCCTCTCAGATCCATGAGAGAGTGTCAAGTTCTTGGGATTCTCCCACCCCCCTGCTGTCCTGTGTGGTTCAGTTTATCTTCACATATGTCAGGCACATGGGAAAGGGAATAAAGGCCATCAGTAGAGCCAGAGGCCTACTTTCACCATTTGTTCCAGCAGCTGCCTGACTCAGAAAAGGCTTAGAGTTGGAAATGAAAGCCTTGTCTCAAAGAGAGTCAAGCATCAGAACATGAATGACATTTCAGGCTGGTTTGTGCTCTGGGCAAACTGGGCCTGGAGAAAGAAAATACATTGATTTAGTATAGTAATTATAGATAGATGTTTCCTATTTCATCTGTATAATACCATTACTTTATTACTATGAAATAAAAATGTTAGCTATACAATGTAGAAATAAGAATTACAACATTTTTGTAGTGGATGCTACTATACATCCAACATTTCCCAAACATACATTTTCTCTATTTTACAGATGAAGGGCCAGAGATTAAGAGTCTTTAAATAGGGACACCGGGGTGGCTCAGTTGGTTAAGCGTCTGCCTTTGGCTCAGGTCATGATCCCATGGTCCTGGGATCGAGTCCCAAATCGTGCTTCCTTCTTGTCTGGGAACCTGCTTCTCCTTCTGCCTGCTGCTCCTCCTGCTTGTGTGTGCTCTTTCTCCCTGAAAAATAATTTTTTTTTTTAAATCTAAGAACAAAGATGTAACTTAAATAAAAGAATCTTTAAGTAACTTCAAAGTCACACAACTGATAATTTCTATGCCCCACCTTTTTATTCACTGAAACAGTGCATTATACCTCATATATGTGAGAGAACCTAATAAAAAAATCTACTGCAATAGTTAATAAATACTCTCTTTCCCATATATTCCTATATTGCAAAATCTACATTCAATTTGTCTCTCTGGTTTTTAGCTTGTTTAATTTGATTGATGAATGTGTAAATTATTTTTAACAGAACAAACTAAGGCAATTTAAGCTTGTATTGGCTGGTGGAAAACAACTCAGATTCTTGAGGTGATAAGAAATGAGAATTATTTCTAGATACTGATATGTGGGAAATGCCTTTTATATTACTCATACACTACAGATATTCAAATAAATGTAATTTTTATTTATTTATAATTTTATATATACTATATACTTTTATATATATTATATAAAAAAAGTATCCCTCTCTCCTTTTGGTCATTTGTACTTTAAGTATTCAATAATTAGGATCAAAGGAAATTTTGCTCAGATCTCAGAAGTGTAGAATTTTGCATTTATTTTTAATAAGAAGAATGTTATATACCGACGCAGGTGTGAGGGTTTTCTTCTTTGTTTGCTTTGGATTTATAGGTCAGTATTAAATGTTTATCCTTTTCTAGCCAGCCTATAGAAACTTTAAGGTTCATCTATGCCCTGCTTTCTTCTTATACTGATTTGAATGTATATGCTTTCTGTTTGAACTCTGTCTAATGGTATATGAGTCACTTCAGTCAAATAGGAGGGAAGCAAATAAATCCTAGATAGCTGCTTTGCTAGGTAAGGAGCTAGGAAAATATACATAATGAGGCCCAATTGAGAGAAAGAAAAAAAAAA
>CM052799.1:106794316-106822097 GCA_028533885.1 Nasua narica | reverse complement strand
GTGAGAAGGAAGGGAAGGGCGAATGGGGGGAAATCGGAGGGGGTGATGAACCAGGAGAGACTGTGGACTCTGAGCAACAAACTGAGGGTTTTGGAGGGGAGGGGGTGGGGGGGTGGGTGAGCCTGGTGGTGGGTATCGAGAAGGGCACATACTGCATGGAGCACTGGGTGTGGTGCATGAACAATCAATCTTGTAACACTGAAAAATTAAAATAAACATATTTGGGCAGAAAAAAAATGTTACCTAAATTTAATAAAAATTTAAATAATTAACTTGCAATGCAAATAGATACTAAAATCATAGCCTTTGTAGAATTTTTATAACACAGTGAGGTAAAAAAAATATATATATAAACAGTGAGAGATAACTTTGATTGCAAGATTAAACCTGATAATTCTCACCTAACTGCAGTAGTTTCTTTGTTATCTTCACATATTATATGCTAAGTTTAGTCTTTTGAATCTTTTGTATTATTGTAGT
The DNA here is from genome assembly GCA_028533885.1 of Nasua narica. Lineage (NCBI taxonomy): Eukaryota > Metazoa > Chordata > Mammalia > Carnivora > Procyonidae > Nasua > Nasua narica. The sequence goes on along the minus strand of CM052799.1, from coordinate 106,821,617 downwards.
AGTTACTATAATATTTAAGAAAATTGACTATTGCTGGGGTGCCTGGGGGGTTCAGACATTAAGTGTATGTTTTTGGCTAAGGTTATAACACAGGGTCCTGGGATCAGGCCCCTCATCAGACTCCCTGCCCAGCGGGAAGCTGGCTTCTCCCTCTCCCACTCCCCCTGCTTGTGTTCCTTCTCTCTCTTTGTGTCTTTCTCTGTCAAATAAATAAATAAAAATATTTTTAAAAATTGACTATTGCTTTAGGCATATGAACACATTTTAGCCATCAGAATTTTTAAAAAATCCCGTCAATTCATACCCTCAATATGAATGCAAACTTCTGAGACTCAGGAAATTCAAAATGATCCTTTTAAATCTAAAATATGGTTCAAAGTGATGTTTCAATTAGCCCTTAATAATAAATCTTAATATATAAATAGTTAAATAACCATGCATATTATTTATTAGTTTAAATCTTTGCTTTATCATCACCTGATCAAATTTCATGTTGAAACCATAAAACTTAAAAACAACACTGTGAAAAAATTTTAATTTTCCTAAAACATGTACGCATGCACATAGACACACTCAACGAAAGAGAAGAATATTAGTAAATTCACCTATCTAAAGTAATTTTGGAGATTAGAGATCTAATTTACCACCCCCTCCACTTTCATAGAAATTTTATTTATTTATTTGACAGAGATCACAAGCAGGGAGAGGGAGAAGCAGGTTGCCTGCTGAGCATCATCCTAAGATCATGACCTGAGCCTAGATCCCAGGATCCTGAGATCATTACCTGAGCCTAAGTTAAATGCTTAACCAAGTGAGCCACTCAGGGACCTTCCACACCCCCACACTTTCATATCTGAGGTAAACAACACCTCTCTGCCCCTCCTGAGCCCTCCTGTGGAAGAAGTCACATTTATCAGTCAAACTTTCTGTGAGGTCAGTCAGACCAACTGACTCCCAAGTCAATCCTCTTATTAAAAGATCATGCGCACAGGCTATACATTTTTATCAACATCAATGTTGCCCTAGGTTTATGCTGGAATGTGTGGCAAAACTACAGATGATTAGAAAAATACTACTTTTTATCAATTTAACACTAAAAAAAGCTCTGTATTACTGAGTGACTACTTTGGAATAAAAATAGAATAATTGCTGCAAGTTTTCCAAGTGAATTTATTGAGCCTGATGAATTTTAAGAAATCAATATAAATTATCTCTAATTATGTATTTTTTGTGTTTGGTGTCAAAATGCTGTGTCCACTGCTAAGAAATTCTATTTTAACAGGCATTTTTTAACTAAAAATATTGATTTTTAAAAAGACTCGTAATGGACACATGTCATGAAGCAGTTAATGAATTATGATCAGAAAGAGGAAAGCCTGGAATTTTAGTTAAATATATTATTTAAACTATGGTAGTATAAAAAAGATGACTAAAATATAATGCATCATGATATTGGAATTGAGATATCATCCCACTAAGGAACAGACAATGAATGCATTTGTAGTGAAAGACTTTTTTAAGGTCTCAGTCATTGATTTTGTAAAGATGAATCTCAATAGCATGAGAACTAGAGAATTATACAAATTGAACATATTTTAATGAGATTAAGCAATGTACAATTAATGAACATTTATTGAGTAATGCAGAATCCTGCATTAGGAACAGTTGAGACATTAAAAAAAAAGAACATAAGCTGACATTTTAGCAGAAGAGTCACATATACATGTAAGCATACACAGAGCACCTTGAAAACATTAATAAATATTTGCACATTAAATATTATTTGATCAAACACTGACAAAATAATTCTGGCAGGTTTTGGAGCCAGCAGGTCCATTCCCAGTCATGGTTCTGCTAGTTATTGGCTATCTGGTAGATCAGTTAATAATCTCTCTGAACCTGGGCTTCCTTTTTGCAATATTAGGATAATAGTGCCCAGGTCGTAAGGGCAGAGGATTAAATGAAATAAGATATGGGATATTATTTTGTACAGGTCAATAGACACTTAAACCGCAGTAGTGATTATTTTTTAATATAGACCTCTATAAAATATTTTATGACTGTGTTCCTAGATGTATAATAAAGAAGATACCCATTGGAGAACATCTCTTAGGAAAAATGAGTTTGCACCCAGAACTTCCTAAGGTCCTGACGGGTATTGAATTTGTCAAAAGGAGGAAATTCAACTTGGAAAAGTGGCTTACACCTAGGCATGATAATAAGTTATGTTTCTGGCATTATGGGACTATTATACAAGAAATTTATTTGGGTTGATGTCATTTTGTTGTCTCAGTTGTATGCGTGGGAAATTCCTCCCTCAATATTCCCATACTCATGCCATATTCAGTGAATCCACATAAGAAATATTTTTATGATCAACACTTTTAGTCACTGTGACTTAAATGCTGGTTTAGGAGCCATCTCATTATAACTGAAAGCCTAGTATTTCTTGAAAGTTTTGTCCAGAAATTGAGATTAATTGGTCAACTCTTACTACAAAAAAGGAGCCTGCATGCAATATCTATGAAATGTCCTAGAACTGAATTAAAAACTACATTCTCTTTCATTTTGAAAATGCTTTGAATCTCTCTTTAGGATTATGACTCTGATGTGATTACATCATCTAAGTGAATTTTATTTCATTTTAGGCTATCTTGATGGTCAGTCTGTGAATTTCCTGGGTTCAGAAAAGTCTTATTGATCTTTCTGTTGTAGAGATTGTGGAAAAGAAAGTTGGAAAACAAAATATATTGTCTTTCACATTAAGACAACTGCAGCTGAACATAGTTGCTCAGGCACAGACATTTTCCAGCAACTTTTACAGTTAAATGTGGCTGTGGGATAAAACCTTGTTAATAGAATATAGGAACATGGCAGGTGCCACCCATTTCTGTTGTGGGGCTTAAAAGGTTGCATGGCCCTCCCTCAAGTTCTCCTTCTTCCTCCCTTACACAGGAAAATGAATATGCTTTTGTATCATGCATATGAGGTCAACACTTTAACAGAAGACCAAACAACCAGATGAAAACAGATTCCCAGAATGACCATGTGGAACAAAGCCATTCATCAACCTGGATTGTCACCATACATTTGTTACATCATAAGTTAATAAATAATTATTTTCTTTAAGACATTAAATTTGGAACCTCTGTTAACACAGTTTAACCTTCACCTTAACTAATATAAATGATTTGCACATTTGGAGTAAAACAAGTATTATAAATTTCTTAGTATTTTGCTAGCATATCATACACACATCCAATCGCTTGTGAAGTAATCTCATAGAAGATGGGGTGTAATTACAGCAAAAACTGCCAGTTTTATTCTGCAAAGAAAAGGTTATATGTTCAGCCTCAGTTACCAGGTAAATGAACTTTGCTTAAATAAATATACATTCTTGTTTTTCATTCTGGCATATAAATTGTAAGGATAATATTCTGAAAAGAAAATCAGGCAACTGATTCTTTGCTTATAGAGTCTATTACAGAGGTTTCAATGAAAAAGCTATCTAAATGGGGTAATTTCCCTTTTGTATCACTTCCATTAATTCATATATTGCAATTAATGCATGTTTACTTGTCCCCATAGAGACAAAATATGCTTACGTACTCTTATATCCTAATTAAAGATATAATTTAAATGGAAATGTGTGATAGGCTGAATAATGCCCCCCCAAAAGAAGATTTCCATGTCTTAATTTTTTCCGGAGCCGGTGAATCTTCTCTGACAACAGCAACAAAAAAGGGCTTCGCATTGTGATTAAGTGTAAGGTCTTGCAATGGAAAATCATTCTGGATTATCTGATGGGGCCCTAAAGGCATACACAGAAGGGGAGAAGACGGTGGGACCACAAACGCAAAGATAGGAGTTAACGTGTCCACAAGCCAAGGAATACAGGCAGCCACCAGGAGCTGGAAGAGGCAAGGAATTGGTTCTGCGTGGGGCCTCTAGAGATATTAAGGCTCTGCCTACACTTTGACTTCAGCCGGGTGAAACTGATTTCAGATTTCTCTCCTCTAGTGCTTAAGATAATGTTGTATATTTAATACTATGTATAGTGTATTTTTTAATTTATATTTTATACATGCTTATCCTATAAATTTAGTAGAAGTGATATAAAAATACTAATAACAATTATAAATTTTAGAGATAAAATGCCAGGAAATATAGCATTTCATGTACATCACATTAACTACAGAATGTGTTAACTGCTTAAATTAACTACAGAAGTTATGGTGTATGTAAATGTCCATAATTTTCCCCTACCTTGGAGTATTCTTCATATTAGAAACTCTAAATAGGTACTACCTTGATTTGGCAGACTTAAAATGGGGTGGTATTAAAAGACCCTTTTAACAGCAATAATAACAAAATTTACAACTAGTTTTCAATCATGGGAATTACAATTTTGATCTGGGAGTAGTAATTTATTAATCAATAAAACAGGAAAACTCTTGCCAGAGATAATGTTTATGTCAATCTCACTAAGTACAAAAGAAAACGGAGCTTATCTTTTTAAACATAGTTCTTTTTATTTATTGTTTTAATTTTCTTCCCAAGAATCTAAGCTATAATTTTTTTGGTTTTACTTTTGCTTTACTTGCTTAATTAGATAAGAAGCATAAAAAAAAGTCATTATAGGTTTGTGCCATCATAAATCTCATCCAGAGAGAGGTGTTACCTAAAGTAGAACAAAGATAATATCATTTTTTCCCCACAAATAATGGGTCTAGTGTGCCTTTGGGACTTGTAGTATCAGTAATTAAGATGCTTTTCTCTATTTTCTTCATCATAAATTTTAATGTGATGTACATGAAATACATATGTAGAGCTTCCAGAGTAATGAAAAGGAACATCAATGTATTGATCATTCATTTCAAGCAATAAATTATTGCCATTATAGTAGAAACCTCACAAGTGTCCCTTTCTGAACCTGAATCCCTACATTTCCCAAAGGAACTATTCTGCTGATTTCTGCTGCAATCATGCCATGCTTTCAATTCCAAATGTATACATTTATAAGCTACGTATGCATGCTATTGTTTCTTTTCAAGCTTCATATAAATTTAATCATATTGCATGTATTTTCACTAAATACTGTTTGAGTTTCATGCATATCGTCTACAGCTGTATCTCATGATTTTAGCTGTTATATTTTCTTTTTATATACTCTACCATAATCTATTAATCGGTATTTATTTATAATTTGTGTCACATTTGGTCAATAACAAACACTGTGTCTATGAACAGTCTCCTATAGAATCATGGCATAGATGCACAAGAATTTATCTAGGTACACAGCTAACAGTGGAATTACTGATCGGCAGAGTTGATGTGTGGCTTTCATTTCACTAGACAATGCCTAATAGTTTTCTAAAGTTCTTGGACTATTCACAGTTGCATAAGCAGTGTGTATTAGTAGTTGTGCCCCACTCCTCTCCCATGCTTGGCCTTTTCATAATTCTTTTAAGATTTTATTTATTTATTTGACAGAGAGAGAGAGATCAGAAGTAGGCAGAAAGGCAGGCAGAAAGAGAGGGAAGCAGGCTCCCTGCTGAGCAGAAAGTCCAATGTGGGGCTAGGTCCCAGGACCTTGAGATCATGACCTGAGCCGAAGGCAGAGGTTTTAACCCACTGAATCACCCAGGTGCCCCCATTTTCATAATTTTTTGTTAGTTGTTTCCCATTCCCATAGTGGGATGGGAATGTTTTCCAATCCCATTCCCATAGTTGTTAGAATGTTTTCCATTCTGTGGCTTGTCTTTTCAACTTCATTGTAGTGTCATCTGAGGAACAGAATTCACTTTTTAAATACAGTTGAATTTACGAATCTAGGGGAGCCTGGATGGCACAGTGAGTTAAGCATCCAACTCTTGGTTTCAGCTTGGATCATGATCTCAGGGTCTTGAGATTGAGCCCTGCATTAGGCTCTGCACTGAACACAGAGTCTGCTAAAGTTTCTCTTTCCCTCTGTCTCTGCCCCTCCCTGCCTTGCTCTCTCTCTCTCAAATAAATAAATACTTAAAAATAACTGAATTTATGAGTCTATTTTCATGTTTATACATTTAATGTCTTGTTTAATGTATTATTCTCTCTCAAGATTAAAAAAAATTACCTACATTTTTGTCTGAAAATTTAGTAGTTTTTCTTTCATATTCTTTAATCTACCTGCATTTTTTTAAATAATGGGAAGTAGTAGTTCTGTTTTGCATTTTTCTGTGTAGCTACTCAATTTCCCCAGCACTGTTATTAAAACAAAACTGTTTAATGCACTTATCTGAAAAAAATAATATCTATTCTATGTCAAACTGACATAATAAGGTCTTTTGGACTTTTATTCTGTCAATCTATCTGTATGTTGATGCTTGCAAAGCAAGCCCTACCTTTTTTCCCCCCTTCTTCTCATCTAGGCACACATACATACATACATCTGGGGAGGCTTTCATTTGAACTGTGCTGCAAGATAAATTCGGAATATTGGACATCTGTATTATTATTCCAACCCTTGGATATGGTGGTGTATCTTACCACTTAGCCTTCTTTAATGTCTCTCAATAAAGTTATCAAATTATCTTCATAGAGAACCTTATATTATTTGTTAGATTTACTACTAGCTACTTGACAGCTTCATGCTATTTCTTGGTTGTTTCTGGAGTCTGGAAATACAAATGAATTATATTAGAATTAAAATGATAATTAGAAGCCTTATTTAACCTCCTTATTAATTATGATAATTTATATACAGATTCTTTTGAATTTTATGCATTTTTATAAAATTTTCATATAATTTTATTTTTATATAATTTTACATAATTACATAATTTTAAATTGTACATATTTGTATGTAAAAATGTAAACATTATATGTATATCATATAATATAATAATTACATAATGTAATATAAATGAAATTGTATTATATATTAAAATGTTAATATATATTGAAATGTTATATCATATAACATATATTTTATTTATTATATAATACATAATTTTATATAAAATGTAACATATATATAATCATATCAGTCAATAATAAGAGCTTTGTTTTATACTTTTAATCCTGACACTATTTATTACTTTCCCACTTTTGAGATTGTGTAGCTAGAATTGCTGTATTATACATAGAAGTTGTGTTAGTAGGCATTAATATCTTGCTCCTTTATCAAAAGGCAAGTTTTGAATGATTCACTAATAAGCATGCTTGCTTTACTTTTTTGAAGGTAACTTTTATAAGATAAAGGAGTTTCTCTGTATCGATATTTAGCTTGGAGACATTTAAAAAATCAAGACAGGATAATGACTTTTATTATACACATTTTCTCTATTTATTTATATATATATTTCTTTCTTTTTGATCTATTCGGTAGTTTAGAGCAATTTTTTTTTTTTTTACTGTGACTTAATCTTGAATCTTGGGGCCAAACTCTATTAGTTGATAATAATATATTATCCTCTTTACATATTGCTGAGATTGCTTTTATAATAGTTGTTTCGAATTTTTGCACCTTTGCTCACGACAAAGAGTGGTCTATAATTTTCCTTTCTCAAGCTGTCCAAGATATTGGTATCAAAATTTTTCTAGCCTCACCAAGTGGGAAGTTTTCTCTCATGAGTATTTTATTTAAGAATGTGCATTAGAGGGGCACTTGGATGGCTCAGTGGGTTAAAGCCTCTGCCTTCTCATGTCATGATCTCAGGGTCCTGGGATGAAGCCCTGCATCGGGCTCTCTGCCCCACAGGGAACTTGTTTCTCCCTTTCTCTCTGCCTACTTGTGATCTCTCTCTGTCAAATAAATAAATAAAATCTTAAAAAAAAAAAAAAGAAGAAGAATGTGCGTTAGATTGGCATTATTTTTCCTTGAATATTTGGTTGAATTCACTTGTGAAGTTATATGTTTCTGTAATTTTATATGTGAGATGAATTTTTATTGTTGTGGTATTTTGGTTTGGTGTTGTAATTTTGTATGATAACATTTTTCTAATATATGTATTCTAATATATATCTAATCCTCAAAGTAATCTGTCCCTTCTCTCTTTTTTTTCTTTTGTCATTCCTTCCTAAGGTTTATCAACATTACTAGTATTTTTTAAAACTCTTTGGGTTTTGTTTATCCCTCTAGGACCTGATTGCTTCTTACTATACTAATTTCTATTCATATCTGTGCTCCTTCCTTTCTTCTCCCTTCAAGTTTATTATGCTGCTTTTTATGCACCTTCATTGGATAGATGTTAAGCTCATTATTTTATGCTAATATTTGCTTTTGAAGGTAGATATTTCTCTCTGATGATTTTTACATATAAACCATAATTTAAAATATGTATTATTTACCTTAAGATTCAGGTGCAAACTTTTATAATGCCCAATATTATTTCCTCTTTACCCATGTATATTTTTGCCTGGATTTCCAGAAAAAAAAAATAGTGCCTCTTCATGAGCCTTTCAAAAGTTCTCTACTAACTGACTATAGTTTAGGGTTTATGAAAATCAATTTAGATCAACTACAAGAGTAGGACCAGAGCCCTCTATTATTCTAGCATAAGGGTTGTAAGCCCCCATAGAAAATGAACAAACCCTTTTACTAACCTATCATAGCATGTAATTGCAATTAGGAGGTTTGGACTCCTCCTCCTAATTATGGCAGTGGAGGGACTCATGCTCCCAACCACAAATGTTGAGCTGGGCAGAAAAGCCTGCAGTTAAGTTAATAACATGTCTCATTGCTATTGGATCTCAGCCCTGATTCCACCAAGGGAGGTGCTTGTGGTTCTCCTAATTCTATATCTTAAAAGCCCCATTACCAAGTGATCAGGTTTTGTCTCCTGGAAACTAACATATAGTCCTACTAGATTGCTCTAGGGGTTCATGTGCTCACTACTGTTGCTGTTCTTGTGATTTTCCCCAATAAGGATTCTGATAGTGGGTCTGGTATATGATCTGCTTGAGCATTAATGTTTGGTTTTTGGGTATATATTTTGATTTAAATATTGATTCGCTAATAATATATCTATCAAATTTTTAATATTCATGGTTTGTTTATTTCCAATGTTTCTTTAATCTTATATTTTTAGATACAGTTCTTGTGACTATCATATCAATATTCTTTTAATGAAAGATTCAACCAAATTACATTGAATATAAAAAGCATTGTGCTTCAAAATGAGTGCTCAACACTCAGTGTCAGAGATTGCTAATTATTCCCCATTTTCAATTCTTCCTTTTAGTGATAGCAGCCTAGATACTATCTTAGCATCTTACTCTCCATGCACTTTATATGTTTCCCATATGTCTTTATTTCTAGATGATGTGATTATATTTTGAATAATAGATTGTGATGATGAGTGATGGACATAGCTTTTGGTGTATTGCTTCAAATACCTTCCATTCTATATTCTCTATTTAAAAAGTCCCCTCTAGATTATTGGATGGATATCGTGGACCAATTAAATGGTAAAAGTGAGTTTAAGATGATTACCTCTCCTTCCAAGCCTATTTTATCACATAGCCTTCATTAGCTGAGTGAAGGGATAATGCATAAAGCACAGAAGGCAGTAACCAACAGGTCAGTGTTTTCTAAAAAATAAATAAAAATAAACAGTCAAAATGTGATCCCAAAATATGTTAATTAGCATTTAAAACTACCTGTCCACAAACAAACTGATAGTTTTCTAACTTTTAAGGTTATTTATCACTGGTGTTTGACTCTTAAAGAATCCCTGAACCCCAAATTTGCCTGCAGAGAAAGATGACCTGCAATATTGTGCAACCCTAAGAACTACATTCACCAATGCCCATGTTATATTCCTCCAGTTATTTTGTCCAGATAATGGGCAAAAAAACACCCTTCAGAAGTCAAAGCCCTAGACCACAGAGAACAATGGACAGGGACAAAATCCAGGCTTTCACAGGGTCTAACCTATTTTTAATGGTTAGAGCAGAAAAACTATCATTTGATCATTATCATGGACTATTATTGATTTATGTTTCCCACTTTCTCCTTTTTAGAAGTTTTTAGTTGTGGTCATCTCTTTGCTACTCCATCATTTTATATATAGTTTGAGAGCAGATAGTTTCTCCTTTATGCAGAAAATTCCCCATAAACCAAAGATACTCACTTTAACTAGGATAACATAACTCATTAGGACATGTCATGGTCACTGTCTCATTTGGAGAGGGAGGTTGTGAGAGAGAACAAGGGAGTGAGCAAAAGCATATTTGGGTGGCCAAACTGGTAAGCAATGGAAGAGATTGCAAGTTCTCCAGTACCCATTTTTCCCTATTCCTATAATTAACAGAGCTTCTGTGAGTTTAGTTGGTCTCAGAGTAGCCAAAATAACACTACATGTTGCAGCCTTCTTTGCAGACAGTTGTGTCTATACAACTATGTTCTGGCTAATGGAATGTGAATGATGTGTGCACCTTCTCGACTCAGATTTAAGGAAAGGGATTATGATCTCCATTCATTTTCTCCCTCTTGCTACCTGGAATATGGGTATACTGGGAGACATAACATCTACCTTTTATCCAAAGGGATGAAAGCCATGAAAAATGCAAAGCAATGATATACAAAGAACCCATGTCTATGGTAGAGTACAACCTGGGTTACAGCCCTGGACTGCCCAGTATGAAACCCTTGCCTTACAGACAAACTTCTATCTTGTTTAAGCTACTTTGTTGTTTTTGGAATTTTGTTGCAGCAACTGAGCTTATATCATAACTAATACAAAGTTTAGCACCATATATAGGTGCTGCTACAATGAATCCACATACATATGATACTGTCTCAACCTGTGGTTCCTGAGTAATAAATCCCTTGCCAATCAAATTGTCTTCTGCAAGCTGATATTATACAAAAAATGTGGTCTCTATATATTCAATAAATATCTTTCAATATAAGTCCCTTGCCATTGGCACTACAACAGCTGGGCATTGTGCTAAATATGTTATATATGTTATTTTATGTAATTTCCACAAGACTCCACTATGAAGATATCATTTTATAGATTAAGTAAAATATGTAAGAAATTTTCCTAGGGGCTCCTGGGTGTCTCAGTTGGTTGAGCATCTGATTCTTGATTTCAGCTCAGGTCATGATATCAGAGTCATGAGATAGAGTTCCTATTTGTTGGAAAAAATATATATGTATTTATATATATAGAGAGAGAAAGGTATCTGAGTTGTGGGTTCCTTTGGTGGTAGTTCCCAACCTGGTAACCACATAACTTCAGTTTAACATCTGTGCGAAGGAAGTAGATCAAATCCCCAGGCTCTTATGAAGCAGTGATTTGGAATGAGATTCTACTTAAAACTGAAAACTTGACAGAACTGGAGGAGATTATGCTAAGTGAAATAAGTCATTCAGAGAAAGTCAATTATCATATGGTTTCACCTACTTGTGGAGCATAAGGAATAACATGGAGGACCTTAGGAAAAGGAAAAGAAAAGTGAAACGGGGCAAATCAGAGGGGGAGACAAAGCATGAAAGACTGTGGACTCTGAGAAACAAACTGAGGGTTTTGGAAGGGGGGGTGGGGGATGGGTGACTCTGGGGTGGGTATCAAAGAGGGCACGTATTGCATGGTGCACTGGGTGTGGTGCATAAACAATGAATCTTGGAACACTGAAAAAATAAAATTAAATTAAAAAAAAACCCTGAAAACTTGAATGACTATACCCAGGAGGAAACATTAAACCAAGCAAAATATTTCTTATCATTGTAAAGAGACAATTTAAAATTATTACTGACCTACGTTTGGGCTTTAGGTAAAAAAGGCTTCTCTCAGAAGTAAATGTAATCAAAACATGCACTTCATTTGAGACTTGGTTTGGATTTCCATTGCCTCATGGCCCAGAAATTTCAGTTGTCTTAGTTACATAATATAACAAGGAAATATAAATAAGGAAGTTTTTTTAAAAACCTTATTTGAGATGATGTTTCTCCATCCAAACCAACAAGGGGAATTTAGAGTGAAAACAAGCCCTACCAAAATAAGCAGATAGTTATTAAACACACAAATAATGAACTGGCCAGAAGCAGTTCTGTATCCTATTGTATTATAAGTCAAGAGTGAGGCAAAAGCAAGCATTTTCATATTATTAGAACTGAACACATTATTTACAGCTATTTGTCAAAATTCAAATAAAGGATGTATTTCTAAAAGAAGAAATTGGAAATCAGAAGGAGGAGAAGACCAAAGAATCATCTTATTTTAAAAAATGTTAATGTGTTGGCAAATGTTTTTTAGAAATTAAAAAGATTTAAAGTTTAGTAAGTATTTTCTTTAGGGTTTAAAAACTTGTTAAAATAAAATAACGAAAACAACAGCATGTAACTGGAAGGAAGAAATCTATGTGAAAGCAGAGGATCTCTTACTACTATTAGGATAGGACTACTTATTAGCTTCAGATTTTCTAAGGCAATTATGAATACCACAATATGAAAGGAAACTATTGAAAGTATATTCTTAACTACATTCTAAGGGGGAAAGGTAATAAGAACTTTAAAATAAAAATAGAAGGGAGAAAAAGAAAATACTTTTTTCAAATAAATAAAAGATAAAGCACAGTAAATACAAACCACAAGAATAATAAAATAAAAAACAAATTTGACAAATACAAATATAAAAATAACTGCACTATACTTTTGTTTCTGGTTATAAAGAATAGCTTGAAGCAATCCAACTCTCCTACTAAGAACAATTACAAAAACTGCATAAGAAATTCAGAATCCATTTAAAGACCTAGGAGAGCTCAGAGAAACCAGGACTGAAGGGGCCAAGAATCAGGAGCCTTGGAGACAGGAGCTAAGATTATATAGCTCCTTTATCCATCCTATGTACATGACAAGAAGCTGAGAATCAGAGCCTTTTGTGGACAAAGGAAAACCTCTCAAGGAGAAGAAAGCAGGGCATGATTTTTGGTGGCTTCCTGGGTTCAGGGATACACATCAAAGACTTTGAAGAAGAAGAATGCAGTAAGGAAGAATGATATGAAGAATTGAGCTTGATGCCAGGCTCATTTTCCCAAAATGACATTAGTTTAAATTCTGAAAGTAAGGGGGCTCAAATGTTTAATGACCATACAAAAAACACACAATAGAATATCCTGCAGTCTTGTGATGCTGAATAGACAAGAATTTGAATTCAGAATTTGTGAGAGGGAAGGGCCCAGTGAACACAACAGGACTTTAGCTGAACAATCTAGAGTTGGGAGATTCAGAGACAGAGACTTATCAAAACCAAGATTTGATTCTACAATTGACATTCAGTAAATAATCCTAAAAACAAATTCATCTACATAGGATAAGAAAACCTGGTCTGATCCTTACCTTATACTATAAAGAAAATAAATTTGGGATGAGTTACAGCCCATACTGTGAACATAAGAAGAGTAAAACACTTAGACAAGGGAGACTACTTAATGGCAGTTTCTCAAGAAACTAAAAGGACAAAACATAACAAGAAAAAAACAGTGATTTCATCTATTCTAAAATTAAAACTTATCACTAACAAAAGCCATTGAGCAATGTGAGTAGACAAATGTCTTACTAGGAAAATCTGTTTACAAGCAAATAATGAACAAATTTAGTAGCCATGGCAAGAGCTTTTACAAGTTATTAAAATAAACAAGCAAAAAGAAAAAAATCCAAGGTGTATGAACAGATAATTGAAGGTATATGAATGGAGAAACAATTTGATAAAAATATGAAAAAATGTTATTCTAGTGATCAAGTCAATGTAAATTAAAATAATCACCATCAGAACAATATTTATAGTAAAGGATTTAATTAATTTTGTTTTAGAATAAAAGAGATTTAGATCAAAGAATGAGACTGTGTAAGAGGATAATTTAACATGTAGCTTTTCTAAATAGAGTCTTCTAAAACTGAAGCCCTTGGCAGGCCAGAGGGGGGTGGTATGATATATTCAATGGGCTGAAATATGCAGCCAAGAATACTCTAGCCAATAAGACTGTCATTCAAATAGGAGAGATAAAGAGTTTCCCAGGAACAGAAACTAAAGGAGTTTATGACCACTTAACCAGACCTGCAAGAAATATTCAAGGGGACTCTTCTGAATGAGAAAGAAAGACCAAAAGTGATAGACTAGAAAAGAACAGAGAAAATCTCCAGAAACAATGACTTAACAAATAAAACACTGGCACTAAATTCCTATCGATCAATGATCACTCTGAATGTAAATGGACTAAATGCCCCAATTCAAAGACATAAGGTGTCAGAATGGATAAAAGCACAAGACAAATCTATACACTGCCCTTGTACAAGAGACTCATTTTAGACCTAAAGATATCTGTAGATTGAAAGTGAGGGGATGGAGAACCATTTATCATGCTAATGGGCATCAAAAAAAAGTTAGAGTGGCCAAACCTATAACAGACAAACTAAAAATTTAAACCAAAGATTGTAACAAGAGATGCAGAAGGGCACTATAACATAATAAAAGGGTTTATCCAACAAGAAGATATAACAATTGTAGATACTTGTGCCCCCAACTTGGGAGCACCTAAAATACAAACAACAACAACAACAAAACAATTACGAACAAATACAAAGGAACTCATTGATAATAATACAGAATAGTAGAGGACTTTAACCTTTGGGAGCAGCAAAAGCAGTCAGAAGAGGGAAATATATAACAATACAGGCTTACTTCAAGAAGTAAGAAAAATATCAAATATGCAACCTAACCTTACACCTACAGGCACTAAATAAAAAACAAAAAATAAAACCTAAAGCCATTAGAAGAAGGGAAATAATAAAAATTAGAGCATAAATAAATGATATAGAAACAAACAAACAAACAAAAAGACAAAAACAGTAGAACAAATCAGTGCAAGCAGGAGCTGGTTCTTTGAAAGAATTAATAAAATTGATAAACACCCAGCTCAGCTTATCAAAAAGAAAAGAGAAAGGAACCAAATAAATAAAATCATGAATAAGACTGAAGAAATCACAACCAACAGCACAGAAATGCAAACAGTGTTGAGATAATCATGAAAACTTATATGCAAGCAAATTGGACAATTTGAAAGAAATGGATAAATTCCTAGCAATATATACGTTACCAAAACTGAAACAGAAAGAAATAGAAAACTTGAACAGAACCATAACTAGCAAAAAAATTGAATCGGTAATCAAAAATCTCCCAAGAAACAAAAGTCCATGGCCACAGAGTTTCTCAGGGGATTTCTACCAGACATTTAAGAAGAGTTAATATCTATTTTTCTCAAACTACTTCAAAAAATAGAAATGGATGGGAAACTTGCAATCTATTTGTATGAAACCAGTATTACCTTGATTCTGAAACTAGAGAAAGATCGCACTAAAAAAGAGAGCTAAACACCAATATCCCTGATGAATATGGATACAAAAATTCTCAACAAATTACTACCAAACTGAATCCAATTGTACACTTTTTTATATATATTCAAAGAATATATGTAAAAAGCATTTGACAAAATACAGCATCAATTCTTAATAAAATTCTCAACAAAGTAAGGATAGAAGGAACATGGTTCAATATCATAAAGGTCATAATTAAAGGGTCACAGCTAATATCATACTCAGTGGGGGAAAACTGAAAGCTTTTCCTCTAAGGTCAGGAACAAGACAGGGATGTCTACTCTCACAATTGTTATTTAACATACATACTACTGGAAGTCCTAGCCTTAGCAATCAGACAACAAAAAGAAATAAAATTATCCAACTTGACAAGGAAGAAGTCAAACTTTCACTATTTGCAGATGACAGGATACTCTATGTAGAAAACCTAAAAGCTCTATCAAAAAATTCGTAGAACTGATACATGAATTCAGTAAAGTTACAGCATACAAAATCAATGTACAGAAAACTGTGGCATTTCTACACATCAATAATGAAGCAGCAGAAAGAGAAATGAAAGACTCGATCCCATTTACAATTACACCAAATACCATAAGACACCTAAGAATAAACCTAATCAAAGAGGTGAAAGACCTGTACTCTGAAAACTATAAAATGCTGATGAAATAAATCAAAGAGGACATAAAGAAATGGAAAGACATTCCATGCTCATGAATTGGAAAAACAAATAGTGTTAAAATGTCTATAATATCCAAAGCAATGTACACATTTAATACAATCACAATTTAAATACCACCAGCATTATTCACAGACCTAGAACAAACAATCCTAAAATTTGTAGGGAACCACAAAAGACCCTACATAGCCAAAGCAGTCTTGAAAAAGGAAAGCAAAGCTAGAGGCATCACAATTCCAGACTTAAAGTTGTATTACAAAGCTGTAATGATAAAGACAGTACGGTACTGGCACAAAAAACAGACACATAGATCAATGGAACAGAATAGAAAGCCTGGAAATGGACCTACAACTATGTGCCCAACCAATCCTCGACAAAGCAGAAAAGAATATCCAATTGAATAAAAGACAGTCTCTTTAACACAATGATATTGGGGGAAACTGGACAGCAACATACAGAAGAATGAAACTGGACCACTTTCTTACACCATACATAAAAATAAATTCAAAATGGATGAAAGACTTACATATGAGATAAGAAACCATCAAAATCCTAGAGGAGAACACAGGCAGCAACCTCTATGACCTCAGCTGCAGCAACTTCTTTCAGAATATGTCTCCAGAGGCAAAGGAAACAAAAGTAAAAAGGAACTATTGGGACTTCATCAAGATAAAAAGTCTCTGCATAGCAAAGAATACAGTCCACAAAACTAAAAGGCAACCAATGGAATGGGAGAAGATATTTGCAAATGACATATCTGATAAAGAGTTATTATCCAAAATCTACAAAGAACTTACCAAACTCAACAACCAAAAACCAAAAATCCAGTCAAGAAATGGAGAAAAGACAGGAACAGACATTTCTCCAAAGAAGACTTACAAATACCAACAGACGCATGAAAAAATGCTCAACATCACTCAGCATCAGGAAAATATAAATCAAAACTACACTGATATAACACCTGTCAGAATGGCTAAAATTAACAACACGGAAACAACAAGTGTTGGTGAGGATGTGGAGGGGAACTCTCTTACACTGGTTTTTTTTTTAGTTGAGTTTTTTTTTTTTCTTTTTTGAGAGAGAGAGAGAGAGAGAGAGAACGAGAGGGGAGAAGGTCAGAGGGAGAAGCAGACCCCCCCGCAGAGCTGGGAGCCTGATATGGGACTCGATCCCGGAACTCCGGGATCATGACCCGAGCTGAAGGCAGTCGCCCAACCAACTGAGACACCCAGGCGCCCCTAGTTGAGATTTTTTTTTAATTTTTTATTAACATAAATGTTTTATTTGCCCCAGGGTACATGTCTATGAATCATTAGGCTTACACATTTCACAGCACTCACCATAGCACATACCCTCCCATATCTCCATAACCCAGCCACCCTACATCCCCTTCCCCCTAGCAACCCTCAGTTCGTTTTGTGAGTTTAGGAGTCTCTTATGGTTTGTCTACCTCCTGATCCCATTTGTTTCATTTCCCACCTCACTCCTCCACGACCCCCTGCCCAGCCTCTCAAATTCTTCATATCAGAGAGATCATATGATAGTTGTCAGGTGGTTTCTTTAAAGCCTTTTTCATTTGTTTAGGGTTGGAATATACCACCACCAATCACTGCTCCCCACACCTCCAAGGGACTCAAGCATAGCTCCACAAGCCCCAAAGATACTTGCAAATCCCTAAATCTCAACCCTGGAGACTCCCCATATGAATAGGATGAGGACTAGAGAGTCATTTATACAGGTGCAGACTACTTTTAAAATCATAATCTAGGGACACCTGGGTGGCTTAAGCATCTGCCGTCAGCTCAGGACATGATCTCAGGGTTGTGGGATTGAATCCCATATCTGGCCCCTTGCTCAGTGGGGAGCCTACTTCTCCCTCTGCCTGCTGCTCCTCCTACTTGTGCTCTCTCTCTCTCTCTCTGACAGATAAATTTTAAAAATCTAAAAAATAAAAAAATAAAGCAAAATCACAATCAAGCATATCGCCCTATAATTTTGCATCTAATTTGTTTAAACAAATATTGACTTAAAATTAAGTGTATATACCACTAGATAAAATGCAAAATACCCCCAATGTTAGATGGAATCTTGATAATTCTAGAATTTTAAAATTGAATAAAGTAATTCCAATTCACTTAATCAAAGAAGATAAGAAAATCTGGAAGTAGAAAACAAAAATAAGTAATACTAAATTAATGATGATAACATATAACAATAAATATTTAAAACAAATAAACAAAAAAAATCATTTTTGGAGGACCAAGCATGTTATGCGTCTCTCTCTTCATCTTACTTCACTCAGTCCACTGGCCTCCTTGCTGATTCTCAGATATACCAGCCAAGCATGTTTAATTGTTCTTTTGGCTAGAACTAAAACTGAACTTTTCCCCAGCCTTTGCTCAGATGTTTTCCAATGAGGGTTAGTAGCACGCTCTTTGAAATTCTAATCGAATTTCATCTCTTACACTCCCAATTCCCTTCACCATGATCTGTTCAATTTATTATCTTTAAAATTTACTCCTGTAACAAAGTACACAGTTTATTGACTATTATTTTAATGACTTAGGGTGCAATTCTTGCCACCAAAATATAAGACTCTTATGGCAGAAATTCCCTGTAAATTTCCCCCTAGATGTTTCCATTGTGGTTAAATCTGTAATTGCCACTTAATAGACAGTATTTGTTTATTTGTCTTTGAATGGATTTTAGATAGAAGGATACCTGGTAAACAACATATTTTTATCCCCTTGACATACACCATATAAGCAGTAATCTTTACTGAAACTTAGAGTATATAGAATAAATTTTTTAGTAGATTTTTTTTGAGCAGTTTTAGGTTCACAGCAATATGGAGTGGAAGGTACAGCCATTTCCCACGTGCCTCATGCCTCCACAGGTGCCCAGCCTCCCTCAGAATCCACATCCCTCACCACAGTAGTACATGTGTTACAATTGATGAACCTACACTGACACATTGTTATTACCCAAAATCCGAAGTTTACCTTAGGGCTCACTCTTGGTGTTGTACATTCTATGGGTTTGGACAAATGAATAGTGACACATTTAATGTATTCAGCCTTCTGGTGTCATACACAGTAGTCTTACTGCCTTAAAAATCCTCTGTGGTCTGCCTATTCATCCCACTCTCTGCTTTAAAGCCTGGTAATCACTGATCTTTTTACTACTGTAGTTTTGCCTTTTCCAGAATGTCATACAGTAAAAAGCATACAGGCTTTTCAGATTGGCTTCTTCCACTTAGTTATATGCATTTAAATTCCCTTCATGGTTTTTCATGGCATGACAGCTCACTTCTTTTTAGCACTAAATACTATTCCATTCTCTGATGTACCATAGTCCTAAAACACCTTTTTATACCACTGAAAGTACCTTTGCTATCTACTTTTTGTTCATTGACTCCCTAATTAAAATTGCATAAAGATATGTTCATAACACTAAAATGTATATAACACCAAAATGTATACTTACGACCTAAAACTTTTTTTTTGATCTTAAATTTAAAAAAAAAATCCAAGTGGATTTTCAAATAGTACTCTGATACATATCTAAAAATCAGTTAAAAATTTTCCACTCTGTGTCAGACTTTTTCCTTTCATTTTCCTAGCTCAGCAAAGAGTATACCATATAGGCTGTTACCGAAGTCACAGGCAAGCGTTTCAACCATGATCTCTGTCTCCCACACTCCCATAACAAATAATTTACCAAGATGTGACAATCCTAACTACTTCATTCTAGATCCACTGGCACTTACTTTGTGTCACTATCATTACTAAAGTAGACTAATACTATAGTTTCCAACTAAAACCTCTTCTCTAATTTATTAACTTTCCTGGAGTTAACACGATGTAGGAATTACACAACACCAATCTTTATGAATTCCAGGAACGGGTTTTTTTTTTTGGCCATTTTCACTTTTTTTTTTTAGGGGGAGAGAACGTGAGTGGAGGTGGGAGGAGCAAAAGGAGGGAGGAGAGAGAGTCTTTTTTTTTTTTAATGTTTTATTTATTTATTTGACAAAGAGAGATCACAAGTAGGCAGAGAGGCAGGCAGAGATAGAGAGGGAAGCAGGCTTCCTGCTGAGCAGAGAGCCTGGCGTGGGGCTAGATCCCAGGACCCTGAGATCATGACCTAAGCCAAAGGCAGAGGTTTTAATCCACTGAACCATCCAGGTGGCCTGGGAGAGAGAGAGTCTTAAGCAAGCTCCATGCCCAGTGTGGAGTCTGATGCAAGGCTGGATCTTACAACTCAGAGACTATGACCTGAGCCGAAATCAAGAGTTGGAAGCTTAACCAAGTGAACCACCCAGGCATCCCTATTTCCCTCTTCTTAATAAAACATATAAATCTCTTGGCACAGATCATGAGCCACTGCAAAAGTGCCCAGCTGGGCAGCCCTTTTACCTGCCCAGCTTTATTTCTGAAACCCCCTACATCCTCCCATAATATACTCAGGCCACACTGAGTGCATTTCAGTTTCTAGACCTTCTTTCAGAGTTTTTGCATGTGTTATTTCCAATGTCTGGAACATTCGTCCCTTCTATTCATTGCAACTTAATCTTGCAAAGAGCTGTTCACTATTCATCTCTTAATGAGGAGGTTTTTTTCCCCCAGAACTTCGTTTGGTCTTTCTTTGATTATACTGGATGGTAGTTAGCAGTGTTCTAGTACTTTGCAAATATTAACTTACTTGATCCTCATAAATGAAACTTCCATGAGTAAGTATGGCAGGTTGGTTTCATCTACATGGAAGCTGACTTTGAGACACAGATTAACATGGAAAAGTTTTATTAATGAGTGCTCCTGTGAACTCATCTGTGGAAGGAAAAGAAGGAAGTTAGATTGGACAGAGGGAGGAATCAAGCTGTGATGTAATTCCAAGAGGCCCCTTGGCCTACTATATGGGGAGTTCTGAAACTAGCATGACTGTGAGAACTGTCTGAGTAGAGGTGAAGAGACCAGGGACTTAACCCCTGTGCTGATCAGCCATGGGATGCCTGACTCCTTGGGGAAGGGTGATTAAGAGAGGAAGTTCTCTTCAGCTGAACCCCTCCCTGAAGCAGGCTGACAGATGAGGCAATCTACTGACAACAGTCTCAGCAGCTGGTAGAATAGTGTCAGATAGAATTATTATCCCAATTGCACAGAAAAAGAAACTGAGGGATGACTATGTTGAGTAACTCAGCAAAATTATTGGATCCAGGATTCAAACCAGGGAGTTTGGTCCTCTACTTCACACCATACACCAAATAAATCACAATGGATAAGAGGTATAAATACAAACTGTAAAACGATGTTTTAAAATAAAATAGAAGGAAACAACTTAATGCACTTTCTATATTTGAATACAGTATGTCAAAGCCATAATCCAAAGGAAATACTTGATAATTTGGATTATGTTATGTAAGACATCACCAAAAGAAAGATAAAGAGATTGAAAAGACAAGCCACAGAGTGGGACATAACATTTAAAGCAAATAGTTTAACAAAGTCCTTGCATCCGGAATATATAAAAACTGCTAAGAAAAATACTGAAAAATCAAATTTTGAAAAACTATCAAGAGATCTGAAGAGGAACTTCACAAAAAGAACATCCAAATGGTCCAAAAAATCTGAAAAGGCCTCTGCTTTCCTAGTCATCAGTAAGATGCAAAATAAAACCACCCTGAAATGCTATAATATGCCCCCCTTTCCCACAATTAAAATGGAAACAAAACAACTGAAACAAAACAAAACAGAAATAAAACAAATGGATTGTGCTAAGGATGTGGAGCAACTGCAAGTCTCATACACTACTGGGAGAGAGTAGAAATTAGTACAGCTGCTTGGGGAAATTGTTCAGCAGTATCTACTGAACATTGACACAGAAAAATCAGCAGTTTCACTTCTATACAGCCCAACAGAAATGCATATATGCTCACCCAAAAAAAACTACAAGAATGCTTACAAGCAGCATTATTAAAAATGGACCCAAACTGAAACCTATCCTGTAGCTAATAAACAGGAGAATGGATGGATAATTCATGGTGTGTTTACATCATGATATACTATTGCCTAGGAGAAAGAATGGTCTACTATTATGCTGAACAATATGGGCTGAGCAGTAAATCCAAGCACAAATATATTTTCTATGATTCCAATATTATGAGATTTATAAATAGGCAAGACTAATTTATGAGAAGTAAAGATAATGGTTACTCTGGAGGCACGGGTGAGAAACACTAGAAAGGACACTGGGAAACCACTGAAGATGTTGGTAATTTTCAGGTTCTTGATCTAGGTACTGGTTACAAAGGTTGGTTCAATTTATGAGAATTCATCAAACTATTCACTTGTGATATGTGACCTGAGTTACTTCAATTATGTACTTTAATTCAAAGGAAAACATCCCAGGCAGTCTGGCTCCAATGTTCATAATCTCAAGGACAATGTTCATGTGTCATTTCATAAATATTTCTGGTAGGAGGGTAAATTGTGATAAACACTTTAGATTACAAACCAAAATCATACAATAAAGGCAAAGGTTCAAATGTGATGCATTAGTTCTGTTCCTAGGTAGACATTGCAGAGAAATTCTTGCACATGTGCATAAAGGACATGTACAAGAATGCTCAGATCTGCATTATTTGTTTAAGAAGATCAAGAAAGACAGAAAATATGCCAATTATTCCTCAAGTCAATGAGTAAATAAACATGACATATTAACACAATAGCACGTTATACATCAGCGAACAACAAATGAACTACAATCACCTACAACCAAGTGGAATAATTTTAGAAATCAAATGTTGGGTAACAAAAAACAAGTCCCAGAAGATTACACAAAGTGTAATAAAACTGTAACAACCCCCAAACAACAACGACTAAACAATATAATATTTAGGCACATACAAAACTACTTTAGAACCAATTTTCAAAACTGTAACAGACTGATAAACAGGAATTCTAGAGAGATGCTGTACTTGGAGGGGAGGCAAGGGTATAGAACATTAACGGATCACAGGGTAGGTAGAAAATGTTGGCCATGTCCTTGTTCATGTGTTAAGATATGGATCTACACTTATCCATTTTACCTTGTTTATATCTTACATATGTCTCACACACACACACACACACACACACATATATATATATAGAATATTATATCTTGAAAATTTTGAAGTACAAAATAATGTAGAATACCCCCCACATACCTTGGCTATAATGGAAAGGAGAGTGGTAAAATAAGAAAAGTTGGAAAATGTAGTTTAAAGAGACTCGTCTTTATGTACATGCTTAAATAAAGGAGCCAATAGAAAGGTGAAATAACAAAACTTGTATAGGTTGTTAGTGAGAGATTTCTGGGTTCATCAGAGTGGACCGTGAAGGTTCTTACTAGCATTGGCCCAGACAGGCACATTAGATTTCTTCTTCCCTGAGCCCTACTTGTAGGCTTCTCTGATTCAACTACATCCCTTTCCTTTTGTGTGTTAGATCTGAATGTGTGGATGGTTATAAAGATACTAAAAATAAAAATAAACTTAAAACCTTTAACTTCGTTTATAGGACCATGTTCTCTGCTTACCAGATGATTTTTAGCATGATATTCTTCATATGTAGCATAATTCTTGACACACACTACATGCTTTTAAAAATCTGTCAAACTGATGAACTCACAGAAACAGTAGAATGGTGGTTGACAGGGGCTGGGAGGTGGGGAAATAGGGGGAGGCCAGTAAAAGGTTACAAGCTTTCAGTTGTAAGGTGAATAAGGTCTGAGGATCTAATTATAGCATGATGACTATAGTTGATAACAGTGCATCCTGTAATTGAAATTTGCTAAAAGAATACAGGCTAAGTGTTTGGAAAGAAAGAAAAGAAGAAAGAAGAAAGGAAGAAAGGAAGAAAGGAAGAAAGGAAGAAAGGAAGAAAGGAAGAAAGGAAGAAAGAAAGAAAGAAAGAAGAAAGAAAAAGAAAGAAAGAAGAAAGAAAGAAAGAGAAAGAAAGAAAGAAAGAAAGAAAGAAAGAAAGAAAGAAAGAAAGAAAGAAAGAAAGAAAAGAAAAATAGGAAGGTAAATTTATGTGAGGATATGTGAGTTGCTGCATGTGTTAATTATTTCAATGGGGGAATCTTTTCACACTGTATATGTATATCAAATCATCATGTTGTACACTTTAAATATCTTACAATTTTATTTATAAATTTTAGCTCAGTAAAGCTGAAAAAATCAAACCGATAGCAGTTTAACTAAAAAATCTCATATTTATCATTAGGATGAACCATAAAAATTTATTGTGTTCAAAAAAAATTTATTGTGTTCAATAACTGATCTACCTGATGACGATTTGATATGAATCATCCTATTATAAGAAAATATCATCTCTTTCTAAGATTTGCTTTAGTTTCCAAGGTGATGATTTCAAGTTTCTATCACAATGAAGAGGGGAGAACTGATGATAATAGTAAGTTAATACTGGAACATTGTCTGAGGATGAAAATATAAGTTGTAAGTCTATATTACAGTTTGAAATATTACAAATTAATCCTTTTAACACAATCTTGAACTTCTAACACTCTGCTAATATTGATACTACTTAGAGGGGAATTTCTTGGTGTAGGCTGTGAATAGATTACCCAAAGAAGTCAAGATCTGCCCAGAAGTTAACAAGTTAACATATATATATACATATGTTAACATATATATTACATATATAGACAGAGCGATAGTACTTGAAGTGTGATTTACTTAAAGAAAATATAGAACTATGAGGTTACTTTATTAATACATAGGCATAATTTCAGCCTACAGAACCCTTAGATTTGGGTTTGAACTTCTATATTTTTACTATTAAATTCTGAGTATATCAATTGACCAACCAATCAACAGATAAAATAATGGATTTGTCTTTTATTGCAAAAATGTTAAATGATAAAGTCACTAAAACTTAAATCTCCACATATAATAGCATCTTTTTATCTCTATAGCATAAACTCATAAGTAAAGTGATACCATAGAGAGAAATGCACATGACTTAATAGGTGTCTTCTTTGTTTTAATAAATACAAGTTATAAAATAGAGTGACTTTATCAAATTTTTTTTGTCTTCTTTGGATGCCATTGAATACTTATTTCTATTTTGTGTAGAATTCAAATCATGATCCAGGGTTTGTGAAAAGAAATTGAAATCTTTTCACAAAGATGTATAGTTTAGTAACAGTATACTAAATTCTGATAAACATCCAACTACTAAGCAAGGGACTCCAGCTGCACATCAATTTGATGTTTTTAATTGCAAGGTTTATACCTAAATAGCTGCTTAATGATCTGTGACCCTGGCTTGAAAACAGAAAGCATTTCAATGATAACTGACTTCTTGACGCTCATGAAATTTTCATGAATTCATGAATTACAACACCTTAAATCAGACTTTGCTTATTCTTTGAGGCTGATGCTACATTTGAGGTTTATTCAGAAAATGTACATAGTGCTAGGCATTCATATTAAGTAAACTGATCGTTTCTCTCTGATTGTGCTAGCTTGATTCCCTGCTGTAAATATTTCACTTTAACTCATGACCATTGGTAGTAATATACTCTGTATTTTGTGTGTGTTTGTATTTAACCTTTTATTAGAGAGATTTTTTCCTCCATTCTTTCTTAAGTGAAGATCCACTCTCTCACAACCCAGTATTTGAGTGACTGATTTTTTTTCATGTCTGTTTTATCTAGTGTCCAAATCAATGATCTATTGATCTATGATGAGGAAATCCTGTCAGGAGTGTTTGTTTGTTTGAAGCTTTATAAACTACATCAAGACCTCTATGAAAATGTGGTACTCACTAATGATTCATTCAATATATATTCACTGATCAGCTTCAATGTACCTGCCAACTTGCTAAATGGCACATACACACACACACAAAGAAATGAAGAAGATGAAGGAGGAGGAAGAGGATGGGGAGAGAGGAGGCAGGGGAGAGAAGAAGAAGGAGAAGAAGAAGAAGGAGCAGAAGAAGGAGGTGGAAAAGGAGAAGGAGAAGAAGGAGGAGGAGGAGGAAAAGAAGAAGGAGAAGAAGGAGGAGGAGGAGGAAAAGAAGAAGAAGGAGGAGGAAGAAGAGGAGGGGGAGAAGGGGGAGGAGGAAAAGGAAGAAGAGTAGGAGAGTGCAGAGGAGGGAAAGGAGGGGAAAGAGGGGAAGGAAGGGAAGAAGAAGGAGAGGAAGAAACCCAAAAGACAGGTAGGGTCTCTGTAGGTTTTTTAATGTTAGTGGATCTCAAAAGTTGGCATGCATCTGAGTTACTTAAAGAGCTTGTTAAGGAGGAGCAAGATGGCGGAGAAGTAGGAGGTTGAGATAGAGTCGGAACCCAGAAGTTCATCTAGATAGTTAATAAATCATTTTAAAAGCCAACATACTCAACAGGAGGGAGAAGAGAGGAAGAAGAGCAATTCTAGGAGCAGAAAATCGACCACCTTTGGAAAGGTAGGACGTTTGGAAAAGTGATTCCAAAGCGACGGGAAGAGAGACCGCGGGGGGAGGGGCCGGCTCCCTGCAGCCGCAGAGCCGCGGAGCACAAAATCCTAACGTTTAGAGTCCGCTCCGCTGAGGGACATTGATCCAGAGGCTAGGCCAGAGGTCTGGCCCTTGCGGGAACAGAGTGGTTTCAGGACCCGCGAGATCATAAAGAGACCGGGGGTGTCTGAGTGCAGCAGAGCTCCCAGATATCAGGGCGGAGAAGCCGGCAGCAGAGAAAGAGCCGCGCAGTGCGTTTTCAGCTGGAGCTTACCCTAGACCGTGGCCGCGGCCCTTCGAGCGGGGACCACATAAGGCATTCCAGAGAGACCCCCTCCTTCCTCCTTGGGGAGGAGCGGCGCGGCAGCGTGCGGCGGGAATCTGCTGGGTTTGGAGACTCCAGACGGGGCCGTTCGCCAGAGATAGAGGCACGCTGCCACCGGTGGCTGAGCTCAGAGCTTGTGCGGACCCGGGAGACGGGAGTGATTGACTGCTTTCCTCTGAGGGCACGCTAAGGAGCAGGGACTCCAGCGCTCAGCTCCTCCAGCGGAGACTGGGAGCCGCCATTTTTATTCCCGGCCTCCAGGGCGGTACGGAAAGCGCTAAGGGAACAAAGACTCCCAAGAGCGAACCTGAGTGAATTGCTTGGCCCCTCCCTGGGCAAGGGTGGGGCAATTCCGCCTCAGGCAAAGACATCTGATAACCAAATTGTAAAGGCCCCTCCCCAGAAGATCAGTGAGAATATCCAGCCAAGACCAAGTT
>CM052799.1:106726815-106793816 GCA_028533885.1 Nasua narica | reverse complement strand
GGGATATGGACACTGGGGAGGGTATGTGCTATGGCAAATGCTGTGAAATGTGTAAGCCTGATGATTCACAGACTTGTACCCTGGGGTAAATAATACATTATATGTTAATAAAAAAATTAAAAAAAAAAAAAAGAGCTTGTTAAAACACAGCTGGCTGAGACCCATCCCAGAATTTAGGATTCAGTATGCCTGGGTGTGTTATCAGTTCATGCTGATGCTGCCGGCCTGGGAGCCACACTTAGGAAACCACTAATATAGATGAATAACTGTATTCCAACATCCACTTATGGAATACAGTGGCAAATTTTTCTGTCAAAGGATTTACTTCCTTTTCACTTTTATAACTGCATTACTTGTTATCACATTGTTCATTTGCTGAAACAGTAAATAGGTGAGAGAATTCTTTCTGGGTTGGAATGTTCAACCCTTCCTTGAAACATCACCTGTGACTATTTAAGATTATTGAAAATGTTTGCAAATTTCAATAGTGCTATCCACTTACTGTATAATGTCCAATGTTCTGCATTTTTCTTATAAACTCTTTTGAAGTATAACATGTACACAGAAAGATGCAAAAATTATTAGTATACATCTTGATAAAGTTCCATAAAGTGGGCCACACACATTGTAGCCAACACCCACATCAAGAAACAGAACATTATCAATAGCCCAGGAAACTGCTTATGGACCCTGCCCATCTGCAACCCCACTAAGAGTAACCATCATTCTTATTTTAAACCCCATCAGTGAGGTAGATCTGTTTCTACACATAAAAATTTAGAATCAAGAATGTGCTTTGTGTGGCTGTTGGCCTCACAATATCTGAATATCTAAATATCATTTTGGCAAGATTTATCCTGTCATGAGCTGGTGGTAGTTTTGTGCTTTTTTGGTGTGTGTCTTCCCTTGCGTTGCATGAAAACACCACACTATATTCATTCTAGTGCTGATGCACAATTGAGTTGCTTCAGATATTTGACTAGTGTGCTATGGAATTGCACAAATAATTGTTCATACTTTTTAATAAACATAGGAAGGGGTTTTGATAAAGGGCTTTTGATAAGGTATGTACATAGAAGTGCAATACTAGCTAATAAGGGAATGTACATTTGCAACTTTAACAGAAACTGCCAGGCAATTTTCCAGAGGGATTTTAGCAATTTATACTTTCACCAGCAGTACATCAAGTCAACACTTTTAGGTTATTTGTTTCGTGTTGCTTTGTTTGTTTGTTTTTTTATTTCAGCCATTCTGGTGGGGTCTTATGAAGTTCAGCACCTTTCACATGTATCCTGCCATGTAGTAATTGGAATCCTCATTTGTACAAAGCCTTTCAGTCTTTTTTGTTGGCGGTGGTGACGGTGGTGGTGGTAGTTTCCCTGACTTCTTTTTCTTACTGATTTATCCAAAAACTCTTTTGAAATATAAAAAAAAGATCTTCTCCCATTTTGTGCCTTGCTTCTCTCTCTTAATTCTGTCCTGGGAAATATAAAAGTTCTTAATTTCAATGTATTCTATATCTTTTTTTAAAAAAAAATTTAGTTTTGGTTTACTGCTGTTGATGCTAGTTGCCCCTCCTCAGTGTAGGATCCTCCAGGGCTTCTAGCTTCGGCATGGCACACTTACAAATTTCCCTCTCTCTGGGAGTCCTGAATCCTGGTCCTTATCTTCTCCGTACCACAGGGCTTCCAGAATTGTCTCCTCTCCTTTTTGTTGGATTTTCGATTCGTTTTTTTTCAGCCTCTACCCTGCACTGATTTATAATTCAGCAAATTTGTTTCTTTAAGGGAAAATATGTTCATGGCTTTTATTTTTGTTTGTTTGTTTGTTTGTTTATGTATAAGTAGGCTCCATGCCCCACTTGGGGCTTGAACTCACCACCCTGAGATCAAGAATCACATACACAAATGACTGAGCCAGCTAGGCAGCATCCCTACCTGTGGCCTTTAGAGTCCTAAATTTCTCATTTGCCTCAATAGATTTTATAGCAAGATAATATATTATAAAAGTAGTACAGTAATATTGGGGTACCTGGGTGGCTCATACAATTAAGCATCTGACTCCTGATCCTGATGAAGGTCATGATCCCAGGGTCCTGGGATGGAACCCCCACATGGGACTCTGAGCTAAGAAGGGAGTCTGCTTGAGATTTTCTCTCCGTCTGCCCCTCTCCCACTGCACACTCTCTTTTGTTTTCTCTCTCTTTCTCTCTCTTTAAAATAAATAATTTTAAATAAATTCTTTTTAAAAAGTACTAGCAGTGGGGATGCCTGGGTGGCTCAGTTGGTTAAGCACCGGCTTTTGGCTCAGGTCATGATCCCAGGGTCCTGCAACAGAGTCCTCCATTGGGCTCCCTGCTCAGTGGAGACTCTGCTTCTCCCTCTGCCTGCCATCTCTCTGCTTGTGCTCTTTTTCTCTCTCTCAAATAAATAAAATCTTAAAAATAAAAAAAAGTATGGGGTGCCTGGGTGGCTCAGTGGGTTAAAGCCTCTGCCTTTGGCTCAGGTCATGATCTCAGGGTCCTGGGATCGAGCTCTGCATCGGGCTCTCTGCTCAGCAGGGAGCCTGCTTCCCCCTCTCCCTCTGCCTGCCTCTCTGCCTACTTGTGATCTCTCTCTGTGTGTCAGATAAATAAATTAAAATCTTTATTAAAAAAGTAGAAGAAGAAGAAGCAAAAGAAAGGCAAGAACAAGCAGTAGTAGCAGCAGCAGCAGCAGCATGTGGTTTCTGTCTATCAGCAGCAGCAAAGCACATATTCTTGGACTTTTGCCTGTCCTAAGAATCAGCAAATGCTCAGAGGGCAAGTGGTTTACCTTGTCAGCACCCATGTCTGCTTTCCAAAATCTTGGACTCTCTTGTTCTTTCTTTCAGCAGTACCCTAATGTCTTTAAACTGATGATTTTTAGTTTTGGTACAACTTTTCTAATTGCTTTTGGTGCAGGGGTTGGTTTACTGCCATCTCATGCCTGTATATTTCCCCCACAGGATTTTTCTTTTTACAAACCAATCTTCTGTACCCAGTAAAAATGTAAGGAAAAGAATGAATAAGAAAGATTTGGATCTATTAGAATGATATGTATACCATGAAATTAATTAAAAATATTATTTTAATATTGTTAATATTTAATATATTTCTAAGCCATATAATTTTTCTGTCAGATTGAGCTGGCAATGAACTAAGTCAAAAATGATACATAAAATAGTAAGTAGCAACAATAAGTAACAATGAACTACTGCAAGTGGTAAACAAATCTAGATAAATAATACTAAAATATACAAACTAACTCAAATTATGAAGGATACAGGTACATATTTACATTTTCTTATTAGCTTAGAAAATCATGGGGCCACTGCTTATATAATCTTCTTTCTGGGAGTAATTTCTAAAAGCCTCAAGAGGCAAAATTATTTTTTTTCTTTTGGTTAATAAAATCCTATGATTTTCACATCTCCTCTGATTTAATGTAACTATTTTCAATTATATAAAAATTGGAAACAGAAGAAGACATATTTTAAGGAAAAGTATATGAATTCAAAGGGAAAATATAAATGTTTCAATACACTTTTTCAGATATAATGTCATTTTTGGAAAATTCACAAAAGGTCTCAGTATATATTTTGAATTATATATTATTTCTCTTTGTTCAATATTATTTTTATAATAACTAATAAAATATTAGGCTTAGTATATAACATTCAGAAATATTATACTTTTTGTATTTAATCTGAACAAATGTTAATATGAGGATTTTTTTATTAATAATTCTTAGAGTACAGTTCTTTATTGGGTCCATGATATTTTAAAAATCTGCTTTATTGGAAGGAAGAGTTATTGAATTTTTCCTATTATAAAGTTTTATGGCCCATTTTTGAAAATGAAAATGTATCATTACTGAACCATAGTAGAAAGGAAGACTTTATAAGTTATCTGTGCCTTGGTATTGCTTTATTTTTCTCTAAATTAGTTTTTGGTCTCCATTTTAAAATAATTATACACTACAAAAGCAGCTACATAAACTTTACTTTTTATAAAAAAGGAACTTTGAACAAAAATGGAGTTTTCTGAATTTTCTAAGATCATTGTATTGATTGTTAAATGTTCAATATTAATCTCATATCCTCAATTAGTTATAGTTTCCTTTCTATAACTTAAGTTAATTGCCTTAATTTTGCATGTTTTAATATTTAGTAATTAGCTTTCAAATTTCATTAATCACTAACATCTCAAGAGAAAATTAAAAATAAATTTCAAAAGACACATTGCTAAAGCAAAATTATTGCACCATTTTATGCAAAATGAAGATAAAGGTTACATTTCTGGAATCAAATGTTTCAGAAAAATTATGACAGAAGTTATTATTCAGTTCTACTCTACCCAATAATAGGTTCCAGAAAATAAAGTAGAATGATTTTCTGTTATCTTTATCACTCAGATGTTTATTATTTTCTTTTAATGGCTTATCTAGTTCTACAAAAGAACCACATTATCTGATATGTTTTTATTATTAAAAGAGTGGCTACTGTGCAGAGTAAAGTGACAGACATATTATTCTAGATGACACTTTATACTATGATAGTGGTAGTTAACTATGGATGTTTAAATATAAACCTGAGATTACTAAGTTTATAAACATGGGTACACATAATGAATTAGTAAGTCTCTGATGTGCAAAAAAAGAATTTGTAAACAGAAATATATTTATTCAGTTATCTTTACCCTATTAAGTATATAGTGTAAGAACATAAGTACGTTGGAGAAGAAATTTATCCCAATATGGAAGTAATTTGATTCACCAGTTTTTTAACCATTGTTTAATAAAATACGTATTAAAAAAAAACCTCTTTAAATAGTTGTAGCCTATAACATGTAATAAATCCATAACTTAATCAGGTATCATCAAATAAGAAAGAAACCAGGAAAATCTTGTTCTCATAGTTTAAAAAAATGATTTTTTTGAAAATTCTCAAATGATTGAGAATTTGGTTTCCATTATTTTCTACTCACTATTATATTTAGGGCACTTTAGGGTTTTTTTTTCCCAAATACGTTTATTTTATTTTTTCAGTGTTACAAGATTAAGTGTTCATGCACCACACCCAGTGCTCCATGCAATACATGCCCTCCTCAATACCCACCACCAGACTCACACAACTCCCCACCATCTCTCCTCCAAAACCCTCAGTTTGTTGCTCAGAGTCCACAGTCTCTCTTGGTTCATTGCCCCCTCCGATTTCTCCCCATTCACCCTTCCTTTGCTTCTCACAATGCCCTCCGTGTTTTTCCTTATGCTCCACACGTAAGCGAGACCATAAGATAATTGATTCTCTCTGCTTGGCTTATTTCACTCTACATAATCTCTTCCAGTCCCATCCACGTTGATACAAAAGTTGGGTATTCATCCTTTCTGATGGAGGCATAAAATTCCATTGTATGTATGGACCATATCTTCTTTATCCATTCATCTGTTGAAGGGCATCTTGGTTCTTTGCACATTTTGGTGAAAGTGGCCATTGCTGCTATGAACATTTAGGTACATGTGGCCCTTCTTTGTACTGCATCTGCTTCTTTAAGGTAAATACCCAGTAGTGCAGTTGCAGCATCATAGGGTAGCTCTATTTTTAATTTCTGGAGGAATCTCCACACTGTTTTCCAAAGTGGCTGCACCAACTTGCATTCCCACCAACAGTGTAAGAGGGTTCTAAGGCACTTTAGTTTTAAAAGCTCTGGTTTTCTGGAATTTCCTTCTAGATCACCTTCTAGCACTCTCCTTGTTTGGACTAGAAGACAATAATGAATCTTAAGGTCAGAAAGCTTATTCTTTGAGAAGCTATATTGTTTCCTAAAATGTATGTTTGGTTATGGTTTTGGTTAATAATTATACTTCCTTTTTTTGTCTAAATTCCATTGAAATCCCACTCGAATTAGAAAAGTCCAACATTAATAATTTTAGTTCTCCCAGAAAAATACTTTGGTAGAAATATAAAGTCATGTGATCTGGTGGGAGAAGAAATGATAATGTGGTCTATTGTGTTTATTCCAACTGCTTTCTGTGAAATATTTATTATATTTATTTTTTTCCCTTTTTTAAAAGATTTTATTTATTTATTTGACACAGAGAGAGAGAGATCGCAAGTAGGCAGAGAGGCAGCCAGAGAGAGCCACCCAGCGCCCCAGTGAAATATTTAATAACAAAGTAAATTAGGCAGGGTTCTTCAGGGAAGCAGAACCAATAGGATATACATACATATCTCAGAGATACTGCAGATTTGGTTCCAAACTACAACATTAAAATGACTATTAAAGTGACTCCAATAAATTTTTGGTGTCACAGCATGTACAAAAGTTGTGCTTAGGAGTGCCTGGGTGGCTCAGTGGGTTAAAGCCTCTGCCTTTGGCTCAGGTCATGATCTCAGGGTTCTGGGATCGAGCCCCGCATCAGGCTCCCTGCTCAGTGGGGAGCCTGCTTCCCCCCCTCTCTCTCCCTGCCTCTCTGACTACTTGTGATCTCTCTCTTTCTGTCAAATAAACAAATAAAATCTTAAAAATCTGCTTCCCCCCTCTCTCTGCCTGCCTCTCTGCCTACTTGTGATCACTCTCTCTGTCAAATAAATAAATAAAGGCTTAAAAAAAGAAAGCTCTTTTAAAAAAAAAAAGGGGGGGGCACCTGGGTGGCTTAGTGGGTTGAAGCCTCTGCCTTCAGCCCAGGTCATGATCTCAAGGTCCTGGGACTGAGCCCCGCATCAGGCTTTCTGCTCAGCCGGGAGCCTGCTTCCCCCTCTCTCTCTGCCTGCCTCTTTGCCTACTTGTGATCGCTCTCTCTGTCAAATAAATAAATAAAAGCTTAAAAAAAGAAAAAGGAAAGCCCTTCAAAATCTTAAAAAAAAGTTGTGCTTAAACTATATTGTAGTCTATTAAGTGTACAATTGCATTATGTCTGAAAAAAGTACACATCTAATTAAAAATATGTTGATGCTTTAAAAAGGCTAACCATTATTTGAATTTTCAGCTGGTGGGTGGTTTTTCCTGGATATCAATGGCTGCTGACTGATCAGGATTGTAGTTGTTGAAGGTTGGCGTGGCTGTGGCCATTTCTTAAAATATGACAACACTAAAGTTTGTTGCATCCATTGGCTCTTCCTTTCTCAAGTGATTTCTCTGCAGTATGTGATGTGGAAAACAAAGGCAAAAGAAAATTAAATTTCCTTACCACTTACAGCCCATTCACAAGTCTTAAACCAGGCAGAGTAACATTCCTCTGGGAGCTCAGCTGCCTGAATGTCAATACTTTGCTAAGGGCAAAAGACAATCTCAGTCCAAGCCCCAGGATCCTGTAAGTCTACTTTAGCATATAAAAATTTCTTTGGAAACTTCCTTTATCTCTATCCCTCCAAGGTATGTGTTAGCAATCATCTCCCACGCTTATGATCCATCCATATGTATCTGAAGGGTCTCATGACTAAAGTTTTATTAGACTTAATAAGTGATCCTTCCCTAAAAATAGCTAGCCCCTCAAGGTCCTTGAGACCTTTCTTCCAAAAATCCTTAGAGACTTTCACTGTCCCTAAACCCCACCCAACTTGAAAGTACACAATAGGTTAGTCCTTATGACCACAGTGCAACTCTTTCTGCTCATGGGCCCTGTACCCATGCTTTAATAAAACCACCTTTTGGTACCAAAGACATCTCAAGAATTCTTTCCTGGCCATCATCTTCAAACTCTAACATCTTTCCTACATCAGTAAGTGATGCTGTTTAATAGCAATTTACCCACAGTAGAATATCTTTCAAAATTAGAGTCAATCCTCTCAAATCCTGCCACTGCATTATCACCACGTTTATGGAATATTCTAAATCCTTTGTTGTCATTCCAACAGTCTTTACAGCATCTTCATCAGGAGTAGATTTTATATCAAAAAGCTAAAAAACTGTCTTTGTTCATTCATAAGAAGCAAGTCTTCATTCATTAAATGTTTATGAGATTGTAGTCATTCAGTCACATCTTCAGGCTCTACTTCTAATTCTAGCTCTCTTGTTATTTCCACTACATCCACAGTTACTTCCACTAAAGTCTTGATACCCTCAAAGTTAATCATGAAAGTTGGAATCAACTTATTCTGAATTCCTATTAATTCTGGTATTTTGACCTCTTCTCAATTTACCAATCTGTAAAAAAAAAAACCACAATATCTGTGAAGTGCAATAAAGTGAAGCACAATAAAACAAGTTTTGCACACACACACACACACACACACACACACACACACACATTTATTATATTAATTGGATCGCACAATTACAGAGGCCAAGAAGTCCCATGTTCTGTTGTCTGAAAGCTAGAGAACAAGGAAAGTCAGTGGCATAATTCAGTCTAAATTTTAAGGCCAGAGAACCAAGAGAACTGATGGTGTAAGTCCCAATTCTAAAATCCAAGAATGGAGCATGAGGGATAGGTAGTTTAGGTTATGATGTAAGCCCTAGTCTGAGACCAAAAGCCTGAGAACCAGGGGTGCAAATGTTGAGGATAGAAGATGGACATCTCAGCTCCAGCCTACCCTTCCTTCACCACTTCTTTTACTCAGTCCCTCAGTAGATTGGATGATGCCCATTCGCATTGGTGAGGGCAATCAGCTCTACCCAGACTACTGATTCAAATGACAGTCTGTCTTAGACACCCTCACAGACACACCCAGCAATAATATTTCACCATCCCTTAGTCCAGTTAAATTGACACATAAAATTAACCCATCACACCAAATAAAATGTTATAAAATCCTTTGAAAAATTAAACCCACTTGATATTAAATACACTTCCAAAGAAGAATATAGGTTTTGTATGAGTTAAAAAATGTGTAATAGTGAGATGAGAACATTGGAATGAGAACATTGGAAGTTTAAATAAAAGAAAATTATTTTGTCACTTTTGGTCCCACAATTATGCATGAAGATTGTTTCTATATGACTTGCAAAGTCTAAGAATTTCAATGGGGTGTCGGGTATATGCATGTCTTACTTTAATCAGAGCACCATAATCCAGTGACATAGTGCTACCTGTGTGTCATTTCATAGGCAAATATGGCTTTTCTCAGTTTAAGTGTAGCTGATACTTTTTGCTTTGGGTTTGATTTTAACTTACAAATTAGTGTTTTCCCCTTTTTTATCCTGACTAGGTTAATGGGCTTCTTGTAAATATAAAAAATCTTTTGTCTCCCTTTTTTCTTCTTCTTTTGGACACAGGAATCAACAGGAGAAGGAGGACAAACTGCTATGACCTCATGCTGTGCTGTTCTGATTTCCACTTTGACTCTTGACCTGCCTCAGTGATGGAAGAATCTTACTACAAAAAGCGAGACAGTTCTTGTTTATGCCTCTCAGATGACTCGAGAGTGGATGATACATCTTATAGTCACTTTACCTATGGACAGAACCTGTACCCAGGAAATCTCTCCAATTCTTGGTAAAAGGATAAAATAAATGGCATATCCTTTCTGTGTTTTGTAGCCCATCTTTTTCCAACTGCAGACTGAACCTCATTCCAGGAGTTATAAAATCAAGTTAGTGGGTCACAATTAGATACTATTCTTATTTATTTATTATTAATTTTAATAGAGTTAGAGAAGCTAGAAGCAAAAACTTCCGTTTTTGTTTCCAACTACTAGACAGCTATAGTAAGTGTCCTATAATCCTTACCTGCCTTATTGAACCCATCTTTTCTCTATACTTTAGATCCTCTTCCTAGATAAACTTTAAAGTTTGGTATTAAATGTCACCAATGTGGAACAAGAGGTAATTATATTAAAAAGTGTTCTGGATATTTATAAGGAAATGGAGAATCTAGTAAGTGAAAACTAGTGAGAACTGTCCTAACATTGTCTTTTATGTGACATCCTAACCCTTTCTTCAGGAATTGTCCTAGGTGGAAAGATGCTGCCTTGAACAAGGTTACACACCAGTCCCCAGGCAGCCTATATCCAATCATCTAATAAGGGGATATAAATTTCCACCATCTTTGTCTAAATTATGACAAATTTTATGATACATTCTAATTCCCTGTAGGATTGAGTCCTTTATTAGAACTATAACCCCATCCAACTGCTCCCATTCCCAATTCTGCTTCCTGAGAAATATTTCCCAATAAACTTCTTTTATGAAGATCTGAGTCTGTTTCCCAGGTACCTCAAATAAAGTATTTCTTTTTCTCTCCATGATTAGTGCAAATATGGGGCATAAGAAAGACAAGAATAAGTAGAAAATCAAACATGTAAAGGTCATTTCTATAATATGAATTCAGTACATTTTTAAAATATTTCACATAAAAAAAGAATATTTCAAGCATTTTTTCACTTATTCATCAGATTTTTAATGGTGACTTCCTATGTGCCATGTGTCTTGCTAGACTTTAAAGAATGTGCTAACTGATGCCACTAAATCCATGTCCACAAACCATAAGTAGATACTTGCTTGGTTCTGCTCTGCAATTATAGTATATTACAGTATATTTTACTGGCTCACTCATTCCTCTACTCTCTAATCTGTTTCACATTACAGCCTCTGGCATCAAATCTACAACATCACTCTTTGCATATGCCCATTTCCTATTTTACTGGGAAAACAAAACAATCAAATGAGAGCTGTGTAAACTTCAACCACCACATACATAAATAAAAGCACTTGAACCCATAAAGAGTACTCTTTCTTCCCCACTTTCGCTATAAACAAACTTCTAGAACTCTTACCTGATGCTAATCCCTTCACTTATGTGCTGAATCTCATTTATTTTTATCTTCTTGAAGTCTCTGAATGTCTTGATCAGTCCTATATCACTTTTTCGTACACCTTTCCCATCAGCATGCAAATATGTCATTTCTTTTCCCATTAAAAAAGATATCCCACTTACATTGTATCCCCTTTCTGTCTCCAAATACTTTCCTTCATTTTCTTCAAACTCATCTCAGACAGGTGTTCACCACACCCAACCAGTTGTGTTAAGGTCATCAATGTATTCCACATTGCTAAATCAAATATTCAATTTTCAGTCATTCTGAAACTATGATTCATTTGGCTTCCAGGACACCACACCCTTTCTCTTTCTTTTATTCCTATCTTAGTCACTCTCTCAGTCTTGTATGTTGGTTCTTCCCCATCTCCCAACCATTCAATATTGGAGTTCTGAGGCTTAATTTTTGCCCCCATGTAGACATTTTTAAAAATCTTTAGTACTACACTCATTTCCTTGGAAAATGTATACTCTCTTATGACTTTAAACACCATCTGATAATCAAATGGCTCCCAAATTTGTATTTCTATCTCCAAACTCCAGACTAGGATACTAGCTTTTGTGATTTTCTACTTACATATTTAACAGCCATCTCAAACTAAATATGTACAAAATTAAATTTCTAACCCCCTTCTTTCAAATCTGTTCTAGCTTAAGTTAATATCTCAGTTGATGGCAATTCCATACTTCTACTGTATCGGACCAAAATTCTTATACTCAGTACGCCTGGTTGGCTCAGTCAATTGAGTATCTGCCTTCTGCTGAGGTCATGATCTCAGGGTCTTGGGATTGCGTCCTGCATCAGACTCCTTGCTCAGCAGGAAAGTTGCTTCTCCTTCTGCTTGCTGCTCCCCCAGCTTGTGCTCTCTGACAAATAAATAAATAAAATCTTTTAAAAAAATCCTTATACTCATTCTTGCCTTCTCTTTCACATCACATTTAATTAATAAGGACATACCTACCTTCAAAACATATACAGAATCCTACTACTTCTCACTAACAGCACTGTATCAACTGGATTTGAACTATCATCACCTCTCAGCTGAATTATTGCAATCTTAAGTGTAGTTCATTATCAAAAATAGCAGTCAAAATAATCTTATTAAAAATAACTCAGAAGGCACCTGGGTGGCTCAGTTGATTGGGCGGCTGCCTTTGGCTCAGGTCATGATCCCTGAGTTCCAGGACTGAGTCCCACATCGGGCTCCCAGCTCTACGGGGAGTCTGCTTCTTCCTCTAACCTTCTCTCCTCTCATGCTCTCTCTCACTTTCTCTGTCTCTCAAATAAATAAATAAAATCTTTAAAAAAAATAACTCAGACAAATTATTCCTTTGCTCTAGAAATTCCATTAGATCCTTATTTTAATAAAGAGCATGTAAAAATCCTTAAAATACCTATTGGCCCTATGTGATCTTCCCCCATATCCCCCTGCCAACACCAGTACACACCCTTCCAGCTTCATTTCTTGATATCATTTCTCATTTTACTCTGCACACAGTGCCCTCCTTCCTTTTCCATGAACAAGCAAGGTCATCCCCATCTTCAGGCTTTTGTTCCATTCTCCCTGCAATGTACATTCCCTAGAAATCTGCATGGTAACTCCCTCCCAATTCTCCAGCCTGTTGCGTTTTCTCCTGGTATTCATTACCTTCTAACATATTACCACATTTCGGAAGTCTGTTTATGTGCATAGACTGTTTCCACTACTAGAAGATTACTTATTCTTGGGAATTTTTGTTATTTTCCTTACAGATGCATCCCAAGAAACTAGAATAATGCCCATAACTTAGTAGGCACTCCATAAATACTGTGGAATAAATTATTAAAACAAAGAAACCATCTTGTAAAAAGTAAGATTTCCATAAAGTCCCTCCATTCTCAAGGTTATTGCAAATTAATACCTTGCATATGACATAGAGGATGTGCTCTTTTTTAAGATTTTATATCTTTATTTGACAGAGAGGGACACAGCAAGAGAGGGAACACAAGCAGGGGGAGTGGGAGAGGAAGAAGCAGTCTTCCCTTTGAACAGGGAGTCTGCGTGGGGCTTGATCCCAGGACTCTGGAATCATGACCTGAGCCAAAGGCAGATGCTTAATGACTGAGCCACGCAGACACCCCAAGGATGTGCTCTTTATTAATATGTTATTTAACATGTTAGAACATTCTTGATTGTTTTAACCTATTACATGACACTATACATGCACATAAGACTGTCACAGCATTTCATCATAATATATTCTTGTTAATGTCTTGAGATTAAAGGTCAAAGTGTGGAATAATCAAAAGATAACTTCTAAAATCAGAGTAAACATGAATAACAGTTATCTTCAAAGATTCGTGCAATTTAATGTTATAAAATAAAGAAAAGTAATCTTAAAATATGTTAACAAATGAAAGTACTTTTCCCTGAAATAGTTTTTGCTCAATGTCTTAAAATTCCCTTTTATTTGAATGTTAAGAAAGCACAATTTTCCTATACAGCGTTCTTATAAGACATATGGATTACTTAAATTGAGTTCCCATTTCCTATGTAAATCTGTTTTCCAGGAGGTCTAATGAAGCCACTAAGGCTAAGACCCCCAAAAGATGTTAAGCCAGCTGGGCAAATGTAAACTTTCAGTAAGAACAGAGCTCATGCATATTTCATATGTAGGAGAAAACTATCCAAGGTAATCACTTGCCCTTTCCCTGATATTCAGGCAGCAGAATATACAAAAAGGGAAAAGCATAAAAGAAGGGCCCCGAACAACCCTTTGAAAGCACATCTGGTGAAGCTGGAAGAATGCTGTGGTTGTTGAATCTTGTTTACATATTTATAAGCTGAATGCTCCTCAAGATGGTACAAGTTACAAGATTCCATTTTTTTGTTATTCAGATATTCAGTCTTTGGGGTCTAAACATTTCATACCTTGTAAAATAAGTCAATTTTAAAACAAAACCCAAACACCCTACATCCTCTTCAAACAAGCTGTGAATGCTTTCATGACAAACTATAATCACTGTCATTCTTGGTACATATGTACCCCCACCTTCAAATACCATTATCCAAAATATATGCAAAAATATGGAAATTACCTAAACATTAGGCCTATTAAGGATCATTTTTGTGACCCTGGTACATATCACAGCATTTATTTTTTCTTTTGGGAGGCATGGGTAGGGAACTCTACATAAAATAGCTATACGAATGCTGTGAACTTAATAAACATGTGTTTAATTGAATTAAAATGGAAACATTGGGTATTTCATATAAACTTGATGAGTAAAATGGAAAGACACTCTGTGAGGAAATACTGAGAGTGAATCACTCTGTCCCTAAATATAGGACTCATGAGCTGAATTTCACCCAGACTTGTAGTGCTAATTGCCATTAACCTAGGAAGCACTAATTCTCCATTTTGTAATATCTTTAGACCCAATTTCATTTCTTAGGAAGAGGATCAATTTTAAATGAAAGGCTCACTGTGAAATGCGTAAGCCTGATGATTCACAGACATGTACCCTGGGGCAAATAATACATTATATGTTAATTTTTTTAAAAAAATGAAAGGCTCAAAAACCAAGGACAAAAGCCTAATGTTGTCTTTCAGCTAGGATGTTAATGAGAACCCTTAGAAATAGACCAGCAATTAAGGCTCTAAGAAATTAAATTCATAACTTTGTAAGTTATCTACTACCTGATTTCCAAAAGCAAACTCTTCTAAATGGGTGTTTCTTTTAATTATTTGTGGAAACTGTCATAGGATTGGAGAGTTGAGGAAATGCCATCTTATACAAATTCAGGTTGGTGTTGAAGAAGAGAGAGGAATCGCAAAGTATGAAAAATGAGCAATAATAAATACTAAAAAAACAAAGTAGACTGAGCTTTATGGTCTTGCTATTAACAAATAAACAAAAACAAACAAATGTTTCTGAGTATGAGAAAAGGTAATGGGGCTGAACATTGGAAAGAGTTATTAGTATTTCTCTCAAAACACCCAAACCCATTATCACATACTACACGTACTACAAGGCCGATCAATGGCAATGGTCTACCTTGAAGGCAAGGCCTCAGTTTGGCAGCAAGGGTAGGTTACCTGGGCTTGCAGCCCTTCTTTTTAAGTAATTGCATTTGTTTCCTACTGTTGCTACAAACTACCCTAAAAGGGTTCCTGGGTGGCTCAGTCAGTTAAGCATCTGTCTTCGGCTCAGGTCATGATCCTAGAGTCCCAGGATTGAGACCTGCATTGGGTTCCCTGCTCACTGAAGAGTCTGCTTCTCCCTCTACCCTGCCGCTCTGCTTGTGATCTCCCTCTCTCTCTCTCTCTCTCTCTCTCTGGGTCAAATAAATAAGTAAATAAATAAACTACCATAAACTTAGTAACTTAAAACAACACAAATGTATATTATCTCATTAGTTCATGAGGTCAGAGATCTAAAATGGTTTGGCAAAGCTTCATTCTTCTGGATCCTCTAAGAATGAAACTATTTCCCTGCCTTTTCTGGCTTCTAGAGGCCACAGGATCCTTTGGCTCATGTCTCTGTATCACTCCAAACTTTGTCTACTTCTCCTTAGTTGACTGACTCCCCTGCAACTCTTACACAGACTTTTATGATTTCATTTAATCCACCTAGATAAACTAGAATAAGCTCTGCATTTCAAGATCCTTAACTT
Organism: Nasua narica; assembly: GCA_028533885.1. NCBI lineage: Eukaryota > Metazoa > Chordata > Mammalia > Carnivora > Procyonidae > Nasua > Nasua narica. The sequence goes on along the minus strand of CM052799.1, from coordinate 106,778,383 downwards.
AATGACATCTGGAATGTCCCTTTTGAAATGGAAGGTAACATACTCCCAGTGGTCAGTTATTACGACATGGAGTCTTTGGGCGGCTGTTTTTCTACCTACCATAACCACTATGTTAATTATCCTCTTCTTTTCTCTCCTTCTTCAATCCCTTTATTTATCTCTAATATCTTACTACCAATGTGATCTTGTCTGCATTAAACTCCAGCAAGGGAGAGATCTTTGTCTCATTTTGGTTCTTAATTGACCAAGGACATGGAACTGTGCCTGAAACATAACAATGCTTTTATTTGTTAGGATACAATACTTCAAGTGAAACCCCAATCTGAATGGTTTAATACAACAAAAGTTTATCTTTTGCTCATACCATAGGTTCTACAAATGTGCTCATTTACAAGTTAATGCAGTACCCTGCTCCACGCAGTGACTGTTAGCTGTACCAACTGAAGTCCATGGTCTCCTATATTCCTGAAGTAAAGAACAGGGAATCCTGTATAATTGTAAAGCATGTTTTCATAGCCCCAGAATAGAAATGGCATTTTTCATTTTTTTTATATTTGATTGACCAGAACTAGTCACATGATCTTGACTGATTTCAAAGAAGCTGCAAAATATATTTTCCTTCAAGTCAGGTAAAGAAAGAATAACAGCATATTGTAAACACTAGCACACACCATAAATATTTATTGAATATTGAATGTGATGAGAATAGGGAACACTAAGAGAATATAGTTATGTCATAAAAACTTCTTCCCTAAACAGTTAAACCCCAAATACATAAGAAAACATCCCACAGCTCAAACTAGAACTTTAAGGAGCTTCGGTGCATAAGGTAATATTTTTTTGGTATCACAAGTTTAGTCTTAAAATGTATTGTGTTTCTGGGGTGCCTGGGTGACTCAGTTGGTTGGGCGGCTGCCTTCGGCTTGGGTCATGGTCCCGGGGTCCTGGGATCGAGTCCCATGTCTGGCTCCCAGCTCCACAGGGAGTCTGCTTCTCCCTCTGACCTTCTCCCCTCTCATGCTCTCTCTCACTGTCTTTATCTCAAATAAATAAATAAAAATAAAATCTAAAAAAAAATGTATTGTGTTTCTGAGCTTTACTCTATAATGTATTGATGTCTGATTCAGCATAAAACTATGGCTCTTTTTTTTAATTCAAATTCCCAGGAAATGCATTATACTTATTTTACTCTTTTTATGAATACCTAGTTTAAGAAGCACAGATAGAGTGAAAAGGAAAAATGGACAATTAATTAATCATTATAGGCAATGAATTTCTAGTCTAAGCAATTTAGGATTCAGGGTTCAGAAGTGATATATAAATTTTATCTAGAATGAGTTTAATTCACCAACTTAAACTAAATAAACACACCAGTTTAAATAAAGTGCAATTTTGTTTTTGCACTTGACCTACTTCTACAGGGAAAAAGCTTTAGATATTTCATCATTAAATCTTACCTATCCTTATTTACACATTCACTTGTAGATTCTGTTCTCTCAAATGGGAGTACTACCACCAACACAACCAAAATGAATTGTTCAAATTCATGTCTAGGAGTCAGAAAACTAGGATGAGGTTACAAGTGAAGAATTCACACATTCTACCTTTGTCTGTGAGGTCAGATCTAATTTCTACTTATTTCAGTCAAATTACTGTAATAGTATCAATTTATTTGTGACTGCTTTCATGTCTTATACTTCCGATAAAATTTTACAGCGAAATTACCTATCTAATTGAGCTCAGTTCTACATTTCCCATAAATATATTTTCTTCTTATTTTCTAGGATAATTGAAGCCATACTCTTCTGCTCCAAACCACTTCCTACACTCTTATATATTCACTCTATATTTCTAAATCAAATCTTCTTGGGGTATCATCTCCCGTCTTTCATCTCCTTGGAGACATCTCCACACATAATGAGATTAAGTGTCATGCAAAAAGAAAATGGTCATTGATGCAACTAGGCTGAGATGGATTTTAACATATATTCTGTATTAAGAAAAGATAGAAAACTGGCTCTCAATTTGAAATGGGAAGACAAACATTTGACATGATGCCCAATTTGGCAATGGAGCACACTGTCGGCACAGAATTCTTATTATATTTCCACGAATTGAAGGCAGCAACAATTCCTATCAATTTAATCTATGCCACTGTTTGAACTGTAAATGTAAATGTGCACACATATATGCTTTTGACTAAGGGAACACGTGAACACAGAAGTCAAATAAGTAAAGACATATGGTTTTTTATCATGCTTATCTAAATTTAATCGCACAAACTAAGAAATAGATGTATTTGTGTACATACATATTTGTAGTCATCAATATTTTTATAAATATGTTAAAGATGTATAGTATAAGTGGCTTGAATTATATATTTGTGAATATCCATTATTAAAATGAAATGTTAGAAAAAGAAAGTGGAAAAATTAACAATAATTCACATATAAGCTTAGCAATTAAGTTGGCATATTAAAAGGAGAATGCCAATAGCATCTCTTCTCTGAATCCATATAACATGTAATTTATCTCAATTATCATATTTTATCTTCAACTGATTCAATTAAGAAACTCTTCGTTAAGACAAGTTATCTCTGTTTCCAACTATCTTTGTGATTCTAGGGATTTTTCCAAAAAACAAAGCAAAAGAGAGCCAAACAAACAAACGACCAAAAAAAAAAAACAAACAGTCCAAAATAACAACTAGGACCTGAGATCTCTGTACTGACCCACAAAAAATAAGTAAATGCAATTGCTTATCTTTAATAATAAAAACATGCAGTGAAATATGGTAAGTGGTTGTACCTGGATGGGATATACATTGGTATACATAATCCTTGTCAATTAGATATTCTTTCATGCCAGTTATTAATATATCTTCAGTAATGCTAAGGGGAAGATGAATCTGTTTAGATTATACATCTAAATATCTTCCTCCTTCATATTATAGGATCACTGGTTCCCTAGGCTCATATCAAATCTATAAAGATCCCTCTTTTCCTTTTTTTAGAGCTACATCTCTGTAAATCCATTAAATCTGCAGCAAAGCTGAATTTTATCAATCTTAGATTTCTCTTGGACTTAGGTTGTCCTGAAAGCCAGGATTGTCTGGAAATATAAGGTGTTTCTTATAAGGGGTTTCAGTTATGAAGTGAATGGTATTATTTTTTATATGAGTATATCATACTCAATATCTCACATTAATGAGCAAGTCACTTAAAATTACTTCAAAGTTGTATCTACCATTCCTCTTGCTCTTCTATTTCTTGCTACAAAAATTCAAATAGTCAAAGTGTAAGTGCTCAGAAATTTGGTTTTCCTATTAAGCATCCTTTATATACAAGTAACCTCACAATGTTCAGTTATATGGCATGAATGCTCTCAGATTTTAACGCAATCTAGCATCTGAAATATCCCCAACCCTGATTTATCATTTGGCATTAAATATGGGCTGTAGAGAAATGCAGGGAGACTTGGAATTTATTATGAAATAATACTTGATATCCTTGGTAAGTCAGTGTCTCAGAGCCATATATTAACCTTCACATTATCCAGGATGATACATGGTACTCACTTCCTCCCATTCATGCACCATTTTCAGTATTGCACAAGTTAATGACTACTTTCATTTCTGTCTCATCAATAAAAAGCACCCTGGAGATTCTCAGGAGATCAAGAAATCACCTAAATCATCAGGCCAAAATTCATAGTTTGTACTATTTCTGAAATATAATTAATTTTTTTATGTATGGAAAAGTCTTTATGTATGTACTGAAAGGTTCACTCTCATGTAGCGACCTGTGGTTTATACTGTTTTGCTGAAATTCCTGGTAATGTTTTTTCCATAGTTGGTAGACTCAGACCATTAAGCTTTATTGCATGATCTTGACCCTATGGAAACAGAGAAAAGCAGAACTATAGACCAAGAAAACACTATACCTTACTATACTGAAATGACTGAATTTTTTTTCTTTCATTCTGTAAGAAATATTGATATGCTGAGAGAAGCAGTGATATCCTAGAAATTGAACTGACTGTATCTGGATGCAGACAGATTGTGTTATGGACCCTCAGTTCTTCAGCCTCTCCAAAGCACATTCAGTTACGTTTCTCTTTTGTGAAAGTAATTGAAGATATCTGCAATTTTATAGTCCATTCGCTGTTAGAAATAAACTGCGGGACAGTTAGAAATAAACTGCGGGACAGAAATAAAACTGCGGGCACTTTTGAAAGCATTTCAATTGATACTGTATAAGCAGTTCAGAACATCAACATATAAGATATGAATCAGTAAATAGAATTCAAATTTTCCTCTCTACACATTCTGCAGAAACGATACTTATCAGAAAAGAATGTTCTAAGTCTAAAAATGTTATTTATTTATCTAGCCTCGGATCAAATTGTACAGTCAAAAGGTTATATACTTGAAGTGCATAATTTCGGCTGCTTAAAAAATGTTTTTGATTAATTGTGCTTCGTATCAGTGATCTCATCTTTTAGCACAAGGTTCTTTGAGAAGTACATGTTAATCCTGATTCCATGGAGATAACCCAGATCCCAAAACAGCAAATTTTTGATATCTAGTAAGTGTGGTGAGAGTAAGACAAATCTGGTTTGGGGAGAATATTTGCAGAGGGGAAATTCCATAAAATATGAAAAACTATAGTAATGAAAACTAACATCATTCAATATTGGCTATTTGATGTTCACTTTGTCAATTTTTTTTTTTTTAATATCTTGAGGATATAAGCTCAGAAATCTTATGCAAATTTTCAGAGGACAAGTAATATTTGAATCAGATCTTGAGCCATAACATAAAACTGCAGCCATTTGACCCCAGAGACAAATTTCTTATATCATACTATCTGTCATCTTAAACATGTATTTTCACTAGTTAAGACTCAGTCCAAATCTCTGTGTAGGCACTATCTTGATGAATTAGGCAGCACTTCATATGAAATGTTAGACTCCCTTTTTTTTTTTCTTTTTCTGAGTTTCATCATGATTTCCACTTAGTTTTTCTGTTTGTTTGTTTTGTCTTGTGTGTGTTTTTTGTTTTTGTTTTTTGTTAAGCAAAAAAGAAGCCTATGCAAGCCATGGCGGGTCGAGGGGGGAGGATGAGAGACGGAATCTTAAGCAGGCTTTGTGCTCACTGGAGACTTCCACGTGGAGATTGATCTCAGGATCAGGAGATCATGAACAGATTGGAAATCAAGAGTAGGAGGTTTAACAGACTCAGACACCCCAGGTTCCCACCTAGTATCTTAAGTAGGGAGAGGGGAAGGAAGAAGAAATGGTATATGACTATTTCCAAATAGTAGGAGATCATAACTCAGTTATCAAATCTTCTACACGGAAAATTAAATCCAAGGAGAAGTTACATTAAAAAAGACAAGAAAAAAGAAAAGAAAACAAGAAAAGAAAAGAATTGCTCCAGAATTGAAGTTTAACAATTTTTGATCACTTCTACTTCTTTCTAGTAGACATTGCAGGCCCTAGTTTTACACATAGTTACACAGACACAGACACACTATAGTCAAAAGCAATTTAATTGAAATAAATTGCAATAAATGTAAACATATTCTTAGTAGCTAATATTTATTTCAAGTCAACCATCCACATATTAACTAGTGATGTTACAACTCAATAACGTACATAATGGCATATCAATGGTGGGACAGTAGCAGAAAAAGTCCCCTTATGCAAGTAATAAAGGAGTGTATCAGTTGAGAATATAAAAGCAATAATAAAACCAACAGAAGATGGCTTGCATTTTTTTTTATCACCACACACTGGCTATTATAAACAACATCAGTGAAAAAAACTCCAGGCAGAATCAAATTTCCAACTGCCACCCAACTTATCTTTCACATGCTCCATCTCAAAAGTAAGGAAATTAGAGAGAAGTAAGTTCAGCATCATGGTGGCATAAGACATCCTTCATTTTTGTCTCCCCTTAGCATCTAAAACTTATTTGTATTTGGCATTCCTCACAGCTCCTATCAAATGCTACTACTCTCCCATGGGTACTTAAAATTAATAACTGACTTACTTGGGTAAAAGCTGTTATGTATAATTACTTTTGGAGACAGTCATTGGAACAGACACACACATTATGGATTCTCAAAAGATGTATTGTCACTTTGTTACCTGTTATATTGAAAAAGGATTATTAAAATGGAGTGTAACAGCTGTTTCCAAATTATTCTGTTGTACTTTAAAGGATATATAGAAGAAAGATTGTATCTATAGCAAAGCCTACTTTACTGTTCACAGGGAATGTAAGCATGGGTTATCACCACAATTATTCTTCTAATGGTGGATCAAGGTCATTTTTCAATTTGTACTGACTAAACCTATTTAACATTTGGGCATATTTTAATGCCTCAGACATGTTTAGCTCATTTACAACTCACTTGCTCAGGCCTATCAAGAATGATCTTCCTGTAGATCTTCCCTGGTTCACTTCTCTTCATTTGGCTCTCAGTTCCAATGTCATCTCCGGAGAAACACTTTCCTTTAAGCAATTCCTTAGACTGGTACTATCCCTCCTGCAGCCCCTCTGTACTCTCTCAGCTGTTTTTATTTACTCCATAACATTTGTTAACATCTGAAATTATCTCAGTCAGTTGCCAGTCATCACATCTCTAATGTAAGCTCCTTGAGGGCAAGGAGTTCACTGCTGTATTTGCAGCACTTAGAAAAATACTTAGGCATAGAGTAGGAGTTAAACAAATATTTGTGAATGAATGAACTGAGGAGAATTAACCATGAGCTTCACTTCTGCAGTAATACAAATTGTTTCACATTTGCAATGCCCAGATTTATGAGATATAAACATAGCCAAAAGATTACATTTGCGAAAATACTAGACAAGTTCATATTACCAAAAAGTGTGTTTAATGTTTAAAAGAACATTAGATTAAGATATCTCCTAAAACATGAGTCTTCTTACTCCATAGACCAATGTTCATAAAATTCTGTTGAGAGAATTTAAAATTTTACATTAACATTCACTTTAAGCGTTACATTAACATTCATTTTAAGCATTATAACCTTAAAATTAAATATCAATTTTCTCATATCTCTTTCTAGATCCTTTCTTTGTTTGTTTCTTTGTTTAACTTCTTAACAATAATACCAAAGAAACTTAAAATAGTCTTACATATTTTTGTCACTATATTTTGTTCATTCCTAGATAATGCTGCTTCTTCTATTATAGTTCATATTATAACTCAAGTTGTCAATTAAATTCCTAGAACAACCTCTTCTTCACTCTGAAAGCATTTGATAAATTACATATTTCTATTCACAATGATGTCTGCAGATGGTTAAAAAGTATCCTAATATGAAAAGATCTTTCAGAGATAACATCACTAAAATTTCCCAAATTCATAATCTTGACCCTCTGTGCTTCTAATGTTTACTTACTGCAAGATACATAATCCTAGTGTACAGCGAACTGTTATCAGAAGGGAATGATAAGGACCTCAAAACCATGATTTCCTTTTATAGCAATCTATCACATTATCTGTGTAGTTCAATAGGCAGTGATATTGTTCTACTGTTAAAAATTACAAGTGACAAAATATATTTTTTCTCTCAGAGATTCACATGTGTTAGTTATGTGACCTATAACTCTTCCAAATGCCAATGTAATGACCAATGTAATGTAGTTTCTATTCTCCTGATATTTAAGAATCACTAAATTGTGCAATTAGCCAAATATAAGTAGAAAAGATATATATTAAATTAAAAACTAATGTTTAAAATTATTAAAGAACTATTTTAATCACTAATTAGTGTCTGAATTAAATCTATAAAGAAAAGCATTTATGTTTGATATTGCAAAACTGCTGGATATATAAATCAATTCTGATATAAACGGAATACTACAGGTTTTTGGCTTTATGTTTTTTTATTTAAGCTAAATATTGCTGACAGCAAGGATATGAAATATGAATTATTTTAGCCATTTTTGAGTGGCAGCTTCCCTTAAAGAAACTCTATGTTAATAAAATTGATAATATGTGATAATGATACTCAAAAAACAAATTAAATATGATCTTATGAGGTGGGGTAAATAATAAAGGCAGAATCACATCCATCAAACTGGTGAAGCAAACGCAAAGTCATATTTCTTTTCCAACAAAATTACTTTATCTTTTTCCTAGAATATGCTCATCAACCATTACTTTCATAGTTACCTTGAATAGGGAAAGAAAAATCTTGGTTCTAACTTTTTATTGCCAATAATTATCTTTCTAGATTTTTAAAAATAAGAATCTAGGCATTATATAGAGTGTTAACAATTTTCCAAATACCTACAGAGAAAAGTATGCATTGTTCTAGGATTTCAATGAAAAAACTAGGACAGTAAGAAAAACGTTAACTGAATTATGTGGCTACAAACAAGAAATTTTAAAAAAAGAAAATTGTGATGTCTTTTGGTTTAGGAATGAGTTTTCAAATGGTGGTATTATCTGGAAGAAACAGAAGAAATAATCTGGAATGAAAGTTAAGAAAATTTGTCCTTACTCTGTTAAGCAATTAATGCAGGTTTAAAGTTTCCCAAAAGAGTTAATCAAGCATTGATGAAGTGATAGGATAGAATCACATTTTAAGAGCTAAATGTATGGGGGGCTTGGGTGGCTCAGTGGGTTGTAGCTTCCCTGATCTCCTTGCTCAGTGAAGAGTTTGCTTATCCTTCTTCCTTTACCCCTCCCCCAGCTCATGCTTTCCCTCTCTCTCTCTCACTTGGTCATTCAATTAAACAAATAAAATCTTAAAAAAAATAAAAGAACTAAATGTATTATTTGTGGAATAATAACTAGTGAATTAGAGAAAATACTGGGTTTCCTGTAATAACTTTTTCTATGTAGTTCCTGAAGCTTTGGTTTATTAAAATTTTAACTAAATTAACAACAAAACTCAAAGCATTTTAACAATATTTTAATTATACAAACAACTGGTATGTATTTGGCCAAGAAATTATTTAAAATTATAATAAAAGCTGTTTAAAATAGAGAAATTATTATAATAATTCAGATTAATATTTTAACAAGCATTCATTTTTATTTGACGATAGATTTACCATTAAGGAACTGGCATTTTATTAGATATTTTTGTAAGTTTGCTGCCCATTTGGTTCATCTGAAAGTTGAATTTCACTTACTTTTCAATCCATCTTCCTAATTGTTTTTTATAGTTAATTACAGAAACAACATTGAGAATCCATTCATTATTACCAAATCAAATTGAAACATTTGTAAACTAAATTTAATAACTTGCAAGAAACTCTACCAACTTTGCTATAATTACAAAATACTGTATTAAATTTAAATTCAGTAATTTTCTATAGTTCAAATTTGTGTTGGTAAATAATGTGTGCTATAGAAACCAAGACTTAACATCTGAAAAGTTGAGGTAAAATTCAGTGATTATACTATCCTGGGGCAGCTTTATAAAAAATTATTTATCTTCCAGGAAAATAAAATACTAGTCCAAAAACAGAGTCATTAAGATCAAGAGTTCTAGCATCTTTAGATGCTTGCAGTATTTCTGATTTGAACTAAAATTTGTGATAAGTAAATAAGATCCAGTTAGTTCAACTAGTCTTTTTCTCACAAATGCTAATGCTTTACTTGGGTCTACTAACTTCAAATTTCAGATACTAAAAGTGAATGTTCCAGACTTCTGCTTCTGGGTATAACAGAGTACCTGTTAGCAAACAAAATGACTTCTGAGTACTAGAAAATTGGCATTATATTTAAAAAAAAAATCATTGTGAGGGCATCAGCAAACTTCCAAGCCAGCCTCAACTTGAGGGACAGAGATCTCAGAGAGAAGGGAAACTCATTGAATGTGAGTCAATACTATATGCCTCACTTTTGCTCTTGGGTAAAATTATAAAACACCAAAAGTTTTAGCTATACCCCACAAATTTTGTGTTGTATTTTCATTAATATTTAGTTCAAACTATTTTCTATTTTTTTAAGATTATTCTTTGATTTATGGTTTATTTAGAAGTATATTGTTATTTCTAGATAGTTGAGATTTTCCTGATTAAAAAATATTATTATTGGTCTATATCCCTGCCTATCTATCTATCTATCTATCTATCTATCTATCTATCATCTATCTATCTAACTGGTTTCTAATGGATAGATGCTGTTATGGTTCTAATTCAATGCCCTGCAGGTCTTAGGTCATATTTTGTATGATTTAAGTTATTTTGAATATCCTGAGACTTGTTTTTGTTTCATGACCCAGTTTATGGTCTGTCATGGTGAATATCATGTGGATTTGAAAAAAAAATGTGTACTCTGCAGTTGTAGGGTAAAGTTGTCTAAAGTATCTATTAGGTTAAAGTGGTTGATAGCATTATCTAGATCGTCTAAGATAACTGACCTTTTTTCTCTAGTTTTATCAGTTGCTGAGAGATGTATTCAAACTTAATAATTGACATTTTTTTCTCTGTTTAGTACTGATATATCTCACATTTATTTCTGAAACAATCTTGACTGTTACAGGTTTAAGGGAAAGGAAAGCAATGAGACAGGTAAATAGGTTGGCAAATACAAACACATTGAATTAATAGTGATCACAATCTCCACCAGTAGAAGAAAGGCCAGAATCCTACAGATATAACTCATCCTATGTAAAATGCCTACAGGTTATAGTATAATGACAATCATATTTCATATAAAATTAGAAAATGGAAGTTTAGGAGATGTATTTTGAAATTCAATTTTAGTAGAGATTAAAAACTGGCTAAACATTTTATAGAGCTTTGATGTTGCATTTTACTTCTGTTGAGGGACAGAAAAAAATGTTAGGGAAAATAAGAGATTGGTTACTTAAGCCTGTGTTTTGGTTCAAGATTTTGGAGAAACCCCGTTGGCACTGATATTTCTCTTGAAATATGACAAATATGATAAAATTTTTGATATATGGTAAACATCTTTGGCTTAAGAGAAAACAAACTCCTTAAGCTATTCTTGTTATTTTTACTATGACTTAGAGTGCTCAGAGTTATCCGAATAGGACTGTCTTTAAATGAAAATGTGCCTAACTTTTTTTTTCTTTTTTAAGATTTACTTATTTATTTTAGAGAGGGAGGAGAGGACAAAGAGAGAGAGACAGAATCTCCAGCAGATCGTGCTGAGCACAGCGCCCACTAAGGGACTTGATCTCAAGAACCTGAGATCACGACGTCAGCCAAAATCAAGAGTCCGACTCTTAACCTACTGAGACACCTAGATGCCTTCTGCCTAATACTTTTTAACTCAGTAGTGAAGGAATCAGCAAGATGGTGGAGTTGATTCAAAGTGAATTTGAGAAGATGAGTATATTTAGCAACTGAAAGAAATCTAAAGTAAAATTTCTAGGTTAGATATTAAACTGGTAAAGAAGAGTATTGACTTTTGATGGGCTTCTGGACACCTTTAGTTTTGGGAAATGAAAAATAATTATTTTATTTTATTTTTTTAAGATTTTATTTATTTATTTGACAGAGAGAGATCACAAGTAGGTAGAGAGCAGGCAGAGAGAGAAGGGGGAAGCAGGCTCCCCGCTGAGCAGAGAACCCGATGCGGGGCTCGATCCCAGGACCCTGAGATCATGACCTGAGCCGAAGGCAGAGGCTTTAACCCACTGAGCCACCCAGGCACCCCCCCAAAAAATTCTTAATTATATTTATCTCTTCTATTTAACTTACTCATGGTGACAATTTCCTTCTTAGGAAACTGCTTCTTCCTGTCAAATATTGTATAGCTGGAGCAAAGTCCCAGCAATAGTATTTACTCCCTTCCAGGGAAGAAAGCATTCTAGTCTTCTATAGGCTCCATCTAGTCCTAGTAAAAACTTTTATTTGAAAGACTTTTATAAACTATTTCTTAACATAGTGGTGCTAAGTTCTATCCTTATCAGAATTTTAAAAATTAATAAAATTTACAACCTTATTATCTGTATTTAAGGTGTTCTATTAGCAACAATTAATTTCCTAATTATGAAGGCCAGAGCAGTATAGATGAGGATCTACTGATCATTACTGTCATATGAATTATATGTGTGTGTAAAGATACATGCATTCACAAACACACGTATAAAGTTTCTCAATAGCTAAAAATCACAAAAACCACAGACCTAACTATATTATATAACCATCATCTGGAAAAAAGTTATTGCAGTAGACACAGCAATTGCCTTAAATGATAAAAATAATGATACCAATACTGACTAAGTTTGCTGATTTAAACTACAGAGCTATGTGCCATTATTATTCTCAGATGCATTTTATTTCAGGAACTCACAGTTTACGAAGTTTTATGAAGGTCACTTAAAATGAACTCTCCCTTACTGAAGTCCTAATCCAGGAGGTAAATTTTTGTAATCAATATCATCTGTGTTTCATCACCAGCACGCTCTGTAACAGACTTAAAGCTGTCATGATGCAAGATATAAACCAAAAGCTCATATGTTAGGAACTAAAAGTAGAAGAATCCATTTAAAGTCATCCTTAGCTTCTTTATAGGGAAACTGATAACAGAAATATCTGCTTTTATCCAACTTTCTTTTAACACATTTTTGGGCGTGATGATTCCATCTGCTAAAAGGCATAGTATTTTCAAAATTACCTTCTAGTTTAAACTTACTTTGTGGCTATTTTTATGATAGTAAGCTTCCAACCTATTCTTTTATTACAGTATATTCACACTAAAATAACGGATCACACATGATATAAATGTTCATAATGGTGACCTGTCCAAGGAGAGCACTGACTGCCCTCACTGCAGTCCTTGGCAGCACATCTGATAGCAGGATCTAGAATATTTTGCTCTGTAATCCTCCACAGATGTTAATTCAAATAGGGATTCCTCCAAAAGTGGGTAATGGCTGGAAAATAGAAGATACGAGGAAAATGATAGTTCTTGAAATATCATTCAGTGTGAGCAAATAGTGTGGCTCTGGAGAATCAAACTAGGGATTATGGGTTAGAAATTACTGTGAAGCAGATTCAATTCTAAATTAACAGAACTTACTGGCAATTAGATTAGTCAACAACTGTGAAATAGGATGTTTGCAATGGCTGCTGCAGGAGGAAGCCCAGCACTGGCTAGCGCGTGCTGGCCTTGGTGATGCAAAGAAAGATCCAAAGCCTGAAGTTTAGGTAAAAGCTACAATTGTAAAAGCACAATTTTTAGGAAGTGTCTTAACAACACTTAGAGATAACATCCTCAGTAAATGAGTATTGGTAGACACTTGCCTCCTACATCAAAGAGATTGACATGTGATAATGATTTATTAAAAAGATTGTGATGGGGGTGCCTGGGTGGCTCAGTTGTTTAAGCATCTGCCTTCAGCTCAGGTTATGATCCCAGGGTCCTGGGATGGAGCCCCTGTGTCTGGGCCCCTGCTCAGCAGGGAGCCTGCTTCCCCCTCTCCCTTTGCACCTCCCCCCACTCATGCTCCCTCTCTCTCTCTCTCTTTCCCCCAAATAAATAAATAAAATCTTCTAAAAATATTATAAAAACAGAATTTTGTTATTAGATTCTAAAGTTATATTTCAAACATTAGACACTAGGCCTCTAGAATGCTTAAGTTTAAGTAATTGGAAAAAGGCTTTGTACCATCTTCTTCTCCTAAGTTACATTAAATTTGTTTCCTATAACACTGTAACCAATCACTGCCATCTTCGGTTGGATATTTGGAAAGAAAAGGCTCATAGATATTTCACCATTCACCAAACATTGTTTAGCCAGAAAGTGGTTGAACTGGAATTTGAATCTAGTCCTGTTGGATATTAAATAAGTTTGAAACTTGTAAGTCTGAAATTTTAGTGTGTTTATAATAAAGCCATTATAATGGTCAGTACAGCACTCCCAGCTTCCTTCTCACCAAAATAGAGGCAAGGCCTGTGGTCACTGATTTCATATTATTACCAAACACTAGGTTTTTCAATCATTACGTAGAATATAGTATATACTATATACTATACATATATACTATATATATATAGAATATATATATTCTAGTACATACACTAGAATATAAAATATTCTAGTAATTATGGCACAGAGAACAGGGTGGATTTATACTAATGACATTTGTAAGTAACACAGAGAAATCAGAATCATACTGTAATTAATTATGTTTTCCTTTTTACCTAAAATAAAATTAACTCTTATTCACCAGTCAGTGCTATTGAACAATTTCCAAAATTTAAATCCACACCTAGGTATCTCCATTTTGCGATGACTTTACAAATCAAGATTCATGGAATATGCCCATAAAACCCATGCTGTTAAGAACAATGGAAACAATGAGAAAGTTGAATTGGAAATAAACCAGAGTGGGACTTAAGAAATCAGTGAAAATTATTGTGGGAATTTAGACAAGAGATAATACAGGCTTGAACTGAAACGTGTGTAGTGAGTGTAAAGAGGAAAAGATATTTAAGGCCAGAAACAGCAGACATCAGTGATCTGCAGGGCTAAAAAAGAGAACAAGTTAATAATAAATACTACATTTGAGAATTTGGTGTTTTGGTAAAAAAGAAAAATTGTTCCATTAGCAAAAAAAATTAAAAAGAATATTGTAAGAGAGGAAATTCGTATGTGTGTGTATGTGTATTGTGAGGAGATGATGATGAAATGATGAAATCAGATTTGCATCTGATGTATTTGATATAATTAGAAGGAATCCAGACATAGATTTTAAACAAATTATGTGTGTGTGTGTGTGTATATGTGTGTGTGTGTGTACACAAGCACTCAGGAGACAAGCATTGATTAAAATATACATTTTTTTAATAATAGAGAAACTAAACTAGTCTCAAGGTATTTTTAATTAATAAATGCCTCATTTGAATTAGGAAATAATTAATAAAGCCACTATTTTGAATTGGAAGCAAACATTTAGTTTGAGTGCTATGTTTATCTATTAAAATATGATTCCGATGGCATTAAAATTTTAATATTGGAGAGGCAGATATATATTTTCTCTACATTGCCCAAAAAAAAGATTTTTTTCTCCTCTTATCTTTTTAAACACTTATTTTATTTTTAGATTTCACTCTGTTTTTAAAAGATCACGTTAAGAGAAGTCACTTCAGATTAATATGAAAGAGTAGCCAAAAATATATATATATAAAGATAATTCAAAAATCTCCATAGGAAAAAAATTAGTTTTTTAATGAGGTATAAGGAAAATGTATAAAAGGATATTAATTACATCATGAAGCACCAGAAAACTATATCATTATGTGTCATTTGCTCCAAAATTAAAGGATAGATTCAAAGAAGTACAAAAATTACAAAGTTATAGGAACTGATAAAAGGATCCGTATTTTGTGTATGTGGTGGGGGAAGGAGAGTAAATTGTCAAGAACAGCCACAAAACTCCTGAAAGAATGGGATCGATAAGGGAAGATATGCCCCGCCAGGTACCAGAATTTATTAAGCCTAAAATATGCATGACTACGGAGGACTCAACCAAATGACCAATTAACAGGATAAGGGTGACCAGAACTAGAACCATATATGGTTGGAACTCTAAAAGAAAATAATTATAAATTTAACTATTAAAATTAAGAAACTTTGATCCTTGGGCACCTGGGTGGCTCAGTGGGTTAAAGCCTCTGCCTTTGGCTCGGGTCATGATCTCAGGGTCCTGGAATGAGCCCCACATCCAACTCTCTGCTCAGCAGGGAGCCTGCATCCCCCTCTCTCTCTGCCTGTCTCTCTGCTACTTGTGATCTCTCTCTCTTTCAAGTAAATAAATAAAGTCTTAAAAAAAAAAAGAAACTTTTTTACTGTGACTCAAAAGTCATAGTAAAAGAAGCAAAAAGACATTAGACACTGGAAGAAGTTTTTGTACTATACAAAGCTGACACATAATTTATAGCAAGAGTATATAAAGAACCCCAGCAATTAATATCATAAAACTGCCCAAAAGAAAAACAGGAAAGAAACACAAACATGCATTTAATTAAAAAAAGAGCCTATATAGATAATACATATTTGAAAAAATATTTGGCTTTAACAGTGACCATGGAAATGCAAATCAAAACCAAACACAATTTTGGTTGTATTTTAACAATGCCATTTTAAACACAATTTATTGCCAAAAATTATTAATATTCTGACAATACCAACGTTGGAGATATTAGAGTCTTGGGGTCTTTAATACATTGCTAGAAGGAATTCAAATTTTACAACCTTTTTGAAATATTGTTAGGCATTATTATGGACTGAATATTTGAGTCAGTCTGAATTCATATATTGAAATCTAATGTCCATATAATGATATTAGGAGATAGGACCTGTGGGAGATAATGAAGTCATGAGAGTAGAGCCATCCAAATCTTCATTTTGGCGTTCATCCCTTCTCTGGGTCTGTCCAGTAGCCTTTGCCCTGGGGCCGATGACCCCCTCACTCACCAGCATCAGGATCTTCGACCTTGCAACAGCTCTGGTCCCTCTTCACTCTCTCCCCTCCACTCGCCTTCGGTGCCATACTTCCCAGGCTGGTTGTCCTGGTCAGGGCAGCCCGGTGCTTGGGGTTCATTGGGCAAAGGGGCCTTTGAACTGTGACTGCCAGGGCCACCTCTGGAGTGTATGGGTAAACAAGTGTTTTCTGGGAAAAAAAAAATGGGACTAGTGTCCTTATAAGAAGAAATCAGCTTGCCCCCTTTCTGTCATATGAGGCTACAATGAGAAGTCAGCAGTCTGCAACCTTGAAAAGAGCCTTCACCAGAACCTGGCTGTACTTGCACCCCTGATCTTGGACTTTCAGCCTCCAGAGATGTGGGAAATAAATTTCTGTTGTTTATAAGCCACACAGGCTACAGTACTTTGTTTTAGCAGATTTAACTGGCAAAGATGAGCATTTTCCATATAGTCGAACATTTATGTCTTTTATGACACATAACTTCTGCCCTAAATATATATCCTAGAAAAATATCTTATGTTTTACCCAGAAATAACATGTACAAATTTGTTATTGCAGCCAACATTTATCAATTAGCAAAAGAATAAAAAACCTCATAAATACCTACAAACCTTAGATACAAAGGCATGTCATATTTACAAAATAATTATTCAATAACAATCAAGGTAAATGAACTTACTATCATGCAACAATATAATATTATGCAACCTGTAATCAGGTTGTAACAATTTAATATAAAATCATTCTTTAAAAGAATATGCATAAGTGGACTTAAATCATGTTAAAAAGGAAAGGAAGAAAATGACAAATAATATTCAAGAATGATGGTTAACTCTGGCCAAAGGAGGCAGATGTCAACTGGTGGAGAAATCACTTTATGAGATGAGGTTATTGTTACATAACTCAATAGTAGATCCCGTGGATGGATCAAAGATTAGAACCAAGGATTAAGCATGAGTTTATTCTGTGCACTTGAGATCTAAAGAGGAAAAATCAAACCATGTCTATATATGAAAATATAAGCAGGCTCAAATGTCAATGTAAATATTTTGAAATACTTGTGTATCCACAAGCACAGTGACTTTTTCTATGATGCTAACTACATTGGAAACTTTGGTCAGAGGTATATGAGAAAAGTGCTCTTAGCTAAAATACCATAAGTGATTGTTTTTGCTTCATCTTGTAAACCACTGAGTAAAAGACAAGGTAGACACTCAGTAACTGCCTATATGAAGAATGAACATGCAAATAAATGAATGGAAGTTTACTTACTCATGATACAGCAGTTAAAATCCGAAGAGCTGACTTCAAACACCTAATGATAGATATTTTAAAAAATTGAGTCTCAAATAGTATTTTTAAAACAATATGTCTTAATGAAATGGAAAGTTGCATTGAAACAGTGAAGGTACTAGCTTTTTTTTTTCAATAAAAGACTTCCAGTTAAGTGTGAGCATACATGCTGCTTGATTTCTTATAACCAAATTCACAGTTCCTGCATTTTCCTACATAGTATCACCTTAGTTTTCTGAAAGGATTCATTAATTTAAAAAAATTTCATGTTTCACAAAAATTTCTAGAAAAGATTTCCAGAAAATACTCCATTGAAAGATTGGATTTAATATGATCTGGTTCCTGAAGTATTTTAAAAATCAATGTTTAGGACAATGGGGTCAAAAAGAGAATGCAGAACCAACACAGAAGGTGGGTAGAATGGCAGCAAAGTGCAAACAAATTATGGGAATTTGACGATCTCAATGTGACTTAAAGCTAGATTGTGTGTGAAAACTGAAGCAAGAAAACAGAAACCACTATGGACACATGAAGCTGGAGAAGTAGAATCTGGAGACATGGTATGAAGTGCATTGAATGTCATACCAAAAAGTATGTAGTTTGTGGTATTGCCAATGAAAACCTGGTGAAATCGATTGACTGTGGGAGTGACATAATCAGATTCAAATCTGAAAATTTCCTCTGGACTCTGCCTATTTATCTTTTAAAAATAATGAAATATATATTTAGACAGTAGGTTGAGTATAAAAACCATTTTAGGGGCACCTGGGTGGCTCAGTTGTTAAACTTCTGCCTTCAGACCAGGTCATGATCCCAGGGTCTTGGGATCGAGCCCCACATTGGGCTCCCTGCTTGGGGGAAAGCCTGCTTCTCCCTCTCCCACTCACCCTACTTGTGTTCCCTCTCTCGGTGTCTCTCTCCCTCTCTCTGTCAAATAAATAAAATCTTAAAAAAAAATTTAAAAATTTTAAATAATTTTAAAGAATATGTATTACTTTGGAAAAGAATATTTTATTTTTATTTTTTATTTTATTTTTTTCAGTGTTCCAAGATTCATTGTTTATGCACCACATCCAATGTTCATAGCAGCAATGTCCACAATTGCCAAACTGTGGAAAGAATACTTTATTTTTTTAAATGTTCTTTACTTGAATGGATATCCATGATTTTCTTCTGTCTTGACTTACAACAAAAACCTAGTCCACAAAGAAAGAAGCTGCTATAAGATCCCATATTAGTCTCCTTTTTACTCAAAAATTACCCCAATAACATCCAAAGTTATCTAAAAGTACATAAAGTGCTCATCTAAGAGTAATTGTTGCTATGACGTGTCATCAGATTGCCTCTTCATGACTGAAGTATTCATTTCTCTAGCAGCCGGGACTGTTGGCTGCTGACACACTCTGTCAGGTAAGTTCATCTGAAAATTGCTACCAGTCAAAAGAAATGCTTTGCCCAGGGTTATGTATCATATTTGGGTGAAGCCAACATCTAATGACTGGTCACGGCAAAAATATAATTGCCTTCCCCTTCTCAGGAGGTTCAGGCTTCTATAGTAAAAGTAAACTGAGTGGCTAAAGCAACAAACATTTATTTCTCATAGTTTTGGAGGCTGGGAAGGCCAAGATCAAGGTAGAAGTAGATCCACTATCCGGTGAGGGTGTGCTTCCTGGCTTGCAGCCAGCTTCCTTTCCCGATATCCTCACACGACTGATCAGCAAGCTCCAATCTATTTCTCTTCTTGAAAGAGTATTAATCTCATCGCTGGGGCTTTACCCTCATCTAAACCTAATTATCTTCCAAGGGCTCCAATTCCTAAGACCGTTGGAAGTTGAGGATTACAACATGAACTTTGGGGGGACACAAACATGCAGTTCTCAAGACCCTCTAAATACTATTCAGAATAATTCAGAAGGACCACCTCCAGCTACAGAGTTTCCTGCTGATTGGATGAGATGTTTGCTACAATTACAACATATTTTAATGTCTTTCTCTGCCTCCTGCTTTCTTTATTCCCTTACATAGCAATTGTGTGGGAAAGATCCAAGAGCCTGATGCTGCCCCTATGTTCGCAAGAAGAACCTTGTGTTCGTTGCAGGACATGCCAGCAGGCTTGCAAATGACAATGCATGCAAAGAGCTCAGAGCACCCCCAGCATGTCCCTGTTCCATCTGCATAGGTCACATGTAAACTTTTCTTGGAACTGCCTAGCTTTGCTTGCATCAGTGAGCTCCAGGCATGCCTCCAGATTTCTGTATTTCACACCCCAAGGAGCAAGGATTTGCTCCTTCTCCTGCAGCATGATGTAGGGTTCACACAGCCACCCTGCTTGTACTTGAGCTGCAGGACGGATCTCAGAGCCACAAAAGACTGACACATTGCAAGCGGCTAGATCTTGTGCATTCTCTCTCTCTCCTAAGTAAATGCCTGCACTGCTAAGCCTCCTATACATGTTTTTTATTCTCAGTGACCTGAAATCATGCACTGGTCTCTTCCCTGGGTGTTACATGTGTACTTTTGACCTTGGTTGAATTCATGTTAGAGTCCATCCTGGGGCACAGCCCAACTACCTAGTGAGACAAATTTAGCACAGCAAGCAGAGTCCCTTTGACAACACCCCACCATGGCATAAAGGAAGTGTAAGGGTTCATTCTCATCCCAGGGTTGTGCCTGCTCCTTGAGGGCGGGTGTGAGACTCTCTAGGAGGACTTAAGTTCAATTTTGCCTGCTGCCAACAAATGGGATGTCACTGATAGTGGGGGAGACTCCAGTGAGGCTCAGGACTAGCAGTGCCTGGGAGCTGCTGCGAGGTTTCAGTCCGGATTCATGGGTGGTAGCCTCAACACCTTGTCAAATCTGGCCCTGGACTCCACAGAAGCCTCACAGTCAGTTCACAGCTAGACCATGGGGTGCCACCCTTGCCATCAGCTGACGGGGGAGGAGACCTGTGGAGTTGTCTCAAAGATGTGATTACTGGGTATGTAAGCGCATGCTAAACATGGGCTGCTGCTGCAGTAGAATCCCACTTCGCCATGGCTGCGGCAATGAGGGGACATTGTCCCAAAGATAGATCCTCAAGTGGAAACCCAGATTACCAATTTTTATTGTGCAAAGGGAAGTAATATCAAGTGAATTGGCTAAGTGGTCAGCATCCTGGAGGAAAACACACACACACACACACACAAAATGAACATGGTAGATGGGGAACAAAGAAGTCACTGGAATAAGCATGTAGATGTGGCCTATGAGAATGGGCACAAAGTGTGAAGAGCTTCGTTTGTATGGCAATGCCAAGCAGAGGCCATCCAGTATTACCTGACCCAAACACCCAAGAATACAAAATCGCAGGGCCAACTGATATTGCCTCACCATTGTTACCAGCCATTACAGTACTACCACAGTGGGCATATGAATGGAGTAGTCATGGTGGAAGGGACACTGACTATGCATGAGCCCAACAACATGGGCTCCCACTCACCAAAGTTGAACCAGCTACCTTAATAACAATCTAATCTACCAGCTACCAACTGCTATGCTAAGACCCTACTACAGCATCATCCACTGTAGAGAGCAATTAACCATATAGTAGGATGTTTATTACATTGGACCCTTCCCATCCTGGCATGGCAGTGACACATTTTGACCTGAATTGATACATATTTTGGGTATGACCATGCCTTTCTTGTTTATGGCACTTTGTCCCACACTATCTGAGCATATGAAATGTTTGACTCATCAGGACATTATTCCATATAATATCACATTATAACAGGTAACCCTCTTTATCACAAAGGAGGGAGGCAGTGCATACATGTATAGGGGACCCATTGCTTGTATCACATGCTGTAATAACCAAAAGCTGCCAGCCCTTTAGAGTACATGAGTTGGAACATAAGGGATGAATGTATGAGTGAGCCCAACATTGGCTCACGTGGAGAATTTGGATTATCTTACACACAGTTTTAGGAACTATGTATGTTGAGATCCTGGTTCCCCAAGAGGGATCATTTCCACTGGGAATGCGGTCAGTGACCCATTCAGCTTTACACTATGACAAACCACCTCCCAATTTCTAGGCTTCTAGTCTCTTATTAAGAGATGAGAAGGCTATGGAGAGTAAAATAATTTACTCTGATCACAAGGATGAAGTTGGGTAGTTTTCCTTCAATGAGAACAGGAAGGAATATGTTTGAAATGCAGGTGATCTGCTGGTGTAGCACCTGATACCTCCCTGCTCAATGTTACTAGCAAATATGACAAAAGTATTTCTCATTACCTTATAGATATAATTCATCACATAATGCCAAGTTAAAAAAATCTCCTTTGGCCTGCATTAATTCATTTGTACCCTGTTCTTCACAAATACGCAAAATATATATGGCAACCCACTGTGCAGCAAAAATAATCTGAAGGCCCTGGGTAGGGATGCAAAGCTGCAGGAGAAAAAGCAATTATGCTTATACATAAATAGTTTTCCCTTTCACAAAAACATTGTATGTGTGTGAAACAGTGAAAGTCTTCCCGTTTTGATATCTGGAGAAATCTAAGCAGGGATAGCAATGAGTTTGTGTACACGAGCACTGTCCAGACCCTGATTCAGTGTGGATTCTCGGTGTGTCTTCTTCTGTGTCGGCACTGAGGACTGACAAGGTGTCTGGCAGCTTCACCCAAGGCTCAGTACGTAGCTGGCTACTCCCTCTGAGATGATGGCTGCCTCAGCCAACCCTCTGTCAGAGAGCCGTGATGACTGCCAGGGAATTTGGAGTCAAGAAGAGCATATGGAGCCATCCAAGACAGAATCTGCAAGCTAGGGCATTGCTGAGCATCGATGCTCTAACAGCAGGAAAAGATCAATGTCACACTGGGTTTGATGGGCTAGTAGTATATCGTGGCATCTGGAGAAAATTATTTTATAGTTAATGGTCACATTTGAGTGTTGAAATCATATTCTGGTTGTTATTCAATTACTGTTGCACAAAATCCAAAAGGAATATTTTATTTAAAAATCACTAACCCTTTCAAAACTTGTTTTTTGAAAGTAAAATAACTTCCATGTCAGGAAGGTTCAGTGAATTTCTTATATGTGTAAATTTTACCTAAAATTCTACATAAAATTTACATATAGCACAACACATTTGCTGTATTGATCCTTCTATCTTGATCTATATATTCTTTGACTTCTCAAGTAAAATAAACAAACAAAAAGAAAGAAACCACATTTAGAATCTGGACTGAAAATAAAAATCAGTATCTTTAAGATTTTATTGATGTATTTGTCAGAGAGGATGAGAGAAAGAGAGAGAGAGAGGCAGGCAGAAGGAGAGGCAGTCCCCCCACTGAACAAGGAGCCCCATGTGGAACTTGATCCCAGGACCCTGGGATCATGACCGGAGCCGAAGGCAGACACTCAACCAATGGAACCACCCAGGTGTCCCGAAAATCAGTATCTTTAGGTATTTGATCTTCTTCTGCAACTTCACACTTAAGTATCCTACCTTTGGGGTGCCTGGGTAGCTCAATGGGTTAAAGCTTCTGCCTTCAGCTCAGGTCATGATCTCAGGGTCCTGGGATCAAGCCCCACGTTGGGCTCTCTGCTCAGCAGGGAGCCTGCTTCCCCCTCTCCCTCTGACTGCCTCTCTGCCTACTTGTGATCTCTCTCTCTCTGTCAAATAAATAAATAAATAAATAAATAAATAAATAAATAAATAAATAATCTTTAAAAAAAACAGTATCCTACCTTCTATTTCTTTGGCTAATGATTAGCAGCATGTGAGAAGAGAAAAATTTCTGGGACCTAACAAAGGATCCATACGTGGGGGTAAAAGGGCAGGACTGAGCATAAATTTGTTCAGCAGCTCTAGAGGTAAAACCTAGAAGTACTGAAACACAGTGTAGAATAATGAAACAACAAGACTACTTTAGAGTAGCAGAAAGATGATTTCACATAATGGTAAAGAATGTGTGCTCCCAAATAACAATTAGGTTCAAGACACTTGAAACATGATGCATATCATATAGGCAAACTACATAAACCCTCTATTCCTCCTCATTGTAAAATTGGGACTTACGGCTTGTTGTGAGGATAAAATGAGACCATACCTACATAACTGTTCAAATAGTGCCTAAAAATAATAAAAACACAATAAAAATTATAATGTTATTATATATCGATATTTCTACTTGGAGAACTAAGCATCCTGGACCTGCTTTACAATTTGACACTGAAACACTCTATCTTGAATGATCCTGGTTCATCCATAGCAGTATTTGAGAGAAAAACAAACAAAAATCCAGAAAACAGCACTGGGCCTGTATGGACATGTAAATTTTTCCCATTCTAATAGTTATTTGGAAGGTTCTTTCTGAAGAACAAAATTGTTTGAAATGATCCAAGTGAAAATGAGGTTTAATCCTAGACCCTAGGACTGTGTCCATTAATTTTCTTGGCATCTATTTTTTTTTAAGATTTTATTTTTATTTATTTGAGAAGTGAGCACAAGAGCTAGTGTGGTGAGGGGCAGAGGGACGGAATCTCAAGCCGACTCCCTGCTGAGCTTAGAGCCCCATGAAGCTGGATCTCACAACCCATGAGATCATGGCCTGAGTCGAAACCGAGAGTCGGACATTCAACTGATTGAACCACCCAGGCACCCCTTTTTGCTTCTATTTTTAATTAGAAAAGTAATCAAATGGGAAAGGTAGGAACTATTCAGCAAAATTGATCATTGAAATTGGTTATACATAGGGAAAAAACAAAAAAATAGATCTTTTCCTCTCACTACACAAAAATTAACACACACAGATTAAGGACATATGACAAAAACAAACCTTTAAAAGTTTCACTATTAAAAAAAATGTTTCATTGTAAAACATAGAAAGGGTCCCTGTACTGCTTGCTTTTCCTTCATCCTGGATCCAGTAAGTAAATTATCACTTTTTTATAAGTTTTTTATAATTTATAATTAAATTATGTCAATAACAAAGATGAAATCTATATTATTTGTATGTAAATGATGATCGCTGGGCCAAAGGATATATGGATTTTACGTTTTACAATTTGTTCCAAATAATACTCCACACTATTTTATCTATTTGCAGTCCCAGCAACAATTCTTGGTATGTTTCTCTCAAATACTATTATCAATATTATTAAATCATTTTGTCATCATTTGTGACACATTTCCTCATTTATTTTGCATTTCTTTTCATTGTGAAATGCATCATTTTAGATGTTTGTAAGTTCTCCATTTTTTGTTTCGTTTTGTTTTCCCCTTTGAATTATCTTTTGGCAATAGAGTTTTTCTCTGTCTTTTGGTTTTTAAGAATTCTTTGCTTAATAAGAGAATTAGTTCTTTGCCTTTTGCACGTGATATAAAATCATTTCCCAACTTGTCACTACTTTTTGAATTTTAATATATTATTTTCTGTGCTTTAGTTTTCTGTCTAATAAAATGTAACAAAATATAGTAAAATCTCTGACTTTTTTAAGATTTATCATCTTGAATATGTTGCCGTGTCTAAAAATGCTTTTCCATTCCAAATTTGTCATTTTGAAATCCATGTTTTTTCTTCTAATGACCTTCTGGTCTCATTTTTGCATTTAAATATTTGATCCATCTGGCATTACTTCTGATACAAGTAGTGACATTCCAAGTCACTTTTCTACAAATTGTTAGCCAGTTGTCATAATGAATACTTAATTTTCTCCCAAATAATTCAAAATGGTTTTTTGTGCACCTATGGAATTATCATACATATTTGGTTTTAATTTTGATCTTTCCATTATATCTAATAATATATTTATGTCTCCATATGTTAGTTTCAAACTAAGGTAATTATTGTACCATCGTGTTTATATAAATGGAAAGATTAATTTTCTCTCTTGGATCTACTTTTCAAAATATTCTGAACACTATTCACACATATTTCAAAATAATTCTTTGCATGATTATTTTCCCACAGGAATCTTGCCTTATTTGTTAAAAGTAACTCCTAGAGGAAGGGGTTATAATTGCTGTTGCAATGTCATTTGTGTATAAACGTATATTTGCTAAATATTAATATATAGCAAAGGAAATCTTCATATGAAAGAAAAAGTAGCATGAGTTTCCATTTATTCAAATCTTTTTATATTTCAGATTAGTTCATGCTCTAGAGATGCAAATAGTATTTGTTAAATACACACCTACAGTTTTTCCCATGAGTACTGTGAACGGGAAAGATTACCCATTTTATTTGTTATATTTGACATATAAAAAAGCATTTTTCTCTTTTTATTTCAAAGTTAGTAAATTGGATAAATGGCCTATTTCTAGTACTTTTATAGTTTATTTTGTTTGTCTTGAAATGCAAGAAATTATTTTTTGTCTCCCTCCTATCTAATATTTATAAATCTAACTCTTCCCTTTTGTACAAGTACTCTGAGACAATGTTAATTTGCTAAATAATAGTTCATACTACAGATGGGGTGGATCATATGGCTGAAATTATATATATTTTACTATATACCCAGTATCTATCAAATTCTTCTTCAATAATTTCAAAATTTAAAAGGAATATTAATTTTTATTTTCTAACAGAGTAACTTATGATAGTTAATTTTCTAGTTTGATTTTTCTTACACTCTTGAAATCAATGTTACTTTTTTGTTTTATAATATGTGTTTAATATATTTCTTGAATTTTTTTTCCAATATTTAATTTTCCCATTTAAATTCATTAGTGAAGTTAGGGTTTTTACTCCTATTTTTGCCATGTGAAGTATAATAGGTTAGCATCAGAAATGAATTTGGGAAACTTTCCTCTACTGTGCAGTGTGTTTTAAATCGTACCAGAATTATCTCATTCCTGAATGATAATTCATTGAAATAATTCACTGATGAAAAAAATTCTTGTCCTGGTTCTTGAGGAACTTGAAATTTCTCAGTAGTTTCAGACAATTAAATTATAAAATCCTTTGTCTTAAGATACAATTTGGAAATCTATATGTTCCTAAAAAATAATCATCACATCATTCAAGTTTGTTTGCATAACACTAAGCAGATGATACTTTACATTTATTTTAATTTTATCTGTATCTATGTTTTTTTATTATTTTTTATGGCTCAATTTCAATATTCTTGGGTCCTACTGTTTTTCGAGAACAGAAACACCATAGTTTATATATTCTTTATTCTTCATCAGATTATTGCTTCATTCATTCATCCATCTATTCATTTAACAAATCTTTTTTCCACTGGCGATGATACTATTATATGTTCTTGAGATACATTAATAAGCAAAACACACCAAGGTCCCCACACAGTGTAAGTTCCATTTTAGGGAATTGGGGAGATGAAGGCAAAAACATAATAAGTACTCTCTCTCTCTCTCAAATAAATAAATAAATAAAATCTTAAAAAAAAAAATAACGCCTGGGTGGGTCAGTTGGTTAAGCTTCTGCCTTTGGCTCAGGTCATGATCTCAGGATCCTGGGATGGAGTTCCACAACTGGCTCCCTACTCAGTGGGGAGTCTGCTTCTCCCTGTTCCTCCCCTCCCTCCTCCTCATGCGCTCTCTTTCTCTCTCACTCTCCCACTCTCAATAAACAAATAAATAAATAAATAAAATCTTTAAAAAAATAAATAATACAGAATATTTTAATGTGATGATTGCTATAGAAAAAAAGAACTAGAACAGGGAAAAGAAGGTAAATGTGTGAAGGTGGTGCGAGGGAAGTTTGCAGCATTAACCAGGATGGCAGCATTGATCTCTTGAGACAGTGACATTGAGCAAAAACTGGGAGGAATTGAAGGAAGCTGTCATGCTACCATCTCAGAAAAGGCTGAAGGAACCTACAGTGTAAGGTGTCAAAGGGAAGACCTAAAGGGATATGAAGGGACATCAGAATCCAGCATGGCTAGAGCTGTGTGATCAAGAGGAAAAGTAGAATGGCATGAGGTCAGAGAGTTAATAAGGGGATAAATGATAGGAGACTTTATAAGTCCTTTGAAAGGTTTTATTTTATCCTCTGAGTGAATTGGAGAGCCAATAGAAAGTTTGAATGAAAGCTTGATATAATCTGACATTTTTAAAAAGTAATTTTTAGAAAGTTTATATTCACATTAATTTTATAAAAACATAAAAAATTATACATTTGTTCTTCTTTGCCATTGAAAAACTTTTCTACTGAGGAATATTTTACTTTTCCTTTTGCCTTTGATATTTGTTACCTCTTTTAAAATTTCAGTAATTTGTTTCAAGAAGACTACTTCTTCGTTGCCTGTGATGATTACATTATATATCAGTTTGGTTGGGCCAGGGTGCCCAGATATTTGATCAAACATTATAATGGATGTTTCTGTCTTTTTTTTCTGAGTTTAACATTTAAATTGATGAACTTTGAGTAAAGCCAAAGTCCTCCATAATGTGGGTGGGCCCCACTCAATCAGTTGAAGGCCTTAATAGAACAAAGATTGATCTCCCCTAAGCAAGAAGAAATTCTACCACTTGACTGCCTTTGGACTTTGAACAGCAACTCATCCCTGAGTTTGCAGCCTCCTGGTCAACTTCATCAGATTTTGGATTTACCAAGTCTCCATAACTGTGTAAGCCAGTTCCTTAAAATAAATCTCCATATCTATATCTTATTCATTCTGTTTCTCTGGAGAATCCTCACTAATAAACTGCTGTACTAACTTTTAAATGAAATCAGTTCTAAGTGGTTCAGCAATTTGTTGAAGCATGTTGTGGAGAGGGGCAAAGGGAATGATGTACAGCAACTAGCAATTCAGGAATATTATTTAAAATAGTTGCTCACTGACTTTGCCTTGTCCTTCATCTGCCCTTGGCTTTTAGCATTCCTCCCATTCAGTCTCTACAAGGTACTCTTAGTGATGTTCCACTTGATGCTTTTCTGTTCTTTTAAATCTTGATCCCCTGGCTCTATTCAGCAATTGTGAAGTCAATAGTCATAGTTCCCTTTTCCTCTACCCTCTCTCATCTCACAACCATTTCTCAGAATGAGACTGTTGAATAATAGAAACTGAAAATGTCTCATCTCCTTGCTGGTTGTGGTTAGTTACTTTTTGGTTTCCTATACTTCTCCACCATAGTCTTGAACCTCAAAGCAAATAATTGCAGAATGGTTCTTTCATTTCCTTTACTTTCTCAGAAAGTCTGTAAAGGTAACACGCATATACATGCATGCTCTTATAATCTTCAGATACATCCAAACTTTACTGAGATGTATCATAATTCTGGTTTTTACTTGTGCAATTGTCCTAGTGTCATTAGAAAAATGAATTTAGTCTTTTAAGTTGTTTTCAGTTTTAGAAGATTAAAGTTCTTCTTTCGTAAGATTGCCCATGAAAAAATTTCTCACTGAGATATATTTCTTGCCACTAAGTAACAAAATATGTAGTGATCACTTTTCTATGAAAATGAAACAAACAAAACTTTTAGATATTAATTTGTCAGGAATGAACTCATTGCATGTTCAAAATACTTATGAAATACGTGTTATTACCTCCATTACCAGACAACTAAAGATGATAAAATTAAGTAAATGTAACATAGCTGTGATGAGCACAATTTGAAATTGGATATTTAAATTCCAATCCAGTGTTTTTTTCTATGTTGCTATGCTGAACTTCTCTGTTCACTTGTTCCATGTTAGATATTCTTAATTCTGAGCTGATTCAGATTTTTCACTGAATCCGCAATGATAGTTCATGAATTTCTGAATCTCACCTTCATCATGCACCACTGGTTATCTCCAAGTCTTATTTTTGCTCAAATCAACAAATAAGATAAAAAAAGAAGTTAACACACAATAAAAACAACACAATAGAACTCACCAAATTGCTAATAGTAGCCTTCTGTTGAAAATATTGCATGGGATATGTTTTCGGTCTAGGCACTGCTTATAGCTGAAGTACTTGGAAACAGTTTGGGCTTAAAATGAAATTCAGGAAATTTATTATAATTATTCATCAACTTCCTCTTTCTCAGTACCATTGATCGTACTAAGAAAAATAGCTAAAAGTTTTTAGCATTTACTTTGTATGATCTAAGTGCTTTGTATACATTAAGTAATTAAATCCTCAAAAAATAGCATAAAGTATATGAATATGATACCTGTGTCACTGACAAGGGCATTAGAGCATGGATGTCAAACAACTCATCCAAGGTCAATATTGGTAAGATCCCAAGCTAGGCAGTCTGGCTCTAAAATGATAAAATATTAGGAATTCATTTTATTTCTGAGTTTTCTAAATAGGCCATAAAATAAATGAATGATCGTATTTAAACTTACAAAACTTAAGTAAAAAAGGAAAGAGAAAGTTCCCCTTTCTCCATATCCTCACAAGACAATTATCATATAGTTTTACTCATATATGGAACATAAGGAATAGCACGGAGGACATTAGGGGAAGAAGGGAAAAACTGAACGGGGCAAAATCAGAGGGACCAACCATGAAAGACTATGGACTCCAGGAAACAATCTGAGGGTTTCAGAGGGGAGGGAGGTGGGGGATGGTGTAGATAGCTGATGGGTATTAAGGAGGGCACATGTAATGAGCACTGGTGTTATACACAAATAATGAAACATGGAACACTACATCGAAAACTAAAGATACATTGTATAGTGACTAACATAACATAATAAAAAAAAAAAGGATCCTTTAGAAAAGCTGGCATTAATATCTCAAAATAATTTTGCAAGTTAAATATAGGTATAAATATACTTTCAACAGATTAATTTAATTCTAAAAGCAAAGGCAACCACAGTTTTTCCTGCAGATTGCAGAAAAAGAAAATTGAACAAAACTTGTCACTGCTAATAATGTCCACTGAAATAATCCAGCTTAATCATAATGGCTTACAAATGTAAGGGGTGGAAGTGAACTAATTAGCTATAAACTTTTAAAATAATATCTTAAATGTGAGTATTTTTTTAAAAACTCTGTTTACATATAATTGCAAGGTTTGCTTTAACATAATTATGGTTTTATTCATGCTTTATAATTGGACATTGTGTTATATTATCTGCAGGTAAAGTTTATCCGTACATTCATCATAAAGGAAAAAAGAAAAAAGAAACGATAACAAATACAAACTTACTTTTTTTAAGGTATACCCAGTTGCCTTCACTACAGGTTTTAATTAGCCTATGTTTTGTTTGTTTTGTTTTTGACCATTCACTATCACCATTGTTACAAAGGTGAAAAAGTCAATCTAGGCATTTCTTAAAACATGAAGGCTTTATTATTAAATAACATATTTTTACTGAGATACAGAATATGCAAATGGACAATGGCCAGATCATATATGAAAATAAAACCATGAAACATCCCCACCTCCCCTCCCCCCGATCTACAAGAACCAGTCCAGTAAACCAAGCCATTTTTTTTTTATAATAACCAGCTCAGGAATCCAGCCTGTAAGTCTGACTTGTAGAAAGTCAGGCTACTACTTTCTCTAGCAATGGATCCAGAAAGCCAAACAATAACCCTTATAATAATAGACCTTAAATGACCATAAGTCAAAAATACCCAACAGCTTCTCTAATTTCTGAACCCACTTTAAACTTAGAGCCACACAGGGAAAGCCAAATACACACTCCTAACCAATCACGTATTATGACCCACTTCTACTTAGCTCACCTTTGACTTCCCCACTAATAACTTACAACCAGGGCATACATGAGCCTGCCCATGTTCCACCACAAAGCATTCCCACTCTTCTGCCTAAATTTGAGTCTACCAAAATACAAGTGACAGGTGGCCAACTCCCCTACCATAGCAAGCTCTGAATAAATATCCTTTGCTCGTTCCTATTTGGTTGGTCTTCATTTATTTCCACATTAGGTATCCAAATTCATATAATTTCAAACCATTCTGCTTAACCCAAAATACCCCTGTTTATATTTATATGTCGAAACATATGAGCCATTTTTGTTAGTCCAAAAATATGTTGGACCATATAAAGGATAGAAATTGCATTCTGAAAGAGTAGTTATAGTCAGTTCCCAATTAACATGGAACTTGAAAGAAAGGGAAAAAATAGTGCATAATCCTTAATTAAAGCTTAGTAAGCATGATACTTTTTGTATGTAAGAATTTTTTTCTTTTGAAAGAGAGAGCTTGAAAGAATGAATAACAAAAATAATTTTAATCAGTATTTATTGAATACTTATGTGTTTGGCAATGTTTTGAGCTCTATAAGGTATTATTTCTTATAATCCTTACAGTAACACAGTAAGCTAAACATTCTTTTATGTGTGAAAACTGAGGCTCAGAAAAAATTATTTTTCCAAGGTTACATATTAGAATATGCAAGAAGTAAGCCATGGAAAGAGAACTGTTTGATGCCCTCCCCAAACTCTTGCCTTTAATTACTCTTTTATAGTGTTACCATTAACTGAGTACTACAGTGTACTATCCACTCAGGTCTGTGACACACTCAAGGCCAAGAGCAAATAAGATATGAAACCAGAATCCAGTTTAGTTCTACTAGAGCTGTGCTCTTTTCACTATATTATACCACTCTGTACTACATAAAAATATTCATTCATTTCTGGATTATTTTTTCATGAGATACAGACAACTATATATTTCTCATTGCCAAAATTATCTAATGAAAACAACTAGATTAAAATGGTAGAGAAAATAATCCTAATTTAGTATCTCTCAAAGTGTGTCCCTAGTTTAGTATGATTGGTATGAACTAGGAATTTCTTAGAAAGGAAGTCTTGGCACCAGTGCCTACTGAACTATAAAATGTGGTAGTAAGGCACAGCAATGGGTGGTTTGGTAATGGAAATCTGACATTCACTAAAGCATCTGAACCACTTGCCTAATGTTTGAACGGCAGCAGAAATCACTCTTCAGACAACTCAAATTAAATATGGTGTCTTAAGTTCTGGTTGTCCTTCATTTTTTGTTCTTTAACATTAATTTTGTAGTTAAACTTTTAAAACTATATCATGTGTTACACATTCCCTTCTGTCTTTAACTTATCCATTTATTCAACAAATGTTTATGGAGTACCACATATACAGTTATGGTCCCAGCCCCACAAAAGTTTACAATAGAAAAAATGAAATACACAAATGAGTCAGTCATAAAAATAGAGTGCGCCACTCTATGGAATAAGAAAAGTACAGTATGGGTTGCTTATAGCATATTACTCAAGTTCTTCTAAAACTTTGATTATGTCTCACTACCTACAAATTATACTCTCGAATCTTGACAAGCCAAGCCTAAATAAATCCTCTTTCTCTTCTTTTTTTTTAAATATTTTATTTATTTATTTGTCAGAGAGAGAGAGCACAAGCAGAGGGAACAGCAGGCAGAGGGAAAAGCAGGCTCCCTGCTGAGCAAGGAGCCCGACGTGGGACTCAATCTTAGGATCCTGGGATCATGACTGGAGCCAAAGGCAGATGCTTAACCAACTGACCCACCCAGGAGTCCCACAAATCCTCTTTCTATAAGCCTATATAAACTTCACTCCAGTCACTACACTTGTACACATTCTGAAAATCCTTTTCTCTTTCATCTTCCTCCCAGAAATGATCTCCCACGTGGTCCCTGCTGATTTTTTTTCCACCTATCAAAATAGATCCATGAGACATTAAAAAAAATGAGTTCTCATCCCCATGTTCCATGCTGTACATTATTTTCTAGACATATCTCCATCACTTGTCCATTGCACTTCTAATTCTATGGCCTCAGTTATTTCTTTTCTTTTTTTTAAGTTTTTATTTAAATTCCAGTTAGTTAACATACAGTGTAATATTAGTTGCAAGTATACAATATAGTGATTCAACACTTCCTTTCAACCCCTCGTGCTCATTACAGCAAGCGCGCTCCTTAATCCCCATCACCTATTTCACCCCTTTCCTCACCGATCTCCCCTCTGGCAACCATCAGTTTGTTCTCAATAGTTAAGAGTCTGTTTCTATGTTTGGCACTCTCTTTTTTTCCCCTTTGCTCAGTTGTTATTATTAATTTTAATTTCATAATATTTATTCAAACTATTCTCTTAGCTAAGAATGACTTTTATCATAACACAACTTCTCAGTAGCATGCCCAATTTTTAAGGCACAATGTAAATCGCCTTTTCCATGAAGACTCCTTATCAGAAAGGATCCTCTCCAGAAGTTGTTCTAGCACTTATGGTTTCTAATACATACATAATATCAATCATCTACTAGGTTTAAAGATTGTCGGAGATTTATGTACAGAACTCACCTCCTTTACTAAATGGTAAACAACTGGAAGGCCAGCCTGAGTTTTATATATCTTTAAATTCTTTATATAATCTAGCGTCATATTTTGCATATGGGCAGGTTATGACAACCTATAATAATTATTTATTTTATTCTTTGAAAATTTGCATCTTTCTTTGACTTTTTTAAAAAGGTAATGTTGCTTCTGATTTTTAAAAATATGTAACTATAGAAACACAATTACAGATAAGAGTAATAATAAAATGCATATATTTCTACCAGAAAAACCTGAAAATAGTTAATATTTTGATGTGTCTTTTATTTTTTAATGTTCTGTATATTTAGATCTATGGATTTTCCTATCCAGTTTTACATAGACTTTGGTGTTGAGTAGGAGTAAATTAGGAGGAAAAATTGTTATTCATTTCCTTCAATGCACCCCTTTCTTCTTACTTCTTACTCTAGAGATAGTTGCCCCCATTTTCATTGGAATTATTGAGTAAAATGATGTGGTCTCCTGCATTATTTTATATGTCTCATTGTGAAAAGAAGAGCTACTTAATTAAGTCTTGAATGATTTGACTTATTAACAAAGGCTTATCAAAGACTAAAAAATAAATCAAAATCAAGTTTATTATTAGGGGAGAGGACCAGCAGTTTTCAAAACTTTTACTGAGATATAATTTACATACCATAAGATGCATTCCTTTAAAATAATGTTTTCTTGTAGTGTATTCACAATGTTGTGTACCTATCACTACAATAAAAGTTTAGAAAATTTTCATCACCCCTAAAAGGAAAAAAAAGTCATTTTTCATCTCCCCTCCACCAACCCTTGGCAACCACTGATATACTCTCTGTCTCTATGGGCTTGCCTATTCTGGACATTTCATAAAAATAGAATGTTACCATCTGTGCTCTTTCATGAGTGTCTCACTATAATTAGCATAATGTTTTTAGTGTTCATTCTTATTGTAGAATACTTCAATGCTTCATTATTTTTATACCTGAAAA
Source organism: Nasua narica (assembly GCA_028533885.1). Lineage (NCBI taxonomy): Eukaryota > Metazoa > Chordata > Mammalia > Carnivora > Procyonidae > Nasua > Nasua narica. Next base: position 106,743,409 of record CM052799.1, on the reverse strand, counting down.
CATTCCATTGTATGGTTATACCAAATCCATTGTTTATCATTTTATTAGTTGATAATCATTTAGGGTGTTCCCACTTATGGACTATTATCAGTAATGGTATTATAAACATTTAAGTACAGATTTTCATACAGACATATGTTTTCATGATTCTGGGTAGAATCTCTGAGCCACTACTCTAGTGTCGAGTGTGGACAGTGGTTTTCTTTTCTCAGAGTGATCCCTGCTTTGAAAGCAGAGCTGTGGGATGGTAGACTCTGATCTTCCCAACTTCCCTTGACTTAAAAATCTGTGGTCCATGCATGAGCTGGGGTGAGGGTAATTGGTGGCCTTCACATTCTTAGCTTGCCTTACATGAATAAAACTTCTTCCTATGATTGGAGATGAGTAGAAGAAGAAAGCTCCAGGTCTTTGAGTCTTTCTTGCCTGGAGTAAAACTTGTGCCACATGGAACGGAGAAGATGCTGTAGGCCTCAAGTGAGAGTTGAGAGAAAATGGAGCTCTATGTTTTTGACGGCACCTGCCTGGGGTAGAGCTCCCATTGTGCTGAGCTCAGGGAGTGAGAGAAAGGAAGCTGCCACAGACTCTTATTGTTTTTATGATAATTTAGTACATTTTCTCAAATAAATATCTCCCCATTTTCTTTATGCCCTTAGGAATATTCCTAGGGACTCCAAATAGTTGCTATATTTTATAATATTCACCAGTGATGGTTTTTTCTATGGGGAGAGGGTTTGCAGAGCTCCTAATGCCACTGTTCCTGGCAAACTTCAATGGGGTCACCATTTTTTGACTATTTCCTCTTCCCAGATCCTATGTTAAGCTTCGTTTGTAAATGTACTTATGTACATGAAACTCTTCTACCATAACATAAATACACTTTTTAACTTACAGACAGAAAAACTGAGACTTGTCCATAACTAGTAAGCATTAGTGCTGGATTTTAAATCCAATTTGTCTCAGTCCAAAGCTCCTGCCTTTAAACACTATGTTAATATACAGAAATTATTAATTTCTGTATAAATAAAATAAAATATAAATAAAATATTGGGCACATGGGGAATGGTACAACTAGGTAGAAAGAGAACAAAGTGATTCCTGGTAAGTAACCAAGAAAACTCAACTCTTTTTTACACTTTCCTCAGAGTTACCTGCTTCTAGCAATTGCTTTGGGTTCACTGAAGCGGAATAAAAAATACGCAAAGGCATGTAACTGATTATATAACAACTTTCAGATTCAGCAAAGCACTTCAAATTGCCTACCTGCCTGAAAATGACTATGAGTGTATTATAATCTGCACAGAAGAAGCTCTTAAGGCAGCCAAAACTCTTCACTCGTAATGTAGCACTTAAACCCATCAGACAATTAACTATTATTTCTTCATGTTATGTCAAATGATAGACAGGATTTAGAAGGAAAAATGGAGGAACCCATAAACATTTAAGAAGGATTAATTTACAGACCAGGATATACATTCCTCAGTGTCAGCTCCAGAGTAAATTAGCATATAAATGTTGTGAGATATGGTTCTCACCCACTGGCCATACCAGCCTCAATGACAGAGTTGGTGTCTGAAACTAGATCCTGAAACAGAGTATTTTCCATTGATAAGACAGATTCATCAGTGACTCATATTTTATGCCATGCTATTATTTTTTAATTCTTTTTAAACCAAAAATTACAAAAGGCTGTCCTCTAATCACTCCCTCAGAATACTTTCGGTAACTACTATCTGGGCCTAATACTATGTATAAAAAATATGAGCAGTAATTTTGCCTAATATATAACAATAAATGTGTTGGTTAATTTGTTTGTTTGCTTTTGCATGACTAATATATTCAGTATAGTTGACTCTTGAACAACACAGATTTTAACTATGCATATCCCCTTATATGCAAATTTTTCTAGACACAGTACAGTACCGTATTTTTCTTGCTTTTGACTATCTTTTTTTTTTAAACATTTTTTTAAAGATTTTATTTATTTATTTATTAGAAAAGAGAGAGAGTGAGAGCATGAGAAGGGAGAAGGTCAGAGTGAGAAGCGGACTCCCCATGGAGCTAGGAGCCCGATGTGGGACAAGATCCCGGGACTCCGGGATCATGACCTTAGCTGAAGGCAGTCGCTCAACCAACTGCGCCACCCAGGGGCCCGCTTTTGACTATCTCAATAATGTTTTCCTTTCTCTAACTCACTTTTTTATGAGTATAGCACAAGTACAGTATGTAATACATGTAACACACAAAGTAGGGTTAGTCTACCACTTATGCTATTGGTAAGGTTTCTGATCAACAATAAGCTGTTAATAGGTAAGTTTTGGGGGAGTCAAACGTGTATGTGGACTTTTGACTGCATGGTGGGGAGGCATTCAATTCCTCTCAGCCCCATGCAATTTTAGGGTCAACTGTATAATGCAAAATACTTAAACCAGGCCCCTGGAAAAATTTTTATTCTAGAATGCAATCCAAAATGACACTCTGGTACAGAATAATAGCAGCGAGGAAGAACAATGGTGATCTTTATTGCTTTTTCCATGTGTCAGCTACTATGTTATGGACATTATGTCTGATCCTCAAAACAAGGTCATGAAGTTGATACGTGATATTCTCCTTTTGCAGATATGAAACTAAGATATTCAAACTAGTGAGTGGCAGAGCCAAATCTCAGAGCTCCAACTCCAAAATCCGTGCCTATTACCTCTGTCCATGTCTCTGGTTCATAGTAGCAAATGACACACTGGGTTACTTTAAAGTGACTTGGAGTCCTTATTTCTCTTCCTCTTAACAGTGATATTGCTATGTCAAAGTAAACACTCTCCAACAGTAGGTGATTAAAGAAGGGAGAAGTGACTTGTTTCTATGGACAAGGGGAAAAAAGCACTCTAACCCAGCCTCTTTGTGTACAGGAAGTGTGTGTCTTATTACAAAGTCACACTCAAGAGACCTTTGCATGGCTGCCTCATCTAACATCCTGCTGAAAGCAAGAGGATCAGGAGTGGTTCTAAGGATGGAAGTAACATATTAATGCCTCAGAGCTGGTCTATTACTAGGGCTGAGATGATTTATGGAGCTTCCCCAATTTCTTGTTATCATAAAAGCAAACTGGATTCCATTTCCATAATGCAATTAAATCAGAAGTAGCAGGGGCTCTTGTTGACTCTACTAGGTTTAATTTAATAAATGAGAATTTTTTTTTTTGTATTGGGGTCTCCTTTAGCTGTCCAATATCAACTTGGTTTAGAATAGCTTTTTGACAACAACCTATTCGGAATTCATGATTGGCAAATTGACAGCTATTATGAACTGACTTGTGTCTCCTCGAAATTCATATATTGAAGCCCTAACACCCAATATGAGTTTATTCAGAAATAGGGCTCCCTATGGAGAGAAATAAAGTTAAATGAGGTTAAAAGGTGGGGCCCTAATGCAATAGTACTGATGCCCTTATAAGAAGAGAAAGAGACACCACAGTTCTATCTCTCTCTCTCTTTCCACATGTATGGACACAATAAGAAGGCAGCTGTCTATAAACCAGGAAGAGAAACCTCACCAGAAACCAACCTTGGTGGCATCTGGATCTTGGACTTCTTGGTCCAGAACTGTGAGAAAATAAATTTCAGTTGCTTACGCCACCCAGTCTGTGGTATTTTGTTATGGTCATCCTGGCTGAAAAATACAGTAGCTGAGAGCAGATGCAAGCTTACAGAAATTTGTCGTTGTTTGTTTTACTAGCATCTATACTACAACTACTACTGCCATTACCACTGCTTTGCATTTTAATATTTTTAAACCCCAGGCTCAATAACCAACTCTGTATTTTAAAACACTTTAGCTTCTTTCTACATGCCAGTGTAAAAGTCATTTGAATTTAAAAGGTCTAAATGCAAAATGCTGCATCTCTTTTCAAGGAGAGAAAAACAAGTTTACGGAAACTGTTTAATTTGTCTTGGTATCTGTCTGGTTCTAATAAAGGAAAAAATAAGAATTTTGATTATTTGAAATAAATTATTTTAAACAACAGAAACTAATATAGATTTAGTTCACAAAAAAACCTTCATAGAAATGGTAACTCTTCATCTAACTCTATCAATGTGCCGAAAAGGAGAGATTAGAATGATTCACAGTCATCCGTAAGGCATGATTCTTACCTAAGAGAACTCCTTTACCTATCAGAAATTTTAACATAAACAAAAATAAAATTGATAGAATAAAAAGAAATATTTTACTTGCATGCATAAGCCTTTAAAAATTACCCTTTTGAACTTCTTTTGGATTACAATCACCTAGGAATAAAACTTAACACTAGTAACATAGACATCATTTAATAGAGACGATCTACAACCATCTAAACCACAGATACAGTACAGTATGATTAGAACTGATTAAAATTAAATGAACCATCTAAGCATTAGAACTTTAAATTGCCTTTTTAGCTTCTACTTGATCTTGGACAGGCTGAACTTTCTCAAGGCATAGGGTGCCACCACTGCAAACAGAAATGCCTCTCTTTATTTGACAAAACTATCATTAATGAGAAATGAGTGGATGTGTTCTATATATAGTCTTATGAGTTCCTCTAGAAAGAATCTTGATACATTTAAGGACTTTAATTCAGACCTCAGTTATAAGTTTTTAATAATGAAAAGATGCATGCTTTTTTCATTCATTCTTCATATTGAACCATCATCAAAACAAACAAATCTACATTGGAATGTGACACTAGCTAAAATCAATGTGGAAGTACCTGTGCTAAGACTATACTAAATGCAATCTCACAGCAGTTGCCCCATTGCTGCTTGCCGATATCCTATGAGGGAGAACATTCCCATTGACTCTCAAAGGCTGCATGTCTCAAGATGAAACAAGATGAGAGATGTCTCTCCCAAGAAAGAAAGAAAATATAAGGAAAAGTCAGAGTATAGCTCAAGACAAAAGCCAATAAGGAGAAAGTCTTTCCTCAGATGTGTACTGTTTACTGGTAGATAGAGCAAACATTCTTCTCAGAGTAGAAAGGTTAGTTATGCTAAATCAGATGATAAAACCAATAGTATTCTCACTGTTTGCCCATCCTGAGGTGGGTCATAGCTTAGAGAAAAATTAAAATCAAAAGTGATATTGACAATTTAGACTAGGTAAAGTGATAGACGCAATGTTAAAATTTGTCTGGCTAATCTTACAATTGCAATTAAAAATTGTGAAATTCTGTGATTTTGTGTAAGTATAAGTACACAGAAATGCATATCTGAACCTAGGTAGGAAAGTGTAATGTTAATCATTATACTAAAAATAGTGTCAAAAACCTCAGATTAGGGCACCTGGGTGGCTCAGTTGGTTAAGCAACTGCCTTTGGCTCAAGTCATGATCCTGGAGTCCTGGGATTGAGTCCCACATCAGGCTCCCAGCTCCACGGGGAGTCTGCTTCTCCCTCTGACCTTCTCGTCTTTCATGCTCTCTCTCACTCTCTCTATCTCAAATAAATAAATAAAACCTTTAAAAAAAAAAACAAAAAACCTCAGATTATTCTTTTTCTTTTAACCTGAATTGACCAATAAAATAAAAAGACCATCATTTTTTCTTATTGCAATTTTAGGATAAAAATGAAAATACAGAAATAGAGATTTTTAAAAAACCTACAACTTCCCCTCCCCTTAGCTTCCAAATTATGAATATTAAAATAAGGATCTAGGAAAATAATAATAAAATAAAATAAAATAAGGATCTACAACAATAAAAATATTTTTCTTAAATATAAAATATAAAATAAGCAAATCTCTAATTAGTAATATACAGAAGGACACTATGGGTGTTTGTCCCATTTCACTAAATACTTATCCAAAAACTGGATTATAACCAAGGCAATAGGAATTTCTATATGTAGCGTAGAAGAACTGGAAAGAACAAGTGTCAAAATCAACCTTTCGGCTGCCTTCATACACACTACATAACAGATCTTCAGGTATTTAATTATGAAGTTTAGTAGCATTTTTTTAATGTTGAAGTGTCTGTTATATTTCTACTTATCCTCAATATTACTGTTCATGAATTACTTAACTCTTATATCCTCTTTCTTCCTTGTTCCAATTTTCATTTTCTTTGCTTCTCTTTTTCTTTTTTCTTTTTCTTTTCTACTTTTTCTTTTCTTTCTTCTTTCTTTTCCTCCCTTCCTTCCTTCTTCTTTCCTTCCTTCTTTCTGTCCCTGCTTCCTTTTTTCCTTCCTCTCCTTCTTTCCTCTATGTCCTTCTTCTTCCTCAGAAGATTATGATGCTCAGAAACACTGAGCATCATAGTCCATCCTAAAAAGGCTTTCATATGTTGAAGAAACAGCACTGTTTGCCTACATACCTCAAGAACCACTTTACTGGAAACTGAAAATGTTTAATAACTTATATTGTATATCTTTAAAATATTAAATCTAAATAAGCTCACCCCAGGTAAAGAACACCAAAAAAATTGTTTATAATTTGCTGAGCAGCAATATATTTAGACATATCTAATAGTTTCTATTTGACAATTTATGCTACAACAACTACTGGATAGAAACTGCTTTTGTATCCAATTTAAAAACATGAATGTTCTTCTCTTTACCCTAGAGCTTAAAGACAATTTACAGAAGTAGGCCAGTATGAAGTATTGCCACAATAAACTGTTCTTTTACTTCCCTTTTGTAGCAAAAATTAGGAAAACACTGCAATGCTGTTGAGTCATAAAATATGTTAGCAATAAAACAAATAAAAGCTATCAAGTTTATTTAATTTCTACTGTTACCATCATTATTCAGAGACCTTTTTAAAGTCTTTCATATATTTGAAAGTAATTTATTTTTAAAAAATATATCAAAGTTGGAATAATAGATTTTTTCAAAATGCACACTTATAAACAAAATCATCTTTTATAAAACAAAATATAAGAAAGTTCCTCTACTTGTTTCACTGCAGAAAAATTATTTGAAAATAATTTTATTTAAAACATAAATCCCAATGGGAATACTGTGACAGTATTCTTGGAATTCTTTTTCAAACAATAGATAGTGTTATTTGTCATTAGATCAAGATCAATTATATGGAGTAATCCTGTGTTAAGTAATGTAATGTATACTGTTACACTTTTCTCCACTGAAAATATTCAGTCATTAGAATGCCAAAATCAAGTCTTAATCATTGTCATTTTTGTCTACTATACTATAATTTTCCTATTTTAAATATTAATATTGTGATAAAATACAAATTATTTGTAATTGACCCAAGTTACAAGAACTATTATTAATAGAAATGACACAAAGAGTAAAACTAGGGTGCCTAGGTGGCTTAGTCAGATAAGTATCTGCCTTCAGCTCAGATTCTGATCCCAGGGTTTTGAGATTGAGTCCCACATTGGAGTCCTGCTTCTCCTTCTCCCTCTGCCTCTCTCTCTGCTTGTGTGGGGTATCTCTCACTCTCTCTCACAAACAAATAAATAAAATCTTAAAAGGAAAAAAAACAGTAAAACTGTAAGGGTAACAATATTACACATTTAAGCAATTATATTCAAATTGTTAAAGTGTATTTTTTTAATTAATGACACACTAATATTCCATGTACTAGTTTCTAATTAACAAATATATTTCTATAATTTTACCAACCAATATACAGGAAATCTATAAATGACATTCAGTATTGACTTTATTTTGCAAATTGTTTAATCAGAAACTTCTGAATTTCCTTGGAGAATAAATAATTTGACAGAGGGTCTCAAACCTGTTAACTGGGATCAAAGACAACATACACTCTTTTTGTGCAACTCTGTTAACAGGTATGAAGAATGATCCAGTGCAATGAGATAAAATGGCACCCCATTACAGGGAGACAGGGAGAAAGAAGGAGGGAGGGGAGAGGGAAGGAAGGAAGGGAAGAAGGAGGGAGGGGAGAAGGAAGGAAGGAAGAAAGAGAGAAAGAAAGGAAGAAGTCAGTTGTTGGCAAACCAGGAAAAGGGCCTTAACCAGATACCAAGTTTGCTGGCACCTTGGTCTTGGCCTTCCCAGCCTCCACAACTATGAGAAAAAATTTCGTTTAAGCCATCCAGTTTGTGGTATTTGTTATAGCAGCCCTAACTGACTAAGATAGGTTGATTAAGATTTCAGTCACCATGGAATATTACCTATAAGTAATTGTATAAAGTAAAAATTTCACTAAGCCTTCATTCCATAATCACTATGTAAATAACAAATGCATATTATAATCAGCGACCACTTATGTCACTCCTCTCAAAGTCTACTGATCACCAGTCGCTGTGCAGCTTTCATACAGCGCAAGCCCAGACAGTGAAGTAGGCAATTGTGTTACAATTGTGTTAAACAAACATGACACTTTCAAAAATGAATAACCAAAAGTGGGAATTGACCAACAAAAATGAAAGTCCAAAAAAAGAAATAAAAAGTGAAAGTTCTGCATAAGAATTTGGCTGTGATCAGAAGACAAGTGCCGGTGAGGATTATGATAAGCCTACTGTTTGAGAGACTTACTACACTGCCAGAGGAACATAGTGAAGGCAAACTTATCAACATAAACGAAGAAAGTGATGGTGTCTAAAAGGATGTCGATGTCCTAGAGAAAGTGACACCAGAAAACAATTTCACATTGAAGTAATTTTTGGAAATCCTTCACAACATCAAAGGACAAAGGACAGATGTTGAAAGCCAATCCAAACTTAGAAAGGAGCATGAAGTTTCCCGAGACAATAAAGATATATACAGGCGATTACTCTGTATTGTATTGCATATTAATATGATATATCATTGTTAAAAGATCAGAAGACAGCAAGTACTGTTCAACTACTTGGCAAGTTTTTTACAAAGAAATAGAACACTTTAATTCTTAATGTTTCTAATCTCTAAATTACAGCATATGACATAAACACTAGTTTTATTATTTTCCTTTCCCTATATACTTATGACTAATAATAAAATAATTCTTAGCGTTTTGATAAAAAATTTTAAAGATTAAACAATGCAATTTTCCCAGTGGATATTACGTATGCTTAGTACAGTTTCAGCCTGTACAATCATTTTTATAATCCTGAGCTATTGCAAAAAGTGAGGACTGTAGATATTCAAACATTTATACACACACACACATTTCTATATTATATATTTATATAAATTAAAAATACCATGACAGACTAAGCCATTAGTAAGTAGGGTAAAATTTCAGTCTCTGCACATTTATTGAAAGTATTAATAATAAAGATGAGATGTGACATACATGACTTTCTGAAGGAGAAAGGATGAAGGCCTCATAAGATTTGAGAGAAGTCTATCTAATCAGCATTGAAAATGATGACCGAACCATATGATTGTCTAAGTAATGCATTTTCTTCACTTTTTTGGTTGTTAATGAAGAGGTAGATGTAGGTTGAGTCCCAGGATAGGTTGAAAAGGAGCTGCCCTGTTTGTTGCCCACTTTCCTCTGGGTAGGGGGACTTCCTCACCAACACAGCAGTCAATCTTGGTTTGCTCCACTATTATAACTAGTACTGAGATTTGTCCTCACTTGGCACACGATTCTGACCTTTTCCAGATAACAGAGATGTGTACCTACAGTGCATATAAAGGAAGGAAATTCACGAGTGTTATTAGCAGAAACTAAGAGAATCATTAGAATATTGACTGGTTCACTTGAGAGACAATGTGACAAGATGTTCGAGTCTTCTTAAGAAAGAATGTCAATCACTGGACAGTCTAACAGCTCAGTCATTCCTACAGCCTGGTATGTCAACCTTAGATACACTTGAACTTGATAGTTAAAGGTCTCCTTGGTTTTTTCAGGGTTTTGTTTTGTTTTGTTTTGTTTCGTTTCGTTGTTAGGTTTTTGCAGTGGTTCCTGACTGCTATAAGGGGATTTGGGCTTGCATGGAAAATTTTCCCTAAGAAAGAGAAACTCCTGTGTTTAACCAAACATAAAGCATTGACTTGAATTTGGGTTCTTATTTTCCAGATTGGTTTTCTAGTTCTGACACAGGTAACTAAACGGGAAAGTGATTCAAAAAGATCTATATAAACATTTAAGTCAGGCATGCACCCCTGGAAAATTCCCTTGGCACTTACATTGAAACCAGGCCAAAAAGCAGCAGATGCCCCCAAATAAAGGGGACCCCTCAAAGAATCTTGCTGCTGCACAAGGCAAGCATGAGTTAGAGGACTCAAACTCCAGTCTCATCCAGAAAGCAAAGTGACTATGGTTCCTGAGCCGAGGGGCTCCCAAAGCTGAAATAGATGATATCGGACATGACATAGAACACTGAGTAAGCTGAAAATATTAGAGATTCATTTGACTGAGTCATAAGACATTGCCATGGCACTTGTAACAGAATGTAAAGGAGAAAAAAAAAAAAGAATGTAAAGGTGAAACCTTGTTTACAGGCATGGAACCACTCTCCATCCATGCTTCATGCCCCTCAATTCCCATAGCTCTCTCCCACAGTTACTCTGAAGAGAAATTAAAGCCCATACCCATCTGAAGATATCAGGGAACTCTAGAGAAGGAGGACATTGAAACTCATTGTTCTCTTGGGAAAGATACCCAAGCCACTATCCTGCACAGATCTGTGGAAGAAAAAGTGGCTGGATTTAGCTAATGGGGTCCAGGCAGTTAATCTGGTATTGTAGGTGGGACCCTTTGGATCAAGTAAATATACTGATGTTGTTTCTTCTATACCTGAAGTAATGGTGGAAATATATGTGTTATATTTATATACTTTCCTCTCCTATAAGTGCCAGAGAGGATTCTTCTAATTGTGAACAACTACATACAGGGAAGAATTATTGAGACAGGTAAATCTCTTCCTAACATTAGTTACAGCCCTAATGCCCCCTTTGAGCCATATAGTTTCTGTGACTAATACAGTCAAAGCCCTAGGGCTTTGATACTTACTATCCCTTCCAGCTTATAATATCCCTCCCTAAGATTTTCACAGGGCTCTTGCCAATTTGATCTTAGTTCAACTGTTATCTCTTCAAGGGTGCTATGATCTCCAATAAATATTAGCTATTCATTTCTCCCATTTGTGATTCCAGTCACTTTCTTTCATATCCTAGGGATTTTCTTTTAATGATAATATGAACAGAGAGCTTGTCCTTAGTGTTCACTTAAAGTCACAGTTCTTGGAGCAGTGTCTCACATATGACAGGTATTTAGTAAATATTTATTTAAAAGATGAAAGAATGAACTAAGAACAGCACAACATAGGCAAAATGAAATGATCTCATTTGCAAATGTGGAAAAGTTCACTGAAGTAGTAATAACAGTATATAGAATAACTGTGAAAGACTGTATTTTCGAAAGGTGGTGGCAACAAACTTTCTTTCCTCATGCTTCTCTTGCCACTCTCTAATCAAGAAGATGAATCCATTTCTCAATTCTACTAAAATAAATCTGGTTGGGGGCGCCTGGGTGGCTCAGTGGTTAAGCCTCTGCCTTTGGCTCAGGTCATGCTCCCAGGGTCCTGGGATCGAGCCCTCCATCGGGCTCTCTGCTCAGCAGGGAGCCTGCTTCCCCCTCTCTCTCTGCCTGCCTCTCTGCCTACTTGTGATCTCACTCTGTCAAATAAATAAATAAAATCTTAAAAAAAAAAAATAAATCTGGTTGAATTTTGTGATTGCTTTGATAGGTGCAGGCTGAGCCCTTAAACTGGCCTGAAATGACTGCTTTCTGTTTTTTGGAAGGTAATAACCGTGCTTTTGGTTTTCTGTGTTTTTTTATATTTTATTTTATTTTATTTATTTTATTTTATTATTTTTTTTTTTTTTGAGAGTAAGACAGCATGAGCAGGTGGGTAGGGAGAGGGTGAAGGAGAAGTAGACTTCCCGCTGAGCAGGGAGACCTATCCCAGCACCCTAGGACCATGACCTGAGCTGAAGGCAGAAGCTTCACCAATTGAGCCAACCAGGTGCCCTCTAACAAACATTGAGACCACTAGCTTCTGAGAAAGAGCTCCATAGTAAGAGCCAAAGGATGAGATGCCACATGGAAAGAAAAAAAAGATGTCAAAGAGCTCCAAGGTGTCAGACATGTGAGTGAAGAAGGCAACAGGGGATCCTCTGGCCCTGGCTGATGCCATGTGAAATGAGGTCATCCCACCTACCTGAGACCTTCTTAAATTCCTGACAAAAATCACAAATGATATAAGTGATTGTTCTAAGCTGCTAAATTTTATAAGAATTTGTTATACAATAGCTGATAAATACAACAATAACTAACATTTAATAGCAGCAGTCACTGTGCTAAGTGCTTTACGGGATTATATCATTTGTTCTTTTCTACCCTCCTAAAGGTTAGGTCCTATAATTTCCCCTTTTTAACCAAGAGCAGAAAAATCAGGGTTTGATCTTGGGAAGTCTCAGTACATGTCATGCTCTTAACCCTGCCATTTACAAAACAGCAGCTAACAAAAAACAGGCAAGAAAATATCTAGTAATGATTCCAAATGTGCTTGAATGATTTATCTGCCATTTATCCCCAAGTCTCAATAAATGTTGAGCCAAGGGATCTCCATGGCTCTTCAACCAAGCGAAAGAAAATGTTGAGAAAGAGTAAGGAGGAGCATGCAAAGGAATGGAAAATGAGAGATAAGTAGTTCCTACTCTCCATCTACAAAACAAAGCAAAAACCAAAACAAAATTTAAAAAAAAATCCCAAAAAACAGATTTATTAGGGACACTTGCATTGTTATCTAAAAAGAGAAATATATTTCATTTGTTAACATTTTTGTAGGAAGAAAGCTACATTTAGTCTTTAGACTGTGGTGGTTTTTACTTGTTTTCTACTATTTTCAACAGATCTTACCATATAAAAACCCACCTTAAAATGCATTTGAACTCCTGAAAATTAATTTCTGAACCTCAAACTGAAAACTCTTAAAACAGAAAAATTATCTTCTAGCAGCCCTTCACTGACCAGCATTTTGGTCTGGGAAATACTAGTATTAGTCATAATAGTAAAATTTCAGTGGAGTTGATGGTAGGCATTCCAATAACTCTTAAAGGTTACAACGAGTGTCTAAAGCCAACAGACCCATTCTTGCACTCTTGGTTTTCACAATATAGTATTCTCCCTTATTTGCTGTTGTTTTCTTTGTATAAGTAACTTATAGCTGTAGTTTAAGGCAGTTTCCATATTAGCATTAAAAGGTAAATGTCTGTTAAAGGGAACTAGTAACAAGACATTTAATATAATAGTTTATAGACCAGTCGTTCAATTCCTGAATTATAGAATTTAAATTTTGATAAGCCTCTACCATTTTCAACTGCCTCTAATTGTTGTTGTTTTCTTTTGGAGAAAAAGAGTAAAATGATAATATATACTCCGTGGGCAAGGTTTAGGGAGCTTAGAAGTCCACAGAATCTTTTGACCACTGACTTAATTTAAGCCAAAGGCACAGGATTTAATTTTGTAACTGTCATATACATATATATATGTATTCCATATATGAGTGCAAAAACCCTCTTAAGTGTATGGAAAATTATAGGTCTCCACAGTAAAGAATTTTGAGCAATGTCAAAGGAAAATTGCAGTGGGCAAAGTTAAATAGGCAAGAAAAATTTCATCCAAGACCATTGCAAGAGGGAAGAGAGAGACCATCAACTGCCCAGAAACAAAGGATTTTAAGAAAAGTTTTAAGAGCCAAGTGGGGGGACCTCTAGACCACCTGTGCTTGTTGAGTGGACCCAAAGGATATTCAACTTCCTTGCATCTTCAGAACAGAAGACATTTTCATAATGGGGAGAGAGGTACCCACCACAATTAGGCTTCTACTGTCTCACAGAGGCTAGAAGATAGGAGCACTATTTTCCTTAATTGTATTTCAAAGGGATGGTTCCCAGGTCCTTGAAGAAGACATTCCCTGGGTAATAAAACTGCCAAGAGCTTTTTAAGGGGATTTATGTACATTTCAAAGGGGTCAGAGAAAGATTTTGCAACTACAAGTTTTCTAAAATAAAAGTTCTAAAAAAAGGGAGGCTGTACTAGAGCCAAGAATAAACCCGTTGAAAGTTTAGTCAAGCTGAGGGGAACATTAAAGACATCTTGATCAGTAATATATTGATTTAAAATCTTTGTAATAGAAAAACCAAAGTGCCCATTGTTCTATATAACAAAGAAAATATCTGTGTGTGCTTGCGTCCCTTACCTGTGAAATGAGGAAACTATGAGGAAGAGATTTCATTGAGGAAAGAGTTTGTGGCTGTGACCCACCTTCTTGATTTTAATTAAGGACCACTGCATTTGGAATGCAAACCCATTGGAAACTTAACTGCTGTAACGATGATACAGATACTCTGAAAGTTTTGAATCCTTTAAGAGCAATTAAACCTCATATTTGTTGGTCAGTGAGCTGATGGATCAGAGTACAGACAAGAAGAAATTCTAAAGCCTTTTTATATAGTTAGAAGTACATTTAATGACAATGGTTTTCCTCTTAGATTTTTTTTTTAATGTAAAAGGGAGGATTCTTAATGCCATGGGCCTTACAGAGCTTCTTCTGCTCCATTCCATGCACTTATAATTTTGAATAAGTCATTTCCTCTTAATAGCTATTAGGTCTATTATCTATTGAACCCTGGGAAATCAAAGGGCAAGCCGGTAGTTTAAGCCCTGCTAAACCTTTTACTAGATCTGTATACAAAATTTCTGAAATTAATTGAGTTCTCTGTCTTATCCTTTTGTTGATAAAAGTGCTAAGAGACAGGGGCGCCTGGGTGGCTCAGTCAGTTAAGTGGCTACCTTCTGCTCAGTTCATGATCTCAGGGTCCAGGGATCAAATGCAGCATCAGGCTCCCTGCTCTGTGGAGAGACTGCTTCTCCCTCTCCCTCTGCCTACTGCTCCTCAATTTGTGCTTTCTCTCTCTGTCAAATAAATAAATAAAATCTTAAAAAAAAAAGTGCTAAGTGACAGAGACTTAGGTAAAAAAAAATGAACAGAAGATAAGTGACAGAATAAATGCAAAAATAAAAATTATTTAAAATAGTTATAATTAACAATCTGAACTCTGTAAACTAAGAGTTAGCAATACATAGGGCTCCAGGCTTCTTTTAATGAATGGGTCTTTGATTGTTCAGAATAATTTTTAAAATGTAAAATTACTAAATTTTCACTTCCATCTACCTACTTACTTTGTAATTCACTCTGGAATCTTCCATTCTCTATTTGAAATACTTTGATTCACCTTTGATATGCTCTTAACTTGGATGATCTTTTAAAGAAAATTTACAAATGATTTTTTCATTGAGGTTCCTCTCCTCTCTTGAGCAAATGTGTATATTCGCTTTATATAATGTTCCAACTTTGCAATCTATACAATTTTTTTTGGTAACGTGGATACACCAAGTACATTGACAGAGAGGAGTTCTTGGATCCTTGTTAAGAAAAAGAAATTGAAAAGTTGAAGAGGAAGAATTCAGTGCAACTGCTCCTTCAACATTTACTTTTGTAAATTCATGGATCTCCATGAGAAACTCAATTTCCTCATCTACAAAATGGTAAGAATGTTAGCACCTACCTTACAGAGCCATTGTGAAGATCATAGTTAAGAATGCATGTGAACATTTGATATGGTGTCTGGAACATAGAAAATCCTCAAAGATTAGCTATTATAAATAAAAGGACTCATAGTACAAGCATAACTCAAGATATTGTGGTTCGGTTCCAGCCCTCCATAACAAAGTGAGTATCACAATAAAATGAGTCTAATAAAGTCTTTGGTTTCCCAATGTATATAAAAGTTGATTTTACATTATACTATAGTCTATTAAGTGTGTAATATCATTCTCTCTAAAAAATGCATATACATTAATTTAAAAACACTTTATTGCATAAATACTAACCATCATCTGAGTTTTCAGCAAGTCATAACTGTAATCTTTTTGCCGGCAGAGGGTCTTGCTCGATGTTGATGACTGTTGGGTATTGATTCCTGAGGTTGGGTGGCTGTGGCAAGCTGCTGGAAAAAAATAATGCTGATAGGCTTGCTTGACATAGGGTGGTCACAACCCTTCAATTTGTAAAAAACACAACATCTATGTAGCACAATAAAGTGAAATGCAGTAAAATGAAGTATGTCCATATTAAAAATAGAGCAGGTGGATTTCAACTTATTTTTATAGCATTTTATTAAACTATGCGTCATTTTGTCAAACTACCTTCCGTATATTTTGGCTCTTCTAAAATGAATTTTCTTTTTAGAAATTAGAAGATTTAGTAAAAATATAGAGGTATTATAAGATAGCCCAAATAAATTCTTTGTCTACCAATGATAGACCTTTGTTCCTATGTTGCTTATTGCACATGATTTAATATTTAACTGGCATAATTGAGGCATGAGAGTAATAGTTTAAAATCAGCAGAAGCAAAATGAAAGATATTCTTATCAAAGTCATTCTAAATATATCTAATTTGTGTTGAATATAAGTATAATATAATATAGTTTTATATTATTTTCAGCCTCTATTCTTATCAAAATCCTTCCCATATTGTTTTTATAAAGTGACTTTCTAGGAAAAATTAAAGGAAATTAAACAGACTAATTATGGTTTCAGTGATTTAATATGACATGGACAAAATATAATATACC
>CM052799.1:106705923-106726315 GCA_028533885.1 Nasua narica | reverse complement strand
GTAAATTGAATTACTCACCCAACATCTGTGTTTTCATCTTTAGCATACGCCTTTCCATTTCTTAACCATTTTGGCTTGGCCATTAGACTTGCTCTAGCCAATGAAATACGTATTAATCAGGGTTTTTGTGCTATTTTCAAATCCATACCTTAGAGTTTTTCTGTTTTCTTCATGTTCTCTGTTTCCATCTTCACCATGGAAAGAATTTGCTCCAATCAGTGTTAGATAAGCTAAACACACAGCAGGAGCCAAGGCCAAGGAGATGTGCAGCTTGAAGCAGAGCTGACCAGAGGATCCCAGAGTAGATCAGATGATCCCCAGACGACTTGCAGACACATTAGCGAGAACTATATGATTGTTTTAAGTCACTGAATTTTGAAATAGTTTTTTTCACAGCAATGGCTGACTGTTACTATTCTCTATGAAAAAGATCTCGGGACGCCTGGGTGGCTCAGTTGGTTAAGCAGCTGCCTTCGGCTCGGGTCATGATCCCAGCGTCCTGGGTTCGAGTCCCGCATCGGGCTTCTTGCTCCACAGGGAGCCTGCTCCTCTCTCTGCCTCTGCCTGCCTCTGCCTGCTTGTGTTCTCTCTCTGTTAAAATAAATAAATGAAATCTTTAAAAAAAAAAAAAGAAAAAGATCTCAATCATCTTCTTCATAGCTCCATATACAAATTATAACATTAATATTGTTCATTATACCAATTTACTGATATATATAATTATTACATTAAATTATAATAATCATTACTAATATAATTATCAATATACTGGTTGATAAATTATAAATACATTATATGGTGATATATTATCACATATATTAATGTATCATTTACATGTTAATGTAATTAATTATGTATATTATATTGCCAAATGTTAATCAATTTAATATAACATATATTATATAATATTTGATATATAATAATATATTATTATGTCATAGTATAATTAACCTAATATATGATATATTAATACATAACTCACATAATATGACGTGATCTAATATAGCATACTATAAATATTATTAATAATATATAGATAATATATGTAGTTTGTATCTGTATTTTTAAAAATATTTTACTTATTTCATAGAGAACATGAGCAGAGGCACATGCAGAAGCAGGCAGAGAAGCAGACTACCCACTGAACAGGGAGCCAAATGTGATTCTTGATCCCAGGACCCTGAGATCATGACCTGAGCCGAAAGCAAATGCTTAGCCAACTCAACCACCCAGGCACTCCTGTATCTGTAATTTTTTTAAATGTTACAATTTTTAAGTTTATTCCATCATTTCAGTAAAATTGGCTTTCTATTCTGCAAGATGAAAATAATATTATTATTACTTTCCATTTTTTTCTCTACATTTGAGGACCCATTTTATTTTAGCTTTTACTCGTTCCTGGGTTTATGTTTTTGTTCATGCAATGCTTTACAAAGTTAAAAACAAAAACAAAAACAAGAACATATAAAAAAAAAAGAAAAACAGGCAGCAGAAAATAACAATAGGAATACCAAGTAGTATGTTAGGGTTACATTTCCTCTTATATCCATACAATGTAAGGATCTTCAAGTCATATAACTAGGTTTTTCCTACTAGTAGTGCCTTATTAATATATATATGCTTTTAGTGTGTAGAATATTATTGTCAATACTTACTAATAATTCACAACTTGTTCATCTTAAAATATTTTTAAATACTTGAATTAAAAAGAGCAATGGTGCAAATATGCTTTTCCTCTTTTTTTATTCCCTGCCATTTAAATACATTGCTAAGTTTGGCTATCTACTTCTGTGTGGATATTGGTAGAAGGCTGAGATCTGATTCAGACTAATATATATTCATTCTCCCAAAGCCCTGGAACTTAACATCCCAACTTCAGTCAATCAGGAAGTTCTGCTTATGAATTTGATTCTGGAAAAAATGTGATACAAAGAAAGAGACATTTAAGATTGTCTTCTAGGGGTCTCATGAATTAATTCAATATTCACCGGAGTCAGCACCAGGAAAACATTCAAACCAGACTTCTGCTGAGATGAACTATGTTTTTGTTTACTGATTTTTTAATAAATACCATTTCTACTACATTTAAGAGAATTGGTTTCTTGTATTTACAATTAAGTTCGTTGAGGGGAATATCATTCTTAAAGATTTTATTTATTTATTTATTTATTTATTTATTTGACAGAGAGAGAGATCACAAATAGGCAGAGAGGCAGGCAGAGAGAGAGGGGAAAGCAGGCTCCCTGCTGCAGAGAGCCCGATGCGGGGCTGGATCCCAGGACCCTGAGATCATGACCTGAGCCAAAGGCAGAGGCTTTAGCCCACTGAGCCACCCAGGCGCCCCGAGGGGAATATTACTCTTAAAATATTTTGTTCTTGAAATCATGGTTGTTTCATCTATTAATAGGAAATAAATCTTATTATACAATCTCTATATTTAATCCTTACATTAAGCATAATTGCATATATATAACTTGAATAATTCTGATAATTTCTAATTTTGGGTAAAATAAAAATTATAGATTATTTTAATATTTTGATAATTTGTATTTACAATACATTTTAGTGCAATAAGGAATTGAATTAGAGACTTACAATTATTAAATATTTATTTTATAATGTATCTATTGTT
This sequence comes from Nasua narica, assembly GCA_028533885.1. Lineage (NCBI taxonomy): Eukaryota > Metazoa > Chordata > Mammalia > Carnivora > Procyonidae > Nasua > Nasua narica. The sequence continues at coordinate 106,723,683 of CM052799.1, read as the reverse complement.
ACTTATTTACTTATTTTTAAAGAATTTATTTCCTTATTTAAGAGATAGAGATAGTGAGAGAGCAAGAGTGGGGTGAGAAGGGGCTCAGAGAGAGGGATTTTATGATTTAATGATTTTAAATATTTTGGTTGCTTCTAATAACATTGCCAAGAAAGATTAAGAAAGACATTGTGCAGAAAGACAAAAATAAGCAGACTCTTCCTTGAGCAGGGACCCCCTTAATCAGGGGCTTGATCCCAGAACCCTGAGATCACGACCTGAGCCAAAAGCAGATGCTTAATTGACTGAGCCACCCAGGTGCCCCTTTATTGTTATTTGTTAATTGAAAAATTTAAAGAAGAATAAAATAGCACTTAACTCACAAATTTATAGTTGCCATATTCACATTTACAATTGCCATCAAACCCTCTCTCAACAATTTTCAAGTTTTCTCTCCCTCCATGAATAATTTAGGAAAATTGCATGCATTATAATTTCCCAGTAAATATACTCAAATTATACTGAAGCATATTAACAAGGTAGTTCAAAATGTCAACAGAATGTTGTTATTAGGGAAAGGTTAATTTTTGGAAAGATCTATTAGAACTGTAAATTACATTTATGAGTCAATAAAGTTTCTTCAATATTATTGCTGTATTTCTGGAAATCTTTGGAATTTCATTCTTGGGATTTAGCTCATTCTTGGGATTTAGGTCCATTCTGTGAGCTAACCATGACATTTAGTCTTACTACTTTACTCATGTTGTTTTTCTTTTATTTTTTATTTATTTATTTTTAAAAGATTTTATTTATTTGTTTGACAGAGAGAGAGATCACAAGTAGGCAGAGAGGCAGGCAGAGGGAGAAGGGGAAGCAGGCTCCCTGCTGAGCAGAGGGCATGACCTGAGCCTAAGGCAGAGGCTTTAACCCACTGAGCCATCCAGGAACCCTATGTTTTTCTTTGATTTAAACAGCATATTTCAACTTAATCACTCTTTTATTTAGCAAACTTGACTCAAAAATTTTTATGTAGTTTCTCAAAATTGAACTCACCTTTAAACGATAAACATTTTCCATGACAGATAATACTCAGAACAATGTACCGCAGAGGCGCCTGGGGGCCTCAGTCGATTAGGTGACTGACTCTTGATTTAGGCTTAGGTTATGAGCTTAGGTACATATGATTGAGCCCCAGATTGGGCTCCACACTCATCAGGGAGTCTGCTTGCGAGTCCTTCTCTGCTGCTCCCCCCAAAACTCTCTTTCTCTAAAACAAATACATAAACCTTAAAAAAAAAAAAAAGAATGTACTGTAGCATCTAAAAACTATCCCAAGAGAAGATCCAGAAATATTTCAAAAAATGTCAGCATATTTAGGAAAAATGTATGATCTTGAATGGTCACTGCTCATTATTCTCTCTACTATGCGTGTGACTCTCTTGATAAATCTTACATATCCTTCACAATCACTACTTAGAAAAGACAGGTTTTCTCAGCCTGAATTTACATTTAATTTTAATTTTTAAGGGTTTTTTTTTTTTACTTTTGTAAATTCCATGAACCTAATAAGATGTACTTTATTCTTTTGGCAATCTGAACATACAGAAACAAGAATGTATTATTTTTAAAAGTATAGTACATTTTACTCATTTTGAGTCTAAGATAATAGTTTGCTATTTGTTTGTATACTAATTCATTTATTAATCTTCCTATGGATTCCCAGAAACTTAACCTTCATTTGATTTGATTTTTGTTTGTTTTCAATCCATAAATATTTATTCTATGATTTGTAATATCAATAATTCTGCCAGGTGAATATAATAGACATGACCTTTTTCCTTATTGGAGGCTGTGTTTTAGTGTAGGAGAGAGACAAAAAATAATTAATTAATTAAATAATTCCTCATGCTGATAAATAATTTGAAGAAAAGAAACAGAGTTGAGAATGAAGTTTCTATTCTAGAAATCCTAGTGATCAAGGAGGAAATCTACAGATTCTTGGAAAACAAGAAAAGTCAACCAAGCATTCTATGTAACAGAAGAATGTTACTCTAAAATTTGAGAAATGGCCATAATGGATTAATCATGGAGACCCAGTGTTTGGGAAATAAAATGGAGTGATTCTGGACTAATAAGCAGAATCTTGACTGTACAGGGTTCTGTAGGAAAAGAAAGAATTGAGATGATTCAGAGTGCTCTGTCATATGATTCTAAATATTTTGGTTGCTTCTAATAACATTGCCAAGAAAGATTAAGAAAGACATTGTGCAGAAGGACAAAAATAATTTGGTTTTTTTGAACCTGTTAAGTTTTAGAGATTAATATGTTGATACATAGATTATATAATATGTCTCGTACAAGTGAATGCAGAGTATAGACAGATGAATAGATATAAACATAAATGAATATATATACATCCTAGTGACTCAAGAGATCATCTAAAACTATTCATTTGAAAAAGAATATTATAATAAAATCACAACATTCTATCATGTATCTGTTATCTTGATAAAAATCAATTGTAACTTGCACAAAGATAATTGAGTAATTTTTGTTTGTTTGATGCTATAAACTTTCTACATAAAGATCTTATCAATTCCCCATGCTTCAACTCTTAATTTCTTGTATTGCTCCAATTCATATCTCACATAGCATCTCTCTGAAAAAAAAAAGAAAAATCAATAGCTTATTTCCCTATTGGTCTCTCACAATGAGTAAAATTTAAAAAGTCTCCCTGAAATATACATTAATGTCCATTATTCTTCTAATTTTAGCACTCCCAATGAAATGCAGAAGGAATGTATTTATTTATTTTTAAAACATGAAGGAATAAAGAATCCAACAAACATTCTAAGATTTATTTCTGCTGAGTTTTTTAAACTAATACCATTGTTATGATCTTATAAAAATATATTTGATTCACTAATTCCATTCTTAGGTATCCATAAAGAGAAATCAAAGCAGATCCATATGAAAACTTGTACATGAATATTCATAATAACCAAAAAGTAGAAACAACTCTAATATACATCAATGGATGAATAGATTTAAAAACTTTATATATCCTTGTAATCAAATATATTCAGCCATAAAAAAGAATGACGTACTAATGCATACTGCAATAAACTCTAAAAATATGATATTAAATGTAAAAAAATGCAAAAGGCCACAAATTATATTATTCCACTTACATGAAATATCCAGAAGAGGCAAATCTATAGAAAGTAGATTAGCGGTTCACTGGGCCTGTTAGTGGAAGACGAATAGAGAGTAACTGCTAATTTGTACTGGATTTTCTTCTTAAGTGATGAAAATGTTCCAAGGTTAGATTGTGGTGGCAGTTTTACAACCCTGTAAATATACTAAAACCACTAAACAATGTACTTTGAATCAGGGAATTGTATGTATATTAATTATATCTCAGTCAAGTTGTTAAATATTAGAATACACAAATACACAAAAGAGGATAAAAAGAACTCAGATATTTCATATACTATTGTAAAATAAATTTGCATATTTAGATGAAATGCTAGTTTTCTAAAATTATATGAACCTCCAAAATTAACTTTAGAAAGTTTAGGAAACCTGAAGTCCAATAGCAACTAAATAAAATTAACATATTGTCAAAAATTTCACTCCACTTAAAAACATTGTGCACCTACGGGGTGTTTACCCCAAAGATATAGATATAGTGAAAAGAAGGGCCATATACACCTCAATGTTCATAGCAGTGATGTACACAATAGCCAGACTGTGGAAAGAGTTTGCCCTTTAACAGATAAATGGATAAAGAAGATGCGGTCCATATATACAATGGAATATTACTCAAGCATCAGAAAGGATGAATACCCAACTTTTGCATCAACGTGGATGGGACTGGAGGTTATTATGCTGAGTGAAATAAGTCAAGCAGAGAAAGTCAATTATTATATGGTTTCACTTACTTGTGGAACATAAGGAAGGAATAGCATGGAGGAAATTAGGAGAAGGAAGAGAAAAATGAAGGGAGGGAAATCAGAGAGGGAGATGAAACATGAATGACTATGGACTCCAAGAAACAAACTGCGGGTTTTAGAGGGGAGGGGTGTGGAGGGATGGGTGAGCACAGTGATGAGTATTAAGGGGGGCACATATTGCATGGAGCACTGAGTGTTATATGTAAACAATGAATCTTGGAACACCACATCAAAAACTAATGACATACTGTATGGTGACTAATGTAACATAATAAAAAATAATTTTAAAAATAATAATAAAATAAAACACTGTGCAAAATTAGTTCATAGATCTGTTCTTTCAAATTGAAAGAGCAATAAATAATGCATTATTCAAAATGTTCTACTACATAGTGAAAGTAAAATGAACAAACAAAACCAAAAAAAGATGATGAATATAGAATAAGCATATATACTGGGTGTGATGCATGAACAATCAATCTATTAACACTGAAAAAGTAAAATAAACATATATGGGGAAAATTCAAAATAAAAAAAGAATAAACATATCTAAACTCATTTGTGACGTTTATGACAAATTATGAAGTATTATTAAATTTGATCTACATGTATATTAAGAATATACAATGACCAAATAAGTTTTATACCAAAGATCCAAGGATAGCTCCATAGCATGTTTAGCAAATTAATAAATCCAGTGAATCCACGGGGGAACAAGTTTATAATCTATTAATAAAAGACTAAATGACATAAATATCAACACATAATTTTTTGTAAATCTTCTCCAAATCTAAGAAAACAAGCAGTATTTATTACTATATTCTCTCTCTTTCTATATACATATATAACTACATATACATACTATGTACTTATAACTGCATATTAATATAAATTCAAATTAACAACCAACATCATGCTCAATAAGAAACACTGAAAACACCTACAGTAAAAACAAGAACAGCAGTATAATGCTCTAACTCCATATTATTTAACATGGTTCTTGACATTTCAACAACAAATTTTGACAAGAGTATGAAATATAAGTTATGAGTGCTAGAAACAAAGAAGAAAAATTGGTCATTAAAAACCTGGCTCTGGAGTCATATTTTCTGTATTAAAATCCTAACTTCTGCTTTATCTCATCAAATACTGGTTAAAAACATGTGACATTTTTGTTTTGAAAGACATAAATATTTGCACACTCAGAGGAGAGGGATGGAGAGGACAACAGAAAAATGTCAAGCTGGTGTTTCAATTTATCTGGTGAATGCCTACTGCAGTTTTCCTCAATCTGTCTTGGTCCCAGAAATGTTTATCCTGTGAACTGCCTTTTTGCTGCTTTAGAGATCCATGTACCTGAGGTAAATATTGGGTAGAAAAATCAATATATGGGTCTCCAAACATTTTTGACATGTATTTTATCACCTAAAGACTTGAATGTGAATTCTAATAAATGTTTATGCATTTAACTGAGAATTGTATCTGTGTACTACTGTAGTAAATAACAGAAATATGAAAAATTTACAAGGAAGAAACAAGATGAAATAAATAATTTAAGAGATTTTTGTTTAACAGAACAAAAACCGTCTTTCTCTGGAGAAACTATTTATTTTTATTGAAATCATTATGACTGAATAATAATTTTAAATCTCCCTTTCAGTATTTTATTTTGGGATAACACATAAACCTCCAAGTTAAAAAAAAAAGTTTTGGGGGCACCTGGGAACCTCAGTCAGTTAAGCATCAAGCTCTTGATTTCAGCTCAGGTCATGATCTCAGGGTCCTAGGATGGAGACCCACCTCAGGCTCTGCACTCAGTGGGGATTTGGCTTGAAGATTCTCTCTCTCTCTCTCTCTCTCTCTCTCTCTCTGCCCCTCCCCCATTTGTGCTCTTTCTCTGTAAAATAAATAAATAAATCCTTTAAAAAAGTTTTGATCATTTCACATTGCCTTCCACAGTATTAAAACTTTCTACTATTAAAAAACTTGTTCCTATAAAATTAACTATCCATGGTTTTGGGTAGACAGTGTACTAAATCAGGCTAAATATACTAAAACAAATGAGTGAATGTGGGTACTATTCAGTGTTACTTGAAGATATTTCATATACGGCTTGACACATGACCCCTCATTTAAGAAAGGATTTTCAAATATCATTTTTTAATGATTTTACTTATTCATTTATTTTAGAGAGAGAAAGAGAGTGCACGAGCAGGGGGAAGGGCAGAGGCCAAAAGAAAGGAAGCATTCTCAAGCAGACATCCCAGTGAGCGCAGGGCCTGATGTGGAAATCAATCCCATGACCCTGAGATCATGACCTGAGCCAAAAAACGAGTCACTTGCTCAAACAACTGAAGCATTCAGGCACCCCTTAAATATAATTTCGAATAAACAGAAATTAGAATGTGCACATTCCAAACTCGGCAACCACTGACCTAAGTAGTCTTTCTAATGAGAGAGATTTCTGCTTCCTTCTGAATGTGTCTACTGCAGATGTCCATTGAGCAAAATCCTGTTTTCCATAGCCAGGTTCTTCTCAGACATAAAATGAATTAAATTCATACAAAAGGGGGTAATAATTGACCCTGCAAATCTTTCAGTCACCTACTTTGTTCTGTGTAATGACGGTTTAATAACTTTGCTTCTACAAATGACCACTGGCAAGTACTCATTCAGATATACATTGTTATAATTTATTTTGCACCATCCAAAATATTCACTAATCGGGGTAACTAATATTTGAGTATCTCCTTTATAAGGATAAATATTTTAGATATTGTAAATAGGTGATCCCTGAAGTCCAGTCGCTGATGAAGCTTTAGCCTCTGGCATTTTCTGTGGTTTTTAATTCCATTCTTCAATATGAAGTCAACCAAATTAAGCTACCATGATGTTCAGGCTTTTGTAAATCATAGCCATTCATTCATTCATTCATTCTGGGATGAGTGAGCAATAGGAAACAATAACTACAACTCTATTATCACCAAAATTATCTTTTCTCTGAATATTTTCTCTGCAAGCTTGTGGAAATTCTAAATTCGGAAACAAAGTAGTGGATGAGATGAAATTAACTTTCTCAGCACTACTTTAAGTCACCCTACCCATTGCCGTGTGTCCGGATAAGGTAGAACTCAGTTCTCGGACTCAGTGGAATGTCTCTAGAAATGCCAAAAGACCCTGTGGAGGCTATTGTCCCTGACACATCAACTCCTGAGATTCTCTACTGACTGATTCTCTGCTTCCTCTTTCATAAGAAAACCTCCCTCTTGGGTACATTTACAACACAAAATCGTAAGTGATATGAAACCTTTGGACATATTTTGTTAGTACAAGCTATGTCAAGGCAAGAATATACAATGCACCATGTTAAAATAATCAAAAAGAATGATTTAGCTAAGCAAATTTTATTTCACACTTCTTGAAGTGGGCCATCTCCACTTTCAAGAATCCAGAGAACTGAAAAGAAAGAAATAGGATGGCAGGCTTTAGGAAAACAATCCAGGAATGAGGAACGAGTATTTAGGTTAAGTTGATTGGATGGGGTTGTGTATTTGACCTCATAGTAGAACAAGGAAATGATTACTAATTCTTGGCTATTGGAGATTGGCTGGCTAGATATACTGTTTCTGTTTCTGGTCAGGTGAAGCATTAACAAGAACGTGAAAGTAATGTAAGTTTTGATTTACTGATGTGGTCCCCCAAGCCAGAGAGGCTCTATTTTGGGCCTAAAAATTTTTTCTCAATGGTCATTTGAATTTTCCAAACACTGTGCATTTGACATTTATTTATATCAAAGGCAACTTTGATATAAACTTTCAATGCAGGAGATGGAGAAAATGCCGATGGAAAACAAAGATCCTACTATCTATTAAATATCTGAGAGGGAAATTAATTTTATTCCATAACATGGGATATAAAAAGCAGCATACAATCATGATCAAGAAGGGTATATTACTCTTAGCCATATAGAATTACTAAAAAAAGTAGTTACAATAGATAAAATAAGTTCCATATGAAAGGATTTTGTGAGTTCAATATTCACTGCTTCAGAATTATCCCTGGCATTGTTGTGTTCGTTATAAAGAATATCTGTCAAGTAAACTAAGTCTTTTGCATTGAATTCTATCAGACAAAAACTATTATCTGCTATTAGTGCTGCAAAATAGGATGATAGTTCTAGCTAAAGCATTTACATATAGTTAAGAAGTGGGACCACAGAAATGAAACCATATGTGCAGTTGAGTGAATTCCCTAAATTCCGGATACACTCAATAAATATAATAAATACAAATACATTATACAAAATACATTCAATAAATACAAAATATTCAATAAATACAAAGCAAATTACAAATGTAGTTTCTTTTCTAGGAACAATATTATCATCCTATTCTTGAATTAATATCACTCTCATATTAGACTGGCTTAGATCATAGGCGTACAGCTAATCTTTATTCCCTTAGGGGAAAGAGATGTGTTGATTTGCTAGAACTGTGATATAGACTTTCTCCAGTCAGTCCATCCATATGGACTGAGAGTGTGAGAAGATGCATTGCCAAATGAGGTGATCCATCGCAAGAACGGATGATGGATGCTCAGAAGAAAACTACACATGCAACATCGGAGTAAAGGAGTAACTGCAGGAAGGCTCTTTGCTGCCTTCTAACATTTAAACAGTCTTTTCTGTTAGTGTTTAGGCTCTAGAAAAAAAATGCTGTTTCTCTCAAATAGTCCTGCTCTTTCCTGCTCTCCTCCCTAGATGATCGCTGAAGGAAGTTGTGGCAAACATATTGTTGGTAGAAAGATTTAGGATCCCTTGGTCTGTCTATTGAATGTTCTGGTCCCCATCAGCTTATCACTAGCCTCCATCTCTTGTTTTCTATCCTAGATTTTTTTTTTTGGTCTAGATTTTTTTTTATCATTCCCTAATATCATCTATGCTTCAACCAGTAAAGCAGATATTATGGTCTCTAGTACTAGGGCAGAAAAAGTGTCTTTGCTCTTATAGTACAAGGACAAACCTACGCTGTGACTGCTCTGGTAACATTAATGATAATAACACTTATAATGATAATAATAACACTTATAGAGCACTATGCATCAGATGTAGTTCTAAACACTTTGCAGTTATTAATTCATGTAATTAATTAATCACCATATTAAATCATGACCTTATATCCCCTCTATTCATTCTGCAAAATGAATGTGATTCTGTTCCCTGGCAGATATGTTTTCTAAGCCAACTAGAATAAAGATCATGTAATCAAAAAGGTCAAAGTGAAACTCATATTAAAAATTTCCCCTGATGGGGCTCCTGGGTGGCTCAGTGGGTTAAAGCCTCTGCCTACAGTTCAGGTCATGATCTCAGGGTCCTGGGATCGAGCCCCATATCGGGCTCTCTGCTCAGCGGGGAGCCTGCTTCCCCCTCTCTCTCTGCCTGCCTCTCTGCCTACTAGTGATCTCTCTCTCTCTGTCAAATAAATAAATAAAATCTTTAAAAAAAAATTTCCCCTGAGGGAAACTCGGTTGGTTAAATGACTGCCTGGAGTCCCAGCATAGAGTCCCACATCGTACTCCTGGCTCAGCAGGGAGTCTGCTTCTCCCCTTGATCCTCCCCTTCCTCATCCTCTTTCTTTCATTCTGTCTCTCTCACATAAATAAACAAAACTTTTTTTTTAAGATTTTATTTATTTATTCGACAGAGAGAGAGAGAGGTCACTAGTAGGCAGAGAGGCAGGCAGAGAGAGAGGGGGAAGCAGGCTCCCTGCTGCGCAGAGAGCCCGATGTGGGGCTCGATTCCATGACCCCGAGATCACAACCTGAGTGGAAGGCAGAGGCTTTAAGCCACTGAGCCACCCAGGTGCCCCAATAAACAAAATCTTTAAAAACAAATTACCCTGGAGCTACTCCTTTATTTCTTCCCCTCCCTTAGTGACATATAGCCACATAGTTATCTTAGATACAAAATATGTGCACAGGCATTAATAACGGATATTGTAGAATATAGTAATATTAACTCTACTATACTTGACCTTCCTCTCAAGAATTAAGAGCATGATCTCAGAGAGGACAAAACAGAAAAAAGAGAAAGAGAGAAAGATAGGGAGAGAGAGGACACAAGAGAGAACTGAAAATGCAGGCAAAGTGGAAAGAGACAGGAACGACACAACAATGATAACATACCTGAATTTATCATGTTAGACAAAATTGTGCATTTATTTTGATCTATTTCCTCAGCATGATCTTCCAAATTTGCAACATCAATCCCACTGTTCTCTTATACCAGAGCAAAGAGAGAAGTGGGGATTTTGAAAGGAAGGGGGCAGAAATAGAGGAGAGATGGATTGTTGGCCTAGAGTACATGAGAAGGAAACCCCACTTAAATGGCTATTTCTGGGTCATGGTGCAATGTGTATGAGACATAAAGGCCCACATGAATCAGTTTAATTGGTTTGAAGCTGCCTATCATGGGAAGCCACACAACATTAGAAAAGATCAAGAAAAGGAAACTGAAAGGCTTAGCTTCTGGTTCCTACTGCTACCAGCTCTTTGATCTTGGGACTGTCACATTTCTCTGGATTTATTTCCTCTTATTAATTATAATCACACAATCTCTTTAAAATACAATCTTTCTGTGTCTCCATTCAGACCTATGAAATACCAATTCACTTTCCCAGAGTAAGAGTCCCAGTTTGACTCTAACTGCCTAATACCACGTGGAGCATTGGAAAAAAAATTAGTTTATATTTGCTAATAGACTACATTTCCAGATTTACTGAGTTATATGAATGTATTTAATTTGAGCAAATGGTACCAGTTTGCTTTCTCATATGGCTTCACCAGTCATTAGCCTCTCTAGAAGTTTCCATAAATCCTCACATTGCCAATTTTGGCATTATCTACCTACATTTTTTGCCAGTAATATAGGCCTATGGTTTTATTATTATTGCATTAACACACATTTTCCCAAATATTAATTATTTTAAGTCTCTCTTTATAGGCTTTCTAGATTTGAGGTTTCCCAGTTTGGGAATAACCTATGCATAACCCATTTTTTAGTTTGGGATCATGCATTTCCTTGTTAAATCAGAGAAACTCCTTCTATGTGCTAAATATTCCCTTTTTGTTTGGGGGCATTATACATAAGTTCTTACATTCTTTCAGTTGTATATTAATTTTTCTATGTGGCCTCCCATTGAAGAGAGATAATATAATCAGATTTGCTTTCTGTTTTGTGCTTCTGAAAAATTACAGTTTTTTCTTGCCTCTAGATTATTCAAGATATTTTTCTATAGTTTCCTCCATAAGTATCTGCTTAATCTTTCAAATATAAGTTTATAATCCAGACAGAGTTCATCTTTGTACATGGCTTTAGGATATATTTGGGGGGGAGGGTGGTTTTGAGATTTTTTTTTAATTCCAGCATAGTTAACATACAGTGTAATATTTTTTCAGGTGTACAATACAGTGATTCAACAATTCCATACATCACCGGCCTCTCATCACAACAAGTGCCCTCTTTAATACCCATTACCTATTTCACCCAAATGTCCATTCACCTCCTTTCTGGTAGACATCAGTTTGTTCTGTATATGTATAGTTAAGAGTCTCTTGGTTTCTCTCTCTTTTATTTCCTTTGCTCATTTGTTTTGCTTCTTAAATTCCACAGAGCATATGGTATTTGTTTTTCTGACTTATTCCACTTAACATTATACTTTCTAGCTCCATCCATATCATTGCAAATGGCAAGATTTCATTCTTTTTTATGGCTGAATAATATCTATATCTATATCTATATATATAGATATATACTTAAATAGTACATCTTCTGTATCCATTCATCTGTAGATGGACACTTGAGCTGCTTCCATTTCTTGGCTATTATAAATAATGCTGCTATAGACATAGGGAGGCAAGTATCCCTTTGAATTAGTGTTTTTACATATTTGGGATAAATACTTAGTAGTGCAATTTACAGTAAAGTAGGATAGTTCTATTTTTAACTTTTTGAGGAAACTTCATACTATTTTCCACAGTGGCTGTACCAGTTTGCATTCCCACCGACAGTACATGAACTGTACCTTTTCCTACATATCCTCACCAACACTGGTTGTTTCTCGTGTTTTTGATTTTAGTCATTCTGACAGGTGTGAGGCGGTATCTCATTGTGGCTTGATTTGCATTTCTCTGATGATGAGTGATGTTGAGCAACTTTTCATTTGTCTTTCATATGCTCAACGTAAACTTAACATAAACTCAGCAATCTCACTCCTAGGATTTATTCATGTGAAAAGAAAGCTCATACTAGTACAAAAACCTATACTAAATGATTTTGACGGCTTGTTAATCAAAAACTGAAAAAATACCAGTATCTCACTTGGGGAGACATACAAAATCTCTTACTTGTATAAACAGTATGTGGCATATCTATACAATAGAATATTCAGCAATAAAGAGAAATAATACTGATACATGAAGTAACATATATATGCTACGATTTCATCATGCCAAGTTAAAAGAAGCCATATCCAAAGCTTACATACTGTATGATTTCATTTATATTATATTGTGGAAAAGACAAAACAATAGAGACAGAAAGCACATCAGTGTTTAGAAATAGGGAATAAGGAAATTGTCAACCACAAAGAGGCATATGAGAAACTGAGGAGTGATGGAACTTTCTATATTGTGATGATTGTGGTTAACACAAGTATATGTGTTTATTAGAGAATTTTACATGAAGAAGGACAGTTTACTATATGTAGATTATTCCATAATCACAATAAAGTTTCTTAAATGAGCAAAACTTTCAAGTCAAAAAAAATATTTTAAAGAAGCCAAGAGCAATCAATCAATCAACAAAATAAAGAGGGCAGAGTCTACCAAAAGAAATAAGAAATGAAACAATAAAGGTAACTGTAGAAATCAATGTAACAATGAACAAGAAACAAACTATAGAAAATAAAATAAACCAAAAGCTGGATCCTTAAAAAGATTCATTAAGTTAGAATCACATCCTGGCAATTTGAACCAATACAAAAAGAGAAGAGTTGTAGATAATCTTTTGAGTAAAGCAGGAAAAACTACTGATTCAAGAAAAATATCACAACGGGAAGCATTATAAGCCAATATGCCATAATAAACTTGAAAACATACTTGAGCTCGCCTTCCAGAGAAATCATGATCCCAGTGAGCTTGTCTGTTAAGATAAAGTAACAAGTGTCCTGAAATAGCTGGGGCAGGAGGTCCCAGTCTAGGCTAGAGCAGGCTGGGGCGCAGTGAAGGGTTACATGCTAGAGGACATCACGCTCAGGGAAATAAGCCAGATTTACAAGGACAAATATCGCATGATCCCACTTTTATGAGAAACCTAAAATGGACTCATAGAACCAGAGAGGAGAATAGTGGTTACCAGGGGCTGTGAAGAAGGGAAGGTGGGGACGTGTTGGTTAAAGACTACAAAGTTTCAGCATGCCAGATAAATATCTTCTGGCAACCTACTCTATAACATATGGCCTATAGCTGACGATGTGCTATCCCATACTTAGTTTGCTAAGAGAGCGGGTCTTCTGTTTAGGTGCTCTTTCCACAAAAGAAGAGAAAATTAATTTTAAAAATAGTAAAATAAAGACGGCAGGAGGCAATGTTTGAAGGTGAGGGATAAACTTACGGCCTTGATTGTAGTGATGGTTTCACAATGTATACTTATTGCCATACTCATCGAATCATATACATTTTTGTATGTCAACCTTACCTCGATAAAGAGAGTTTCGTTTTGTTTTCTTTTTAAGTGCTGATGCATTTCTTCTCATCACTACTGAGTGTTGGGCCTGTGGCTTCTAGGGTTACCTGGCCTGGCAAACATCTTGCTGGAAACATTCTTCTCAATAATTCTTGTGTCCCCGTAGCAGTGTTATTCTCTATGCATATCATGCTAGAAAGAAGATTGTAAAGAACTGCCTTTGAGCATCCTGTCAAAATAATAAAACCGTTTGAGACAACAAAGGCATTTTTCTTTATTCTCATTAGCCATAAGTGTTTAATCCTATCTGTTCTTCAAATCCTGTGCTGAAAATCAGCTGCTCCCTCATAAACACCCTAGGGCACTCTGAATTCAGGATATATTGTGACTATTTATTAATAATGGGTCTATTCAGACTACCATAATCTGCTCACAGCCATAGAACTTTTTGTTTTGTTTTTTTTTAATGCACTTCCACGATGAGAAGGCACAGGGCCATGGAACTCAGAGAATATGCAGTACATCAGTATGTTTTCTGTGTGCTCACAAATTATTGATTTCAAAGAGCATAATGTTTCCCCACAGAGTCAAACATCTTGCAGCATTATTTTTTGTCACTTTCACTGGGCACATTCAAGATAAGAAAAAGCGTTCTGTGACCTCTCCTTCTCAGAGTATCCTGGAAAAAAAAATTGTCTAGATTGGGAACTTTGGGGATGTTCATTTGGTGGAAACCTAGGAAAGGAAGAGGGATAGTGTCATTTTTCTTTGTTACACTTTCACTTTCTGACATCTTCTATCCATAGGATGTAGATGGGAATGACCTCTAGTGATTCAGTACCTACAAGCTGCCTGAAGTCCTTGGACTGTACTTCTTAAAAGTTGGAGCACATCGGGGCACCTGGGTGGCTCAGTGGGTTAAGGCCTCTGCCTTCAGCTCAGGTCATGATCTAAGAGCCCTGAGATCGAGCCCCGTATCGGGCTCTCTGCTCAGGAGGGAGCCTGCTTCCCCCTCTCTCTGCCTGCCTCTCTGCTTACTTGTGATCTCTCTCTCTCTGTCAAATAAATAAATAAAATCTTTAAAAAAAAAGTTGGAGCACATCTTAATCATGTCTAGCATTATCTGCATGAGCCCTTTCTCTGGACACACCAGAAGCTGACTCTTCTTGGAGCCACCATATCTCTAACCTGATGATAGTTTTCAGTATTTGGGCTTCAAGGAAATGATCCAATCAATAACTGCCATAGGAAATGCTTTTCAGAAAATAACTTGAACATATGGCACCTGTGAACCACTCTGTACTATGGCTACATTGCCTAGTGCTTCTATATGAACTATTTCTCTGCTTTGGCCTCCCCAACTCCAAAGAATTAGGATCTCTGAAGCAAATTTGGCAGGTGCATACTCAGGTAGGACCCCAGAACAGTCTATGTCTAGGACCTCTCTGACATTTGTGACTTGCCCTGGAGAAGCCCTCCAACACCCAAACATCTCTCATATCATAGATATTTGCATTTGTGCCAGATGACAATGGCCAACAGTGCCATTAAAAGATGTAAGCAGAATTTATACTGGAACTTAACTCAAGGGCTTATAAAATAGTGCCAATATTTTCCACTCCTCTACTTAAACTAAGCTTTCAATTGTAATTATATATATTTGTATATACATATAATTTTTTTTCTCCAGTGACCATCAGTATCTTTATTGACCAACAATTTTGCTCAGCAAAAGGGAGAGCAATTATTGTGGCTTCTTCAGTCTCTGAAGTGACTGACTATTCTTTCCTCTTCTTCCTTTGTTACAAAGTTCAGGATGAGGTACAAGTTACCAAAAAAAAAAAAAATCACATTTAATAAACACTGCAAATGAATCTCTGGCTAAAACAAAACCTCTTCTCAGTATGTATCAGGGGGAAAAAAGGAACCATAAATGTGATCTCTCCATATCCTTTTTAATACTTCTTTCTAAGATGATATCTGGAAGTCAAAACTCCCCTTGTACTCCTCTTTTATTCCAAAAGCAACTTGTCAAATCCTTACCTTTCTGTCTTTCTTCCTCACTGATCTATTTGTCCAAGGAGACCAGTCTTCCCAGCACTTAGTCCTGAAATTTTATTAGGGTGAAAAAAAGTAGTGAACCAGTGTTTGTTCAGGTGAAGACTATAAGCAAGTGTACAATTTTTAGTTCAAAATGTTCATTCTACAGCATGGCCACGGTCTGAAAGCATAAGTGAATACAGATAGCAAAATATCGATCACCAACCGCATTATAATACATAATGTGGCCAATGACAATATATGATCTGTTTGATGTGTTGTTTTCTATTTTCAACGCATAATACAACACGTGGTGCAAAGTCACAGTAAACTCAGTGGACCAACACTGCATTCTCTTCAATGCCTGAGTTGCCTCAGATGATTTGTGTCTCCAATTTTCACTAAATAGGTGCATGCCTTAATATATCACTGAAGGGATCTGATCTGTAAAATGTATACATATAGAGATATATATCTATATATGTAATTAATATCTATGTGTTTAGACCTTATGGCCAGCTATAAAATTAATTTTGTAAATCAAGCATTGTCTTAGGCACTGGAATACAGTTAAGAATAAGACAGAGAGAGTAGCTGCCCTCATGGAGTAGATGATCTAGACAGAATAACTGCATGTATAATGTACAAAGAGAAGCATTGTGATATATCAGGGGGTTTTAAACTAGTGTATGGGGTTACAGAAGACTTTCTGGTAAAATGGCATTTTGCTGAGATTATAAGGAAAAGTAGGCAATATTTGAAACTACAGAATCGGGTAGATTGACTCAATCTAAACAGAGAATATAGCATAGGAAAAGCACTGGATTCACATAAGAATGTGTCTTCTTTGAGACACTGTATAAGAGCCTAAAATATCTTGGTGTAGAGTCTGGTGAAATGGCTCTGAAAAGGAAGTTAAGGCTTTGTGTGGAGACCTTATAAGCTGCATTAAATGTTTCAGATTCTATAAGAAGAGCAATGAGAATCCATTGGAAATTTTAAAGCAGCACTAACACAACTGAATTTTAATTTGAAAATAGTGTTTTGGATCAGGGCAAGTGGGTGCAGGGAAACCAATACGAGATAATTGCAGGGGTCAGAACAAAGATGTGGTAACTCATGCTAATGGCAGTATGCTAAAACAGGGTATGGCTTACGAGATCTTGAAGAAGTAGAATTGATCCATTGGATGTGGTGATTGTTAAATGCAATGGGGCACAGAAAAAGAATCAAAGCTATTTCCAAGGTTGAGTTATTGCAGGTTATTTAATGAGATAGAGAAACTTGGAGAAGGGGTAAATTTGTAAGAAAAAGTGATAAACCTGATTTTGGACATTCTGAGTTTGAGGTTATCTGAGATGTCCTTTAAGCACACAGAGAATGGAATTAGGGAGCCATCTGTTGACAGGTGGTAACCAAGCCCGTGGACTGGATACATGCATGTGGGCATGGGTTCAAATGTGTGACTATTTGTTTTATCCCTTCATGCAGAAGCTGGTAAAGCATGTTTAAATGTTGTTGGGATAGAACAAATGAAGGAAAAACTTTAATGCAGAATTGAAAAGAAATAATTTTGTAGCTGAACACTCTTGGAGTTATTTGTAATATTTCATTCATCCTAAAGAGAGTGGTTTCTGGTATGTAGAAAATTCTTAGTTGAGAATTCTTAATCTACTGACTACAAATTGTTATGGTCAATATGGTTGCTTTCTGCAGAGTTGAAAAGAATTTTAAGGGATGAAACAAGTATGTATTTAAATGAAATCTGACTTAGTTCACTTTACTTGCCTGAAATAAAAGAGAAAGATTGAGATCCAATGGGGAACACCTGGGAGGGGGAAAAGTGGGACCAGAATGGCTGGGCTCTTTTTGTACAAAGAGGAAATAGGGACATGATGCTGGCAAAATCTAAAGAGGCTGAAGAATAGATAATAAGCGCTTTAAGTTGGGTCTTCGAGTAAAGTTCTACTCAGTGTTTGACATAAAGCTATCCTTAAATTCCTATAAAAATTGTTGGTAAAATTATCACTTCTTGCCAATACC
>CM052799.1:106577931-106705423 GCA_028533885.1 Nasua narica | reverse complement strand
ATGCGGAGTGAAATAAGTCAAGCGGAGAGAGGCAATTATCTTATGGTCTCACGTGTGGAGTATAAAGAAAATCATGGAGGGCATCGTGAGAAGGAGGGGAAGGGCGAATGGGGGGAAATCGGAGGGGGTGATGAACCAGGAGAGACTGTGGACTCTGAGCAACAAACTGAGGGTTTTGGAGGGGAGGGGGTGGGGGGGTGGGTGAGCCTGGTGGTGGGTATCGAGAGGGACACGTACTGCATGGAGCACTCGGTGTGATGCATGAACAATCAATCTTGTAACACTGAAAGATTAAAATAAACAAATTTGGGGAGAAAAAAACGGCTAAAAAAATAAAATAAAATAAAAAGATAAAAAGTACTGAGGATATAGAAAAATAAATTTGTAACATTATTATGGTTAGCTTTGGTAGAAATCTGAAATCAAGTCTTCTTAATAGCAGTCCTATAGTATATCCACTTTATTTAGTGTTTTTAAAATAACAGTTGTTCAGTACTGCCAATTATAGCAGATGATGGGTGCCACTGAGAAAAAGGTGAATGAGACACAACACATTTCATCAAATATTTTACACCTAGAATAATAAACATTATACATCTCAAATATATTTCATTCAGCTCTTAGTACAATTGTTGAACTCAAACACTACATGCTTCAACTATTATTGAGAGAAATTTGAAGGAGACTTTGATATTGTGTTTTAAAACATCCCATTGGATAAACACTACTTTTTTAATAAAGAAGGAAGAGACATTAACAAATATAGCTGTCACAGTGAAATCTACACTTACTCTCATTCAAAGGTTAAATTCTATTTCAGTTAATAAATTTTCCAAGACCAGCCCTAAATTATTTAAAAGTTTCCTTTCATAGTTCCATACACTTTTAACTTAGTACTTTGATAATATAAATACTTTTTTTAAAAAAAACTAAGTGTGTTAAAATATCTGTGGAGGAGGGGCACCTGGGTGGCTCAGTCCAGATCTCAGGGTCCTGGGATCAAGTCCCACATCGGGCTCCCTGCTCAGCGGGGATCCTGCTTCTCCCTCAGTCTCTTGTTCCTCCTGCTTGGTCTCAGTCTCTCTCTCTCTGTCTCTCTCTCTCTCTCTCCCTCTCTCTTTCTGACAAATAAATAAAAAGAATCTTTAAAAAATATGTTTGTAGAGGAACTAATGACCTGCTTAAACTAGTAAACGATGTCACAGGAGATTGGCAGGATTGAAACCTGGGAGCGTGGAGAAAGGGGGCCAACAAAAAATAGCAGAGCAGAAGATGGTTAAGTTTTGTTTTGAAGGATAATCCTCAGTTGAAAAGCAGAGAAAGAATGACAGAAATAGACACAGAAATATAAAAGAATGGTCTATTAAGGGCTAAATGTACCTTTAATTAAAATATGTTGTCACCTAGTCTTTTTGAAAAGGTTCCTCTCAACATTTGTAATTTATGGTGCAAATGTTTTAGTAATATTCTTACTCTAACAAACTAATGTCTCGTTTCTTTCACAATAGATCTAGATTAAAGATCACAGATTTCATAAGCAGTGTAAAAACTTCTAGACAAAAGTGTTATCTAATACTTAAATAACACCCTAAAACTGGTTATTTAACTTAAGGAGGCATCTTAGTCCAGTTAATGGAGAAGTCATGTACTTAAGACATTTTTAAAAAACATACTCTGTAATGGCAATTTCATACTGGATTCCTTAAAGGGAGGGTATCGTGTAACAAATACTTGTGGAAGAAAATAAATAAAAGCCCAAACAGTTCTCCAATTGTTATTAATAAAGCACTGAAGGTGCAGCATATACATTAACGTGATGGTTAATTTTTATGTGTCATGTTGGTTAGGTGATGGTGCCTAGATATTTGGTCAAACGTTATTCTGAAGATTTTGTAAAAGAGTATTTTTGATGAGATTAACATTTAAATAATTAAATTTTGAGGATAGCAGGCTACTTTATAATATGGGTGAGCCTCATCCAATCAGGCGAAGGACTTAAGGAACAAAGACTGACCATTCAAGCAAGAAGGAATTCTGTCAGTGCATTGCCTTTGGATTCAGGTTGCAGTTCTGGCCTGGATCTCTAGCAGTCTGCCCTACCCTGGAAGTTTTAGATTTGCACCTTCACAATTATGTGAGCCAATTCCTTAAAATTTTTAAATAAATTTTCTCTGTGTTTCTCTGGAAAACCCAGACTAATTCAACTGCCTCTGTCACAAGGAATACATAATCACTCTGAATAATAATTTCTCCATCCATAAAATAAAAGAACCAGACTACATAACTTCAAAGTTCTTTATAGTCAGACTTCCTAGGAACTACAATTTAAGGTCATGTTCTCAAAGAATTGTGAGATATAAGATCTTAGATAAGCCGCATTCTATTGTCACAGTGTGCTTAGGACTAAGTGTTATAATTACATACAAATAAAATAATCATGTGTATATACCCTGTTTTTAAGGAAATAAGTTATCCCTATATGATACCAGTACAAATGGCAAGAGAGAGAAAAAAAAAATCTGGATACACAGAGATTTCTCCAAAAATATTACCACTTTGTTATTTTTTTATACCGTGTTTTTTTTCATGAACTGACCAGAACAACAAACACTTGGTTATCATTTTAGTTAAGAGTTATTGCTTTTATTGAAATTATGTTTATTTTCAATGGTTACTCCATCTTTGCAATGTTATTTGGCCTTTAAAAGCTAATGATCTATGCAGACTTCACATGCATATATCATCCAGAGAATTTACATAAAGACACAAAATAATTTATTTTCTTGATAATCCATCCATGTTGGCAACTATGTTTTTTAAACAGATGGCACTATGATAAATTATCCAATATGTAGAAATCATGGCATGAATCTGGAAACTTCGCACAGATGCTTTTAATGAGATGTTCATGATCACATACCACTTGCACATTCAGAGAATGACAGAGCCTTCTGTTGTGAAAGACGTTGATATGGTGAGGTTTCTTTTAGTAATGTTTAGTGATGCTGCTTTGCTTTAAAGGTGATGTGTTCCCTAGCAAGTAAATATGTTTAGTGGTCGCGATCTTTCAGGCAAAACATTTCTAGGAGAAATTTTTGATGGCAAAGATCAATTTAGAATTTATTCATTTTAATAAAAAGAGTTGAAAATACTCTAGTTTAAAGGAGTTTACAAAGTTAGCTTTCCAGATCTCAACACGATTTTAATTTTCAATCTCAGTGTTCTCCAAGCTGTCAGGAGAAAAGCTTCAATTTGTTACAGGGAGAAAATATTGTTTCGGGTGAAGAATAAAATGTTGACATGAAGATATATGAATTATGATGCTATGTTAATTCTCCTTGAAATACAGGTCACAGAATAGCAGGTTAACTGGACCACTCTGGAAAAAAATCTTTTATTCCGAAGGCACAGAGCCACTCAACTTGAGTTGTAAAGGACTTTAAGATGATATTAATAGGGAGCTAGTGACTTGGAATGTTGAGTGATGATTCCCAAGGAAGGCAGATAAATCATTTGACATAATATGAATACAAATAACTGGCAGAAACACGGATCATAACAATCTATTTCTTGGCCCTTTACTTCTGAAATATTTAAGTCTCTAATATTCTAGTACCCGAGTCTCAACTCCAAACACAAATTCTGACTTCCTCTAACTTATATGCTGAGAAATACACATGGATCCTAGCATATTTTAGGCCCTAATTTACACATATTTACTCTCTGTCTTTGTACCTTTCTTTCTGTGTGTGTTTCTCATATACGTACCACATGTACATACAAACACGCTTTCTAAAAATTCAGTAGAGTAGATATGGAACCATAAGGAACATGCACAAATATTACTAATTATTTTAACTTCATTTTCAACTTGATATTTCTAAATTATACAAGAGAAATCCTCATATGTCCACATATTTATCATATTGGCAGTCATTATTGAGATTTACATCTGGAAACCAATGGTGATGAATTACAAGCTAAATTAGGTGCCACCTGTCTTACAATTGTGTATTTCTGGACTGAATTAATGACACTTTGTACCTAGGCACACTTGAGAGTTGCTTGAACAAGGTACAGATTTGATTGATGTACAATAACTTCTACATTTCTTTTAAAAAAATGTTTAAATCTTATCGGGGATGTTCCTTGGAGAGAAATGGCTGTAATCGATGTTAAAAATGGAACTTACAAATTCCACAATATTTTGATTTCTCTTATGTGGATGATAAATTGTCATTTTCCAATTAAGAAGAATATAATAATCTTTTACTGAGTCAATAGAAAAATGTAAGAGCTACTTTTTAATTCCTTGAGTTTATTGTATTTTTCTTCATTTTCCTTTCACTCTTTTACTTATTTTTCTTTTGTCAAGGTATTGTGTTTAAGGGCCACAAAGAAACAAGAAAACTATCAAGAAATAACCTGGCCAACATTTTCAAAATATGTCTGGGGATCCCTGGGTTTCCCTAGGGAAACCAGTCCCTAGGTGACTTTTTCAGGAGTTCCATAATATCGAACTACTTTCATAACACTGAGACTGCATTTGCCTTTTTCACACTCTTTGTCTCATGAGTGTACAGTGGAGTTTTCCGGAGCTACACGGCACGTGATGTCCTAACAGGTTGGATGTGGAAGCAGATGTGAGAACCCTATTGTCTTCTATTAAAATAGACATGAAAAAGATTTTCAAAAAAAGTTAATTCTACTTTTTTGACTAAATTGTTTTGCAATCTACAAAGTCGAGTTTTTTGTTTAAAAATGTATTTAAAGGAACATGTGATGGGTTTATAACTAATTTAAATGATATATATTTTAAATATTTCTCTATTTTAAATTCTAACACTGTAAATATTAATAGATATAACCCACATAAAAAGGTTACTTGAAATCTTCAATTATTTTTAGACATATAGAAGAATCCAAAATTCCGAAACTTTGAGAAACTTTACCATAAATGAATCCCCAATACCTGAGATTATTGTCATTTTCCACAAATGTAATAAACTAAAGTGGCCAGGATGCCCTAGTATATACATCTACCTCTTCTGTTAATTTATTCAATTTAAAAAAAAAAGAAAAATTGAAATTTATAATATTAAAAATAGCTGTGCTAAGCAATGGGCCTAGAATGATCAATAAGACCCTATGTCTATCACAGAAGGAAACTGTGTCTTGGATTATCATATTCTTACAATTAATAAGTATCTTCTTGTGTAATTATAACACACATCTGCTTTGAAGCATTGTTTACGGACTACTGCTCTTTGCATTTTTATACCAATTTTTATGCTTAGCTATTCCTTATCTGGACCTTAGCAATGAATCAAGGTGACTGCTTCCTACACCTAAGGTCATGTTGCCTTAGTTACAGAACATCTAGATCACACCTGAGCTACGCACACTGCCTTGAGAAGTTTTATTATGGTGTGAATCGAAAAAGGAAGAAAGAAAAATATCCTCCCCATGTAGGCTTTTGAGAGTTCATTTTAAAGTCAAAGCTTTTGATTTATTAAGGCTGGGCTTTGTTAAGAGAATAGAATATTCTTGAAAAGCAAAAGGGAAGGCATTTAACATGGCAGAATATAAGCTTCTGTCACAACAAGAATTGAAGAGCTGAGAGAAAAAGATGTATGACTTGGCCCTAGGAAGATGTAACTTATCTAGCATGGAATGGGGTTTAGCTGACCATGTTATAAGATGAGACTTAACAGAGGCCATGTACAGAGAAGCAAATACAGTATCCTAAGCCTGGCCAGCATGGGTCACACCACCATCATAGAGCTACATGGGATTCACACCAATGCTTGAAGCATATCAGTTCCCGCATGAGCACGTGCTTCATGTGTGCTGGACTGAAGAGTCATGTAGGTTATACTTTTCATCAACTTCCTGTAGGTTGCTCATGAATCATCGCAGGGAAGTGATTCTCACTTATGCCATATGATTTTTCAGAGCTCCATCCAAATGGCCAATATGATGTTTCAGTATTTACTTCCAGACTGCTTGAAAGCCTTTCGAATAACACCAGCGAATTTATGAAGTTAGAATGATATGAAGGGAAAGACCTTAGCTACTACTGGACAATAGAGATGAAAACATTCCAGACCTGTTACTTATGGGGATTTATACTGGCACCACAGAGGCATTACCAGTTCCTGGGGGGAAAAAATAGAAGGCTAGTCATTTGAACCCAAGGTCATGACCCTTGATGAGAAATAAGATATCATGCCAAGGAAGAATCAGGTAATGGGGTGGAGAGCAGGGGAAGAAATGACAGAGGGGAAAAAAGAAAGGAAAGGAAAGGGAAGGGAAGAGAAGAGACGGGAAGGGAAGGGAAGGGAAGGGGAGGGGAGAGGAGGGAGGTGCGGGGAGAAGAGGGGAAGGAAAGGGGAAAGGGAGGGGATGGGAGGAGAGGGGAGGGGGGAGGAGAGGGGAGGAGAGGAGAGGGGTGGAGAGGAGAAGGAAAGGAAGGGGAGGGGAGAAGGGAGGGGAGGGCAGAAGGAAGGGGAGGGGAGAGGAGAAGGGAGGTGAGGGGAGAAAGAAGGGAACGAGAAGGGAGGGGAAGGAAATGGAGGGGAGGGGAGAGGGGAGGGGAGGAGAAGGAAAGGGAGGGAAGGGAGGGGAGGGAAGGGAAGAAGGGGAGTCTGGGTGGCTCAATTGGTTAAGCATCTACTTCTCCTAGGGTCTTAGGATCAAGCCCTGTGTGCGCTCCTGCTCAGCTAGAATCTGTCTCTCTCTCCCCCTCTGCCTGCCACTCCCCCTCCCTGTCCCCTTTCTCTCTCTCTCTCTCTCTCTGTCAAGTAAATGAATAAAATCTTAAAAGAAAAAAAAGGGAAAAAAAAGAAAGGAAAAGGAAGGACATAGAAAACAACCTTTAAACTTTATTCTTAGAATTTGAACTTTCAAAATATGGTATCGCTTTTCAGTTACAGAATACAAATTTTCACAGCTCAATCCCTAAGTGTTTTGGTCTACAGAAAATTTATTCTCTAGACCAAAGAAGTTGGATTTTGCAGAAAAAGATTTGTCTCTATAACCAGGCCAAAAAGAAAATGTGCTGCTTGTAAGGCGGACACAAAGTCACTCTGGAGATGTCTTGGGAAGTCAGAGAAGAGTCTTGTCATTATTTAGGATGTGAGGATACCCGCATGCCTCTTCAACCAGATGCAGTTGTGATGCACAACTGGAAAATGATGATGGCTGCTTAAAGATAGATTTGCCCACACTGCTGGCATGGCTACTAGTTAAGGAAATGAATATTCTTGGGCCCACTGCAGACCTACTGAATCAGAAACTTTGAGACCAGGTCCCAGGAATTTTCTTCACCAAGCCCTGCATCTAATCCTGATGCAAATTGAAAATCACTGTTCCAAGGTAAAACTAATGTCCTCTAGTGTTCAGATGCAGAAATGGCAAGTGATAGAAAAATCAAGTTGGGCAATACTTAGCTTTCAACTTCTAGTACAAAATGGCATAAAAGTAAGTGTCTTTTTCAAAGAAACAGTGTTTTACTGGGGTAAGATGAAATTGAGGTAACATGTTTGCAGAAAAAGCAACAGAATTCCATTCTAATAATCTCAGTTGGACCCTGGCTTCCATATCCATTGATTATGCATTGTATCAGAGGAAGTTTAAATTCAGTCTAAATAAAGTATTTATTGGTTAATTTTGAGTTTCAAATTAGATATTTTTTAATTTACCAGAAGATAATAGAGTTTGATGTTATTTTTGTCTACTTTTTAAAAAAGATTTTATGTATCTATTTGACAGAGAGAGAGATCACAAGTAGGCAGAGAGGCAGGCAGAGAGAGAGGGGGAAGCAGGCTCCCTGCCGAGCAGAGAGCCCGATGTGGGGCTCGATCCCAGGACCCTGAGATCATGACCTGACCTGAAAGCAGAGGCTTTAACCCACTGAGCCACCCAGGCGCCCCAATTTTTCTCTACATTTTAAGAGCTCCTTTCCAAATATCAATATAAAATTTAGAGGTCTGAGCATAGCTTTTTGCCAAAACCAAAGTGTAGAGAGGACATCATATATAAATGATACCAGGACAGCTTTACTGTGACTCAGAAAGGAAATAAATGTGTGTAAGAGTAACAGGAATATAAGTATATAGAAGAGAAGGCTTGTTAAGATATTGAGTAAGTCTCTGATAAGGGACCAAAGCTTCTACCTGGGGGGTGAGGAAAAGATAAAATAGACACAAGATAAGACACAGAGCAGGTTGAAAGCAAAGACCTGGAACTTGGGTATTATAACCCAGAAAATAGAAGCAGCAGCTCGACAATTCATAGGCAGAAGGAGAGCTGGAGATCGTGACACGGGGATCTAACTCAGAGCCTTCTTGAAGCATGCAAGAGCTACAGAGTTCTTCAAACACTCTCCAAGCATGCACACATGAGGTAACTCTGAGAACTCCTGACCTACAAGGTGCCCCAAGTGGGAACAGGGAGCAGCAGAATCTGGTAACCTTGAGATGGGAGGCTGTGGAGAGCTGTGCAGTCATCGTCAGTGAATCTGTCTGACGGCCCAAAACCAGGCTAAACCAGGTGCACCTGAGCAGCCATGGATCCAAGAGTGACTGTCAGGGCCCGGTCAGGCAAGAAGGTGTCTACAGACAATGCCTTATGGGGAGATTAGAAAGCTTCACTTTGAACTGAGGTATCAAAACAGAAAGTCAGGGTGAGAAGAAACCTTTTGAAGGGGGGAATAGCCCTAATAGTATGCTTAAACTTTTTATGGATGGAATATTTAAGGGAAAGCAACTTCTTTTAAACCAGAAGAGATCAGATTACAGTTAATAGGGGCGCCTGGGTGGCTCAGTGGGTTAAAGCCTCTGCCTTCGGCTCAGGTCATGATCTCAGGGTCCTGGGATCAAGCCCCATATCAGGCTCTCTGCTCAGCAGGGAGCCTGCTTCCCCCTCTCTCTCTGCCCGTCTCTCTGCCTACTTGTGACCCCTTCTCTCTGTCAAATAAATAAAATCTTAAAAAAAAAAAGATTACAGTTAATAAGCTAATGGAAGGTCCACTCCTCTGTCAACATTATCAGCAGGAATATATGCTCTAAAAGACCAAAGCTCAGTTACAGATAATAAAATCACATCTTCAGAGTTAAAATGTGTAACCAAACACAGAAAGAGTCAGGATTCACGGCTCTTTTCCAATAATCTTCCAAGTAAATAGATCTTCCAAGTAAAGCTTTCCCTGGCTGCAAGTGAGGTATTTTGGTAACATTTCAAATAAATAGATCAATTCTATGCCCAAAATGGTATTATATTTGCACTTAAGTAAATGCACACTCTTTATCTTAAAAAAAAAAAAAAGTTACAGGCAATCCCTGCACTTTAAATAGCAGCAATTAATTGTATTTGTTGAAGTAGAATTTTCACTATCGTACTAATATCTCTTAAAATAAATTTAAGGAACTGCAACAACCGAGAAGTTTCCCAGGAATATTTTTTAAATCAATATGGCTTTTTTACTAAACCTAAGGTGAGAAACCCGACACGTGTTTTTCAAATATTGGCATCCATTCTAAGGCCATCAGATATAGCTTATAGCCAAAATTTGAGTGGAAACAATTCAGGATATGCTTTATAAAATGATGCCAAATATGATAATAGATGCCTCCATAAAAATAAGACTTACTTATAAGAGACATTCTTTATAGACAGATAACTGATGCTGAAAAGCTTGTGAATTTCAGAATTCTCCAGGCAATACTTCTATTGGCCATCCTCTCTGGCCCAAGTTTACATTGTTAACTGATCATCACAAAAAGGTGACTAAGACTGCATTTTAAAAAGAGTTTGAATAATTTGGGACTTGCAGTGGTGACAACGAAGAGCTCTACTAGGTTATATTATCTTTCTAGATGTTGAGACAAGAGGATTAAGCACTAAAAAAAGGTTCCAGCAAAACATAAATGGTTATATAATTAAGATTGTAGCCTTAGCCTACAAACAAAAATTTTCAAACATCACACATTGAGAAAATGCAGCCGTAAATCTACTGAAAGAGTTTCTTCATTCAGGCCTGCAAACATAGCATTGTCTTTGTCAATTTGTCTGTCGTCTGTTTTGGTGGGTGACGTTGTTCCTGAGTACTAATCAATGGATGTCTCCGTGCCATCTGGCATTTCGTTGCTAAGCACAGCTGTAACACTGTAAGGTGAAGTGTGAGTGGCAAGAAGCAGCGTTTGTGTTCATCACAATGTCACAGTCCAGACGATGCAGTCAATAAATCCGTGGTATGCCAGGCTTATCCTACCAAGTGAAGAAATGCCTTGGCAACGCATTGCAGAAAATATGATGAAAAGTAATCATTCCAGTGAGATTTTGAAGATCTTGCTTTGCATATAGAGTGACCTCTAAGAAAGGATACTGTTCTTTACTTCAGAATGAATATTTAAAACTTATTAACACCTAGATCACTACGTAAAAAGGTGGTACTGAACTCTAAGCTCTTATTTGCTTCTTTGACACTTAGCTATGTTTAATATTTCTCGTGGATTCATCTTTATCTATCGGTAAGGGCCTACATTACTTGTTTTTAAACATCTGAGAGTAAAAGGCAGCATGCACGGAAAACTAGCATATACCAGAAGTGTTCCAGACACTACTGTAATGTAATACAGGTCTGTAATTCGTGGAAATGGGGTCCCGTTAAATATTGTAACATTCAAGTAAAAACTTTGGTTCTTACCAAAATGTTTTCAAAATACTACTAAGGGCTTGCTGTCAGAACATCATAAATAATCAGCTGTTGTTAAGCTTGGGGCGGTGAAATTTTACACAAATCTTCCTCAAAGCAATAATAGTAAGGTGTTGATTTCAGTAATAATTACATTGTACCTATACATTCCATGAAGTTTCTCTTTGCAATTATGTTTCATAATACCATAATCAGCATTTCTACCACCTCAGGAATATGGCTGACTAGTTCAAGAACATCTTGAATTTGATCTTCCAAATCTCCTATTGCATTCCTTAGACAAAAGACTCCTGACTGACCTTCAAATAAATTGCTGCATTGAGTGTATCCAGCTGGAATAGAAGGTGTTCAGAAAACACCTTCAGGAAAGGTACTGACAAATTCCCGTAGTCGATAACTGCCTGTAACAGCTGAAGGTTTCAAAGGTATCCCTGGTGCTAGGAAACATTTCTTATTTTTTTAAAAAAATGTAGGTTCTCTTTCTAACTATGAACTTCTTAAAGAAATAGGCACACTGTACATTTAAAACAGTTTTGAGTAAATTATTATATATTTTATACATTCATTTATACATTCAAACAACTACCAAGTTTTTATACAGTATTTACTGTATGCCAAGGAATTTACAAGGTGCTCAGAATACAAAGACAAGATTGTGTCTGTTTTATAAACTCAGATACAGGAGGGTGCCACAAGAAAATTAACTTAAGAAACTAGAGTAAGGTATTTACTCTGAAAGCATCCCCTCTCCTTTTTTCTCTGACCACTTACCCTGGCCTGTTCAGATGTTTTAACTGAGGTAATCAATGAGTACAACATTCGCTTCAAAAAGACTTTTTATTTGAGTGATATCAAAGGGAGGAGAAAGAGAAATAGAATAAGCACCCAGCCTTCGATTTTCACATCCTTGCTCCAAAAGTAATATATTCTTGTGATATGGCCACCTCTCCTCAAGATCGTGGTAACTGCCCTTAGTTGTGGGCAGTTTGCTCCTGTCTGTGGACGTTGCCACTTCTGGAAATCTTCCGCTGATAGGTATTATAACAGAAGCAGGGGCATTTCTCACTTTTGTAAGACCAAGAGTGAAGAGTGGCGCTCATCTTATTGGCACTACAATTTTATTGTGCTTTGGTAAACAGAGAATGATTAGCAATAGAAATAAGAGCACTTTCTGGTTATAGACATTTATAAACTATAAAATATAGCTATGTAATAATATGATAATTTATTGCATGCTTTCCATGCATCACTTCATATGATTTTTCCCAAAATCAAGTAAAATAGATAAAACAGAAGTACATAGTCTCTGCTGAGGGCTCCTCGAGTCTTTTCTATGCCTAGTGATACAGATTTATATAAACTTATATGTCCTTAAATTTAATAATTACTGAATAAAAATAAGTTAGGTATGTATAATCTATTTGTGGAAGAACACTTTGTAAGGTTACAAATAGGCTCCCTTTCATATTGTTTCTTGGAGTTAGCAGCACTAATTTATGTTTTATGTCACGTTGATTATTTAAACAGAGCCAGACATTTGACATCAGAGGAATGATTCCACAGAGAAGAACTAAGTGCCACCTGATGAGTTTAGGGAAAAAAATCAAAGGTAGAACCGTTGCTTGGAGGCAGCAAATTATTTTAAGTCTTCTTGTGACCAAAATAAGCTTCTCCATATTTAAGAATATACTCTGAATAAATTTGCTTTATATGGTCATATTATTCTGTGAATGTGATCACCGGATATGAACAGACTGAAAAACAATATTAAGATGCAGATGGTGCTAGGACATGGTAAGATTAATTATTATTTGCCTGATTATATTTAGTAACTGCAATAATGTCCCAGCGATCCGGCACTTCGCTAAATGTCAGGCTATCTTGGCATCCCATTCGTACTGCAGTTGCACAACAAAGGTGAATCTTAGCAGTTTACATTGTGGCTTTTACCTCTCTTTCTCCCTACTTTCTCCAAAAATAATATTTAAGAATGGTATTTGAAAAGTCATCCTAAGGTGATAAAAATAAAGTTGCTTTATTTTTATAAAATAAAATACTTTCTATTTTTATAAAATAAAATACTCTCTATAAAGTAGACAGAGGTATCTGGAAATACTGCAAAGAGGATGAAGGGAAAGAAAAGAAAACACAAGAGACAGAAGTTGGGGGGGGAAGCTGAGGAGGGATTTATCCTGGGAATGAAGGCAAGATCCTGCTGGGGAAGGTGCCATCAGTAGCTCTTTTTTAACTCTTGTCTCAGGAGTCACTGAATGATTCCACAATGTGGTCTTATATTAATCAAAATTATTTTATATGAAGTTTATTTTTTATTTAAACACATTATATGCAAATTAGGAAAATTTTCAAATTATGGAAATGAAGAAAGCAAAAGATTACAATTTCCCACCTCAGAAATACAGTAGCGTAACTGTTTTATTTTATAGGCTATAAATCTCTGCCTTTTCCACTCAGGCCTCTCTCTGCATATTTTGCTGCCAGTGTCTCTCCACTACTTACACACACACACACACGCACGCACACACACACGCACATGCACACTCACACAATTTGCTCCAGAATCATTGAAAAACAATGTTAGTCTGTACTAAAAAACTCAGGGATTCTCAGGAGAGATTTACACCTCATTGCAAATAACATCCCTTCCAAAAGTCTTTCTTAGGCACACAACTCCATAACATTTGTACTCTTTAAGGCAGCTCCCCAAATCACTCCCCTCCTGTTAGCTCTTTCACCTTACCCACCCTAAAATCTCCTAGCTCCACTTCTTCAAACTGCAACTTTTTTTTTCTTTTTGTTGTCTTTCACTTATTTTGCCATAAAGTTTGTACTATTTGGATAATATCAAAAGGATCGCTTTTCATCTTTCCAATTCTCTGAACCTGTTAACACAAGCTAAAATCTCATTAGGATACCTGAGCATGAGGTTGAGGGTGGAATTTTTTAACTGTTATTTAAATTTGACTCTCTATCGGGTCATATATAAATGATGATTATAGGATTACAGGGACAGTAGTTTTGCATGACAGAAAACTAGAAAACAGAGAGAAGCAAACATTTAGAAGGAAATATTATATATAATCACTATACAGCAACAACCACCATTAGTATCTTAATACTTATCTTTTAAAATCTTTGTGTGTGTGTGTATGTGCACCAACCACAATGGCATCATATTTTCGTATGTTCTGTGACCCACTTCTTTTAATCAAGAATTTCTACCACAATTATGCTCATCTAATGTAACACCAATAAGTATTCGGATTTTCAAAACTGACCCCCAAAATATCCTCTCTGATAGTCAAGAACCCATTTCTTGTCTGCACCATGCACTGCATCTAATTATGTCCCTTACATGTTACCCAGTCTTATGTAACTGAACCTTTCTTCACTGTTTTGTTGAAATGACCAGGCCCAAACATCCCCCTTTTGGGAGTCGTCTGGTTACTTCATTGTGATATAATTTATTTTTTTCATTTATTTTCCTTATTTCATATAAAGTATAAGTGATATCTTAAAGCTTAATGATAAAACACTCAACTTAAAATTTTTTAGGTAGACTAGGTACTGTTCTATGCCCAGTATTCCACTGATCCCACTGTCCATGAGGCTAAATTTGACCCCCTGCTTAAATTATGAAATTCTGAATGTAATCTGTGTGGTTTCTCAGAATATCAAATATCCAGTTCTTTATCAATCATACATCTAATGATTTTGATATCAATTGTAAATTCTTGCCTGACTCAATATGTTCATCAAGGTTTGTCAAATTTTTGTTTCTAGCATATTATTCATTCTCTGTTTATTGGTTGCTCTTTTTAAAGTTAAAGTTGTCCTTCAATAACAGAATTATTTAGTTTGTGTTCTAGTTGTCAGACTGCTGATCGAACTCACTTATATCTACTACCAGAGAGCTGGTAGATTTCCATAAATCTTACAGGAGTATTTAGGGATAAAGGATTATGAAGACCGCAAATAATACTGGAATAATTCAGAAAAAAATAATAAGCACATATGTGCTATACACATACATTATTCTATACATGTATACGAAGAAACAGAGAATGATATTGAAAATGGGTCAAAATATTAACATGTGAATCTGGGTAAAGGTCTCTGAGAGTTCTTTACACTGTTTTGAAACTTTTCCATATATTTGAAATTATATCTAAGTAAAAGTTATATTTCAGAAAACTAATAAACATGACAATATATAGTTGTGGGCCACCTGGGTGGCTCAGTCAGTTAAGCATCTACCTCTTGATTTCAGGTCCTGGGGCTCAGCTCGGTGTCAGGCTCCACACTCAGCAGGGACTTGGCTCAAAGTTCTGTCTCCCTCTCCCTCTGCCTGTCTCCCCGCTCTCTCTCTCTCTCTCTCTCTCTCTCTCAAATAAATTTTTAAGAAAAGAAAATACATAGTTGATTATAGCAGTAAGCAAATGAATTAAACATACTAATATTTCATCAGGAGAAACGGGAAAATAATAATTTTCTTTTGAGTATTAGAAAAGAAGCATATTCTGGGGCACCTGGGTGGCTCAGTGGGTTAAAGCCTCTGCCTTTGGCTCGGGACGTGATCTCAGGGTCCTGGGATCCAGCCCCTCATCGAGCTCTGTGCTCAGCAGGGAGCCTGCTTCCCCTTCTCTCTCTGCCTGCCTCTCTGCCTACTTGTGATCCCTCTCTCTCTGTCAAGTAAATAAATAAAATCTTTTTTTTTTAAAGAAAAGAAACATATTCTTACATTGCAGTACAAATATAAATTGATAATATTTTGTGGAGGTATTTGGTCATATATACCTTAGTCATAAAGTGTACATTACTTTTGAACAATTCTGATTTAAGTAATTATCCTATGAAAAATAAGAAATGTATAAAAATATTTACAATCATTTTATATTACTATTTCCATGATAAATTTAAGCAATCTACCTGTACAACAAAAATGAGTTAATAAAATAATAGTACAACCTTAGAAATGATTAAAATACAGGCAATAAAATTAAGTTGAAGAGAAATATTTGATAGTATCAGTTACATGGAAGCTTGCTACAAAATATTATATTTGACATGTTTCCAAATTACCTTAAATTTAAAAGTGTATTTGCACATGAGTAGATAGAAGGGAAAAGATAAATGATACATATGATAGGGTAACAATTTCCTGAGGAACCCAGCCCTGAGACTCTGCCTCTTGGAGTGGGGTCTGTGAACCTCCTTAATCAGCCTCATATAGGAGGCTAGTTTATTTAATTATTTTTTTAATTCTTTATTTAAATTCAATGTAGTTAACATATACTGTATTATTGGTTTCAAAGGTAGAATTCAGTGATTCATCAGTTGCATACAACACCCAGTTTCCATCACATGGAGTCCCTCCCTAAATGCCCATCACCCAGTTACTCCATGTCCCCAGCCATCTCCCCTCCAGCAACCCTCACTTTGTGTCCTAGAGTTCAGCATCTCTTACTGTTTGTCGGAGGCTAGTTTAGAAGATCCTATCACAGATCTACTAAAGCCAAAGTCCAGGATGGGGTCCAGGAATCGGGATTTTTAAAGAGCCCTTGGGTTGATTCTGTGGCATGTTACTGTACAGTTTTTCTGAAAGAACTCTAGGATTAATCAAATGTTGGGCAAGAGTAAATTTAAGCCAACTCAATACATCAGATTATAAACAAAGATGGGTGCTGCCGCTTTCTCTCTTTCTTCGTGCTTAAAACAATGTGGTTCTCTTTCTTTCCTTGCTCAAGTACTGTGTGACTTAGTTTCAAAGTATATTTCCTTACTTTGATTCTTCTGCCCTTGCAATTTCCATTAAAATCAGTTTGGTACCAAATATCATCAGAAGCCATTGATTTTTCTTGATTTTAATTATCTTCTTAGAGTCTAGGGTTTGAGATTCTCCAAACTGTTGGTGCCTATAAACCTCTCTCCAGAACTCCTTTACACAAAATCCCAGTATGCCCCTATAAATAACACAGGGCTACTTCAGACTCCCCATCATTCAGTCTTCCTTAACTCCAAAAGATCTTTGTTGCTTCTCTAATCACTTGTGGGTACTTCCATATTAGTTGCCACCAACTCTTTTTTTTTTTTAAGATTTATTTATTTACTTGACAGAGAGAGATACTGCAAGGGTGGGAACACAAGTGGGGGTAGTGGGAAAGGGAGAAACAGGCTTCCCACCAGTGCAGGGCTCAATCCCAGGACCCTGGGATTGTGACTTGAGCCGAAGACAGACACTTGATGACTGAGCCACCCAGGCGCCCCAATTGTTGCCACCAACTCTTAAATAATTTTATTGTTTTCAGTGCTAGGCTTACTTCCAAAATCTGCTCAGAAATCCACATTTAAACACCCATCACATCCAGGGAGTCTCTTAGCTCCAGAGACTTCATCATATTATTCTGATTCAGAGTTCAAGTTGTTCCAACTTTTTGCCCAAATAGTTGGAAACAGTTTATGGAGGATCTCAGAAGATTGCAAAACAAAACAAAACAATACAAAAAAACTCCTTTGTACTAGTCATATTCAGTTAATCCACATCTAGGAAAATAAATTAAGAAAATAAGCAAAAGTTACATTTGGGTGTGGTACATGAACAATTAATCTTGTAACACTGAAAAAATAAAATAAACATATTTGGGGAAAAAAAAAGACACACACACACACACACACACACACAAAGTGACGTCTCAGTATCCATGCACAAAAATGCCAATTGAATAGTGCTTACATAAAAAAATATTAGAAAGTACTTTTATTACCTGTATGGTTTTTGGCAAGTTACTTAAATCCTTTGTGGCTAAATTTCCTCAACTGTAAAATGGGGATAATAATTATACTTATTTAAAAGATGGTTTTGAGTTTTAAATTAGTTAGTATATTTAAAAGGCTTAGCACAGTGTTTGCAAATAACATTTTTTAAGTAAAACTATTATCATAAAAATAACAATGGTGCAATTAATTATGGTATACTCACTGTAATACATCAATCAGTCATTAAAGTATTTAATAAAAATTAATATGATGAAATAAAATAAAAAACAGGAAACAAATTTATGGTACCTATTTGCCTATTGCTATATGTATAAAACTATAATTCTGTGCATACGTTTTTAGAAGGCTAGAATGGAATACAGCAAATAATCTTTTTCATCTCTGTGATACATAAAATGTAGAAATATACTTTTTGTAATCCATATTTTTTTTAGAGAAGGTATTATTCTTGTCAAAAAAAAAAAAAAAGACCCCCACACAGAGTATTAATAAAAGATTAGGGTATCTTATGACATCAATATATGCCTAAGGAAGACTATTGTATAATATGAGATTAGTATTTCCCACTTTTTCAAATCTCCTTCAATGCTGCTATCTAGAAAAAAACCAGCCCATGGTAACTAAGTTACAATAAAAGCTTAGAAGCAAAAAGCCAGAATGATAGGCTAATTGCAAATGAACATAGAGTCAAGACCATAACGGCTGTCTTGCCTGAACTTCAGCATATATGCTTGCAAAATCTGAGCAGTGTTAATGCTGTGTCAAGAGTCTTATGGTATATTAGCAATGTCACTTTCGAGGCATACCCGACAGTTAACAGGATGATCTTCATCATCCATGGTATCAGGTAGCAGAAGAACACTTCCCTCACTCTGAAACAAGACTCATGGCCTTTGACCCACATGGTCCGCTGGGTATATGTTAAAAAAAATGGTGATGTCACAGAAGTAAAACAGCTGTTGTATGTTGAGTCACAAAGAGACCCTCGAATAAAACTGGAGGGAAAAAATGCACTGAAAGAGTGCATCAGGTAATGTGGCATAGTTGAGAAATCCGAGAAAACAAACTAAAGGGGCAGTCGTAGGTAAAGGTGGCCCACTGAAGCAAAAACGCTGAGCTGAGTAAAAACGGTCAGGTTTTGTAGTCAGTTGATATTGCTAGTCAGCCAATTCAAACGTGTTAAAAATAAAAATCTGCTTATAACAGATTATTTTATTGTTTAACTTCCTATTTAACAATGAAAAGGAAATATGTGTATATATGTGACATATTTTTACATGGTGGTGAGTTGATAATGAGGAAAATGCAAAATGCTCTGCCGAAATTCACGAACATCAAAAAAAGCCCTTGAAAATTGCCAGATTTGAAAATAAGCCATTCCAGCATGGAAAACAGTACCGCAGAGCTGTGTTGGAGAGAATGTTAACACTTGCATACAAAATTACACTTATTAAACCAATGAATTCTCTTTCACCATTTTTTTTTTAAGATTTACTTATTAGAGAGAGAGAGAGAGAGAGAGAGCACAAGCAGGAGGGGCAGAGACAGAGGGAGAGAGAATCTCAAGCAGACTCCACATCAATGAGTATGGAGCCCCAGGCAGGGTTGCATCTCATGACCCTGAGACCAAGACCTGAGCTGAAAACCAAAAGTCAGATACTCAACCAACTGCACCACCCAGGTGCCCCAGAATGACTACATTTTAGATGAGATTGGGCATGTACAGGGTGGTATGGCCATAGGCTAGAATGACTACATTTTAAATAGAAATGCCACCACTTTATAAAGCATTGCTTGTCATTATACACCTTTTAAAAGCCCTTCCTCCTTTTATATAAGCAATGTATTTTGTAAGTTTTGTGTGACGTGACTAGGTTGTCTATATAAACTATATTCCAAAGGCATTACAAATTATGGTGGTCAGGAGGTTTTTTAAACTCATAAATACCTCCTGAGTAGCAATTTTTGCAGAAAAGATATTTTTTAAGGCCAAAGTGGCTATTATTTTGAAGACAATTAACATGAAATGACGTCAGATCTAAATTAAAATTTTGATTCCAACAACTGCTAGTGGTGGGATATATAACAAGTATCTTATCTTTATAAGCCTTAGCTCCTTCATCTGAAAAACGTAGTTAATGATATTTAACATATATTTTTGGAATAAAGTAAAATAATTTAGGTAACTGTCAATTATAATGACTGGTACAAAGTAGTATCAATAACAAACGACAGTTCTTATATTTGCATGTTTGAAATTTTAATGCAATATTAAAAACAAAAACAGGTTTGCCTACAATTACATGACTACTGGTTAGTCCATAGTGAGCCAAAAAGTGAGAGATTTAAAAGTGAAAGCTCTCGTTTGCAAGAGATGATGTAACTGCGTTGAGAAATCAAGCATTAAAAGGTTTTTTTTTATTTTCCCAAATATATATTTCAAGGAAGGTAAGCCTGAAAGTTAAAAACACATCCCTGAGGATTCACATTCTTCCAGCTGACAAATGTATCTTTTTAAGAGTTTGTTGAAAATTGTTCATTGTATTTTTTTCTTGACAGGAAAATTGTAACTTCTCATCACACTTGACTGCCTGCAGGAAATTACAATGCTGGGATTTATAGAACTTAAGTAAGTATTGTGGCACAGGGCTTGGAAGGATATACATAACAGAGACATTCATTCAGTTAATGTAACTAACCTTTTGATTTGCATGGCTTTATCTACAGAGTAATTATTTTGTTTCCAGTTTTCTCTTTTGTACTCCTTAATAATTACAAGAAAGGCACATGTTGAAGGTACAAAGAATTTCAATACCGAATTTCTTTAGAACCACGTGTACATCTTTAAATCTTAAAATGAGCACCCCCAAAAAATGTATATTCTATAAAAAAGGGAAAAGACCTTAAAAGTTCTGGTAGTATTTAAAAAGGAAAACACATGCATTTTCTGTTCAGTTTCAGCTTCTGTTAGTTAAAGAAGCTTCTGTATCTTTTTTTTTTTTTTTCACTCTGAAATGAACGCCGGCAATCGTAAAGCATGAATCTGGTAATACTTTTGTAAATGAATCACTACTGCATTCATACCATTAGCCTCTGAACAGATGTCAGAAAGTAAAGATTGGCTGCCTCTAGATCAAGTTGCTGCTGCCAACTCTCGCGAGCTTTGTCAGTAACAGTTGATTGTAATGTCAGTGCAGTCCAATTTACAGGCTGGAGCAGCAGCTGCATACTGCATTTCCCTGAAGTATTACATGTTTCCACTCCTTGCAAACTTTATCATCTTTGTTGCAGTGAGTCAGGTAAGCAGCTCTGAATTTACATGTTCGTGTAGAGATGGAACTTACTGTGAAGCTCATTCTGTAGGAGGATTGTTATCCCTTCACTTGTTTGCTGTGCCCCTTTGGTGCACTGTGGAGAACAGTTATTGCAAATGGGACAGATGAAGCAAGCGAGCAGACACATGCATCAGATCTGCCTATTATTCAAGGAACGCAAACTGAGTCCATTTAACTGCTGAGGAAATAATGAATTTATTCAACTTTGTGTAAAGGACCGTAGCACTTGTGGAATCACTGTGATGTTCTTAGTGCACTCCCTAAGGGAAAACATTTTTATGCTGTATTTTACCCTTAATGCATGATTCAGTGAATCTTTATCTCTCCTGAAAAGAGTAACAAAAGTGGTCTTTGACCAGTTCTACTCTATTTTTTTTCTTTTTTTTTTTTTAAGTGGTATGAAAAGAATAGTTCTCTTATTGTCTGGTTTGACAGGATACCTTTCTTAATCAACATTTTGTCATCTGAAACAATATCGATTGGCAAAAAATAAAGTCCAAGTGTTTTATATCTAAAAGAAAATTCTGTTTCCTAACTTGATTTACAAACTTACCCCCACTTGGTTCTAGTTGTTCTCTTTTTTTTTTTAAATATGTGCATTTAAATTATAGTAAAATATTGTAAATTTGCTATTATTTCTACTATTATAGAAGCAATTAGCAAATACAGATTTTTTTAGTCTTGTAAATCTACCTTTATTTTGATGGTATCAGTTCTTGTTTAATCAGAGAATTAAGTATTGAGTATAAAATGCATTAATAAAAGTAAACTGACATGTGGACAGAATTATTTCATTGTTTATGATATCTATTTATAATTTATTTTTTATTTCAAAAGTAGACCTTCCAAATTTTTATGAACATATTACATAATAAATAAACTCAACAAGGACTTACTATCATTAGTCTGTATAACGCCTTCTATAATATAAACCATCTCATATTTGTGCTAAATATAATTATATTTCACTTATGTAAATAGTTACTTGTTTAAGGATGAGCATGTGTTTTTAAAGAGTGGCTTTATATTTTAAATGAAAATTTTTAGACTTCTCTGTGAATTTGAAATAACTTCACCTTTGAATGACAAATAAAATTGTTCATTGGATTTGCTAAGTTGTTTTATTTTCCTAGATGTGTTGTTTTATTGCTGTTTGCTTTTAATGTCTTCCCTCTTTAAGTGTAAGAAAATGTTTGAGATCTATTCCACGTTTCAGTTTTTAAAATATGAGTTAATAATATCTTAACAAGTCACATCTTGTTTACCAATTTAGTGTCTGTTTTGAGTCATTTTTTGACAATTAATACTACCATATTTAAATTTTATGTTGTATTCATATTAACACTTTCATGCCAAAATCTGTTCATTCTTATAAAAACTGAAGGATGTTAGAGAATTATAATTGAATAGATGTTAACCTAACACCAGATTCAACTTTCAAAGAAGACCCAAGATATCTCTCTAATATTAAACATTTGAATTATTCGCATGATGAAAAGTTTCTGAATGTTCTTCCTGATTTAGGACAGATAGAGATCTTACATTTCTCATACCTAATATAGTGTCTTCTATCTGTACGCATTCTTTTAGTGACTAATGGGTATTTGAAAGATCCCTGAAAGACAGTGGTATAGTCTATTTATAAACAGACTTCCTCAGTTCCCCACTTCAGATAGCCTGCAACAAAATAAGCTTTTTAGGTTTGGTATAAAGGCTTAGTTGTTTAATTTGACCAAATACATTTTAGAGGCGCTTGTTCTAGATCATATTATCTAGATGGCTCTTGCCTCACTATTTTAAGGTTTATTTTTCTATAGAAATACATATTAAAACTTTTTTAAAAACAGGAAAATTACACTCAGAGAAAACTATTGTCATCTTTTAAGAAGTCCTCAGGTGGCCAGTTTTTTTGAAAATGTGGTTGATAATCAACTATGGCAAATATATGGCAAGTAAATAGCTCTATCAATCATTTCATTACAGCCATGTTTTACAGCATAACATATATTTCTTAAAATTGATACTACTTTCAAAATTAAATAAAAAATGAAGAAAGTAATTTTTTGCCTTTTTTTAATTTTCAACATTATATTGTTAAAAGTTTGAAATATTTCCCAAAAATCACCTGTAGATTTTGATATCCCAGAGCACTTGACAACTTTGAAATATTACAGTCTTCATTATCTTTCAGGTATTTCCTTCTTCCCACGCCCATCATTCATTTTATCTTGCAATTTCAAAGATTCTTGCCTTTCTTTCAGAAACCATGGCAGTCTGTTAAGTGATCTAATTCAGATACTCAGTTGTAGGGGGCCTGGGTGGCTCAGTGGGTTAAAGCCTCTGCCTTTGGTTCAGGTCATGATCTCAGGGTCCTGGGATTGAGCCCCGCATCTGGCTCTCTGCTTGGCAGGGATCCTGCTTCCCCTTCTCTCTCTTGGACTGCCTCTCTGCCTACTTCTGATCTCTCTCCTCTCTGTCAAATAAATAAATAAAATTTAAAAAAAAGATACTCAGTTGTAGTTTGTATAAAAATTCCCCCATTCTTTATCATGTATCGTGTATTCTCAGAATTTAAATTTTTTATTTAATGTGACATCAGCCAACTTGCACCAGAATTTATTGAAAAAACAAGTGAGGTTTTATTTAATGTTTTAATTAGTAATAAAGATTTAGATATATAGAATAATATTTTCTTAGTCTCCTTTACTCATCTTTTGATTATTTAATCATGTGGTAAAATATACTAAAAATACAGAGCATACCAGATTATGAAAAGGACAATATAATGCTTATTTAAATCAGTACTGCAGCTAAGTATAAAAATATTACCCTACACTAATAATGTGTACGTGAGCACACGCATACTTTCATATTAAAGTCTAAAGTTTATAGTATGGTATTTTAATGCTCCAACAGGTAGCATGGTGGTCAGTTGAAACTATATTGTCAGTCTTGCAGTGAACACATGCTTAGAGTAATTTTTTTGAATGTTACTAATTACATTATTTGTGAGATGAGGACTTATAGGTCATTATTGAGAAAGCAAGATTATTATTCGCATAAATCATACTATACAACATTAACATCTATTCAGCACAAATATAATTAAAAACATACAAGAAAATCAAGCTAGGTGACATAAGAATGAGATTATAGACTTTTATGTGTTGTAGTAGATATTTTTTAAAATATTCAAGGAAAATTATTACATTAATTAATTAAGTACAAAAAATGTTTTGGTAGTATTATACTTGCTGTACAATAAAATTATGAAACTGTACAGACAAACATTTGAAAATTATCGGAGACCAAAAGTTATTAACACTAAGTGTTTGGTTTATAAAGGCAAAATAATATCTATATAAAACCATACACATACACACACACAAAAAACAGACAATCTTTACTTTAGATTCAGAACATTGCTTGAACTGGGCCACAGGGAGGAATGAGTACAACCAGAGATGCTGCAATTAATCGGTTGAAATGCGGCTTAGAATAAACCCACTTTTGTCTTAATTCCTATTTTCTTTCCAAAGCAGGTTTTTAAAAAGAAAAAAAAATCCTTCGTAGCATTTTGTTCTCCAAATGTCACCTCCATTGATTTAAAAGGGCTTAGAGGGGTGCCTGGGTGGCCCAGTGGGTTAGAGCCTCTGCCTTCAGCTCAGGTCATGATCTCAGGGCCCTGGGATCAAGCCCCACTGCTCTGCAGGGAGCCTGCTTCCCCCTCTCTCTGCCTGCCTCTCTGCCTACTTGTGACCTCTCTCCTCTCTGTCAATAAATAAATTAAATCTTAAAAAAGTAAAAATAAAAAAATAAAAGGGCTTAGAAATTATTAGGAGGAAAAAAATAAGACTGTGATAGCTATGCTTCTAAAACTCATAAACTGTCAGAAATAGAAAATTTCATTAGTAAGTATTAAGTCTATTAGAATCTTTACATTATTGTTACATTATCACGATATTATATCATTATATTATCATAAATATTATATCATATCATAATACTGCATAAATCACAAATATAATAGTATAGAAATAGTATTAAAATATTATATAATTCAATAATATATTTAATAGTGTTACACAGATTCAATTGTATCAAAACTGATAACATATAACAATCTCATAGTTTGATTTTTAAACCTTATTATTTTTAGAATTATTATATATAGACGTGTGTGTATATATATGCATATATATGGACACTGATAGAATTAGATCTAGATATATAGATATGTAGGCAGAGACAGAGATACCCATAAGTACGCTGAACAAAATACTGTACAATTGATCAGGTTATCCAGATCTTTTGGGGGGCTCAAAAAATCCTTGTTAATCATTAGCTATACTATTAGCAGTGTGAAGGAGGTTGATTTAAAATGTGAGAATCCTAACTCTGGAACAATTTTCAAGATAATACTTTATTCTCTCTACCTTCTGAGACAATCTAAATGAAAAAAAAAAAAGCCCACTAATACAAATTCTCAATGCTCACAGCACTAGCTTCCTAGACATATAGATTGTATTTAAAATTACAGTATCAAAAAAATATAGAAAAATTTTTGTACATTTATGGACCTTTGTTATTATTGTGTGGATGAGAATCAGTGTTTGTATTTAACTGTTTTAATCAGGTTTTCTTTCAGTTATATGAAGATGTTAGTTCTTTTAAATGATATGGGCATTACATTTTTGTGTCCCTCTTTATCATGTGAAGTTTCAGAATCTGATTTTTAGGTTTTCTTGATTTTAAAGAAACTCAGGTGTGCAATATGAATTTTTTTAAAGATAGATTTATTTATTTGAGAAAGAGAGAGCATGCAGAGCACGAGTCGGGTGCAGGAGCAGAAGAAGGGAGAGGGAGTGAAGCTCCCTGCTGAGCTTAGAACTCCATGCAGCTAGATCTCACAACCCATGAGATCATGACTTGAGGTGAAACCAAGAGTTGGACACTCAACTCACTGAGCAACCCAGGTGCTCCACACTATGAATTTTTAATAAAACTTTGATTTCCAAAAGCAATCTTTTCATGTCATCAACAAATATTATTTAATAAAATGTCAAGTAGTTATGATTTTGTAGGTCTCAAAGATTCCTTTTTCTTCTTCTCCTCTTTCCAGTAATTCCTCAGCATTAGTCCTCTTAATCTCATTTATTTTGTCCACTATCAAAATGCAAGTAATCTGACCATGTTAACACATGTAACCTCATCAGTTGCATATACATTGATCAATTAACGAATAACAGATATGCATTGAGTAATCCCTGAGTATAAAATTCCTTCAAAGTATCTCCTCACAAATTGTATTATCAGCTACTGGTTCTCTCCATTGACATTGTAATTCAGCTAGAGAAGGTTTTCTTTGTTACTCACCTTCAGGGAAATTGTCTGGTATATATCCACAGTTCTCTCTCCCAGTTTTCCCCATAGTTCTTTACAGTGGCAGCAGATTTGTTAGTATTCACAATTTTTTTTCAAAGATATTATTTATTTATTAGAGATAGAGAGACTGAGAATGAGAGGGGAGAAGGTCAGAGGGAGAAGCAGACTTCCCGCAGAGCCGGGAGCCTGATATGGGACTCGATCCCGGGACTCCGGGATCATGACCTGAGCCGAAGGCAGTCGCTCAACCAACTGAGCCAACCAGGTGCCCAGTATTCACAATTTTTAAGATCAATGACAACTGTTATATTTTTGTTACTTAATAACCCAAGAATAGATTGTCCAAATTCTCTTCTGGATTGTGTAGAGGAAGAAACCAGGAGGCAAAAAGAACCACAGAAAGGACTGTGGAAACAGAAAAAGCCAGTAACAGAAGTATAAGGATTCTTAAAGGTTCTCAATCTACCTCACAGTCTGTCAAGAGTCAGCTGACTATGAATAGAACTGTACACATTTCAGAGAATACATTAGCTTATATTTTCTCCTCTAACCGAGGTAGAAATAATATCTTCTTAAGTTGACTATCACTTAATGCTACTTTTGGTGGGTCTGTGTATGATAAAAAAAAAGTATATGTATCTGGGACAAACTTCCTCTTTAAAATACTAAATCTTCCTTACAGAGACTTGATAATGAACCTTTCCAAAGTAGAATAATTACTATTTTTCTATTCCATTTATTCCTGTTCTAAATTGAAAACTGAAATATCTCCAAGCATTTTCTTTGTGT
The DNA here is from genome assembly GCA_028533885.1 of Nasua narica. Taxonomy (NCBI): domain Eukaryota; kingdom Metazoa; phylum Chordata; class Mammalia; order Carnivora; family Procyonidae; genus Nasua; species Nasua narica. Next base: position 106,678,402 of record CM052799.1, on the reverse strand, counting down.
GTGTGCTTTTTTTAACAAAACCTTTATAGTAGAAGCAGATTTATTAGTTTTCGTAATTGGTAGGATTAATAAGAACTACTGTATTTCAGTTAATTATCATAAATAAAATATAATACTTGATGCATGAGGTTTTTAAAACTTCCTAATTACCTCTCTTTCAGAAATCAATATGCAGAGCAATCATACAATCATAAGCATCCGATTTATCTTGCGGTTTCTTCTGTTCTGGGTGCTTATCGGGAAGTCACACACAGAAGAAGACATCATAATTACCACCAAGAATGGAAAAGTCAGAGGGATCAACTTGCCAGTTCTTGGCGGCATGGTAACAGCCTTTCTTGGAATTCCCTATGCACAGCCACCTCTTGGTAGACTTCGATTTAAAAAGCCACAGTTCTTGACCAAGTGGTCCGATATTTGGAATGCCACAAAATATGCAAATTCTTGCTATCAGAACACAGATCAGAGTTTCCCAGGTTTCCCTGGATCAGAGATGTGGAACCCAAACACGGATCTCAGTGAAGACTGTTTATATCTGAATGTGTGGGTTCCAACGCCTAAACCAAAAAATGCGACTGTAATGATCTGGATCTATGGTGGTGGTTTTCAAACCGGAACATCATCTTTGCCTGTTTATGATGGCAAATTTCTAGCTCAGGTTGAAAGAGTTATTGTAGTTTCAATGAACTATAGGGTGGGTGCCCTAGGATTCTTAGCTTTACCAGGAAATCCTGAGGTACCAGGAAACATGGGCTTGTTTGATCAACAGTTGGCACTTCAGTGGGTCCAAAAAAATATAGCAGCCTTTGGTGGAAATCCTAAAAATGTAACTCTCTTTGGAGAAAGTGCAGGAGCAGGTTCAGTTAGCCTTCATTTACTTTCTCCTGGAAGTCAGCCATTGTTTACCAGAGCCATTCTGCAAAGTGGATCCTCTAATGCCCCTTGGGCAGTAATGTCTCCTGATGAAGCAAGGAACAGAACGCTGACCTTAGCTAAATATATTGGTTGCTCTAGAGAAAATGAGACAGAGATAATCAAATGCCTTCGAAACAAAGACCCCCAAGAAATTCTACTGAATGAAGTCTTGGTTGTCCCCTCTGATACTCTTTTGTCTGTAAACTTTGGTCCAATCGTGGATGGTGATTTTCTCACTGACATGCCAGACACACTACTCCAACTTGGACAGTTCAAAAAAGCGCAGATCTTGGTGGGCGTTAATAAAAATGAAGGGACAGCATTTTTAGTATATGGTGCTCCTGGTTTCAGCAAAGATAACGACAGTATCATAACTAGAAAAGAATTTCAAGAAGGTTTAAAGATGTATTTTCCAGGAGTGAGTGAATTTGGAAGGGAATCGATCCTTTTTTATTATGTGGACTTGCTAGATGATCAGAGAGCTGAAAAATATCGTGATGCATTGGATGATGTTCTCGGGGATTATAATATCATATGCCCTGCCTTGGAGTTCACCAAAAAATTCTCAGAATTGGGAAATAATGCCTTTTTCTACTATTTTGAACACCGATCCTCTCAACTTCCTTGGCCAGAATGGATGGGAGTGATGCATGGTTATGAAATTGAATTTGTCTTTGGTTTACCTCTGGAAAGAAGAGCTAATTACACAAAAGCTGAGGAAATTTTGAGTAGATCCATAATGAAATACTGGGCAAATTTTGCAAAATATGGGTAAGTGGTGATTTTTTTAATTGTTCTTGTTTGATTTTATTTGGTTTCTGCTTAGCTTTGCTTGCTGTCTGGTAGAGACGTCATTAAAAGCACATAAATGTTTCAATTATTTATTCTTTTTATACCATAAGCTACTTTTGGTTTTTATTATATAATGAATTTCAATGTCTTGCATCAGGATGCTTAAAAAAAATCAGCGAAGAACTTTTATGAAAAATATTTTCTGATTTCATTTCCAAAATACTGCAAAGCACTGTAGTAATATTAGCCAAAGTTTACATGCAAATAGATGTTTACCTTGAAAGCTAAAGTTATTGTGACCATACTTTTTAACCTGAAAGCCTACAGTGTTTCTAGGTTTAGGGAAGAGTAGGAATATATCTTCTCATGCTCATAAGCAGAGGTAGTGGTAACTGATAGGTGGAAAAACACATTGCCATTCAGGAAAATCAAAGGGCAAATGATGATGGGGTTGGCCCTCAGATTACTTCAAATACAAATGCAGAATTCAGCATTTTATAAATTTTTCCCCTAATAGATTTGTTCAGAGCTTTCAGGTGACCTATATTGGACAGGAGTAGCTACAAGGATCCTCAGGTTTAGCTAAGCTGTTTTTGGTTTAAGCAACCATATACCTGACAATAGCTTGTGAAAAGTATGATAGAAGAAGCTGTTTTTCCTTATATATTATAAATATTGTGGTATTATGCGGTATTATGTATTATTTCCTTATATATTATAAATATTGTGGTATTAGGTGGAGTCAGAAGAAAATAATCTGTTCAAATATATTTTCTAATCTGTATCTCTTCAATATACCAATGTATGTGTATAGAAAATAAGGGGTTTTTTTGTAACCCCCAAAAGAATTTTATACATTGGGATAATTTGTATCAGTGAGAAAAACAAAAGAAATAGAAATTGGAGCATCTATTTTTAAAATACTGTGAGTACTTGTGGAAAATCACAAATTAATAGATGCATTAATCCAATCTGTCATATTATCTTTTATAATTGGAAAGAATGTTGATAGTGATACTCTCGTGTTCTAGTTTCCTCTTCCAACCTCCATCTGAAATTCATTATTACTTCATGTCACTATATATATCTTCTACAAAGTACTTGTATAATTCTTCTCAAAAATTTTTAATGCTTATCCACTGTGTCTAAAGCAAAAATTCTTCTCTCTCTCATTAAGAGACCTCTATAATCGTACTGCAACCCATATTCCCCAACAATACCTGGCTGCTTGGCAGGCCAGTTATCTCATGAATGCCAAAGATTTCAAGCTTAATATACTTTCAGCCTTGTTCTTGCCCTGCATCCTGTTTAGAACATCAACCCCTCTCCTTTTTAATAACACCCGTCCTACTCTTTTTTTAAGGTCCCGAACACCCACATGTTTCACCAAGCATATCTTTAATTCTTAGAGCTGTAATTGCTTTGGACCTCTTTTCACTCTCAACAGAAGTTATTGACTGTAAATTATCTCCATGAGATTTTTCACTGTATGCTGAGCCTCCCAAACTAGGCTGAACTAGCTTCTGAAAAGAGAGACTGGTTTTACTGGAAACTCATTAAAGTACTGATGTGGGTATAGGACATATTTATTAAATATTTGGTTATCAAATGAACAAAAACAGGTAAAGGGTAGAATGAGTAAGAATGTACGTATGTTCAAGATATGTAGGCTACTAATTGTAGTTGTGCAATATCTATGACTTCTCCACATCAGCTTCAATTTCTGCCGAAGAGGGATCATCATTTCTAGAGCAGCATTAGAGTTATTTCTATCACATTTTGTTCTCACCCTAAAGGCTATATCCATATTAAATCACTTTAATATATTTTAAAATCTGTTACAATTCTAGAGATTGTAAAGTATTTAAGGAGATATATTTCTTAAAATTATTGATGCCTGTAATTTTTTAAAGATTTTATTTAATTTGTCAGAGAGATCACAAGTAGGCAGAGAGGCAGACAGAGGGAGAGGGGAAAGCAGGCTCCCTGCTGAGCAGAGAGCCTATGCGGGGCTGGATCCCAGAACCCTGAGATCATGACCTGAGCCGAAGGCAGAGGCTTTAACTCACTGAGCCACCCAGGCAGCCCAATGCCTGTAATTTTTAAAGAACTTTATTTTGCATGTTGAAATCATCAAGGAATTTATACTTTCTCATGTCACAATGGAAAATACTGAGAATCAATGTGGTGAATATCTTGACACACAGCAACAGTTCAAAGAAGAGAATCTTTGATGCTTAATGGAATAGATTGTTTAATCCTAATCTACTTCCATGATTAGCATATTTTCATGGGAAATATATGAAGGTTGACACATTTCAGTTATAATGATAAATTCATTTAAATGAGATTATAAATCATAAAGATTAAAGTAAACTTTTTAAAGTAGTCTGGCTATCACAAAATGTCATTTTATTGAAGACTTTCTTTACAGTCCATATTTGCACAGTGGAACAGAAATAATAATACTTCATACGTGTTGAGAGTTCACTTGTTGGCAAGCACAATGTTAATCTCCTGGTATACATTATCTTCCTTTAAAGTAGAAGCTTAGAATGGTTAAGTAAACTCCAATAGAAACAAAGTTGGTAAATGTACAGTTTGTAAATCCATCCACATCTATCTGACCACAAAAGTGACCACAGAAGTTGTAGCTCTGTGGTTTTCAATGCAGGGAGAGTAATCCCCTGATCCCTCACCTTCCCACCCCTGGGAACATTCAGTAATGTCTGGATCTGTGTTTGAGTGTCACATCTGGTGTGTGGGGGGATTGTTACTAACAAGGTAGAGGCCAGGGATGTTCCTACCCTTCCTGCAAAGCAGAGAACAGCCCTCACAACAAAGAATTATTCATTTCAAATAGTAGTTATCCCAATATTGAGAAACTGCATGTTTCTATTTCTTCATATCCCAAAAATGACACATTAAGAAAGTAAAAAAGTAGAACTAGGAGCAGTAATAATTATTCAGAGAAATGAGTTTTCAAGTTCATGGTTCATAAAATGTTTAAACAAATTTAAAACATAAAATGTTTTAACAAATTCTCCTTCTTAAACAATGTCTAGTATAAACTGTACTTTTTGTTATAATCAAATTCCAAATAAGGGGTGCCTGGGTGACTCAGTTGGTTGAGTGTCTGACTCTTGGTCTCAGTTCAGGTCTTAACCTCGGGGTCATTAGTTCAGGCCTTCTGTTGGGCTCCATGCTGGGCCTACTTTAAAAAAATTAAATTCAAAATAATTTTGGTGATTTTTTTATTTTGCCACTGGGTCATTTAGTAGACTGTTATTTAACTCCCAAGTATTTGTTGTTTTTTTTTTTAAAGATTTTATTTATTTATTTATTTATTAGGAAAGAGAGAGAGTGAGAGAGAGCAGGTCAGAGTGAGAAGCGGACTCCCCATGGAGCTGGGAGCCCGATGTGGGACTCGATCCCGGGACTCCGGGACCATGACCTGAGCCGAAGGCAGTTGCTCAACCAACTGCGCCACCCAGGGGCCCATAACTCCCAAGTATTTGAATAATTTCTAGGTATTTTGTTATTGATTTCAAAGTTAGTTCCATTCTAGTAATAGACAGTACTCTAAGATTTTCCCCTTTGAAATATATTAAGATGATTTTATGACCCACATGATCTATATGGATGATTAGTTTATGTGGTCTTCCATTACTTGGTATGGCACATTCTGTAAATCAATTAGTTCACAGTTGCTCAGGTCTTCTAATATTCTCCCTAGTATTTTTGTCTACTTGTTTCAAATACTGAGAAAGGGGTATTAACGTCTTCAACTGTGCTGTTACTCATGCCTCCATTTAGCTTTGCTAATTTCTTTTAGTATTTTAAATCTATGGTATTAATTTCTATGCATATTTAGGATTATGTGGTCCCAATTAATTGACCATTCTATCATCATGAAATGTCTCTTTTCATCCCAAAGTTGGCTTTGTCTAATATCAAGATAAACATGTCAAATTTCCCATACTTATGCTTCACATTTTGTTCTATCCTTTTATTATTTATTATATTATTTATTATATTATTATATATTATTATTTATATATTTCTAAAGAAATCTTCCTTACAGTTGAGTTGGTATGATTAATGCATATGACATTTAATGTGTTTATCAGTATGATTTTAAGTTTATCATCCTGCTTTAAGTTCATCCTTCCTGTTACTCCTTTGCAACTTTTTTTGCATTAATAAAAAGTTTTTTTTATTATTCCATTTTATTTTTATATAGACATTTTAATTTGCCTTTAATATTTTTCCCATGCCTGCTTAACGGCTAGCAATTATTTGTTTAACTTGTGAAAGTCAACTTAGAGGTCATATTGAAACATTTTGCATTTTGCAACTGACATTTCCCACTTTCTTCACAATTCACATTTCCCATTTTCTATATCACCTTTATTACTTCACAAATGCAAGAAACTAACAATATCGTTTCATGTATTCTCGATGTTTCTCGCATTGCTGTCATATGTTTAGGCAATGTGTAATATAAATCTCTCTTAAAATATTATTTGCTTTAAACCATCAGTTATATTTAGGTAATTTATAAAAACAAAGGAAAAATGGTCTTTTACATTTACCCACAGAATTGCCATTTCTAATGTTCTTTATTCTTACCTGTGGATTCTAGTTTTCATCTAGTATCATTCCCTTTATGCTGAGGAAAATTGTTTAGGATTTTTCATTGTGTAGCTTGGCTAATTACAAATTCACTAACTTTCTTTTATCTGAAAATACCTTTATTTTACTGCCATTGAAGGATATTTTTTAAGGATGTAGAATACTTAGTTAATATTCTATATTAATATAGATAATATATTTATAAATATATATAAATATTTATAAATAATAAATATTTCTTTTCCATTATCTTCTTGTAGCTCTAGTTCTGATATGAAGTGAACTTTTATTCATATGATCTTCCCCCTTGTATGCAATATCTTTTTTTTTCCCCCCCACTGGGTTGATTTTTTTAAATTTTCTCTTTATCTTGGGTTTTCAATAGTTTATCCATGACGTTTCCAAGTATATACATATATATATAATTTTTGGGGGTGTCTCGAGTTCACCAAGACACTTCTTGTTGATTTTAATGTCACATTTGCAGTATTTTGGGTCAGCATTTCGTCAAATATTCTTTCTGCCTCCTTCTCATTCTCATCTCCTTTAAAACTCCAACTATGCATATACTAGGTGGTTTAATATTTCACAGGTCACTAAATTACTGTTCCTTCTTCTTCAGTTTTGCTTCTGTTATTCAAATTAAGTACTTTTTATTGATTTCTCTGCAAGCTCACTGACTATTCTAATCTTCTCCAATTTGTAGCTGAACCCATCCCATGAGTTTTTTATTTCGTTTTAGTTTTCAGATAAAAATTTCACTTTTTTAAAATAATTTCATTTCTTTGCCAAGAGCCCCTTCCTGTCTCCTATTTAAAAAGATACTATTTTTTTAAGTTCTTGAACATATTTAAAATAATTTTAAGGTATTGTTTGCTCATCCAATATCTGGTTCATGGGTTCAGTTTCTATTTGTCTATTTCTTTGCACGCTTAATAATTTTCAAATTTATACTGGACTTCATGGATTATATGCAGCAAAAACTCGATATTATTTTATCCCTCTCAGAAGAAGTATGCTTGCACTGAAGAATGTTTTCCTATTTTACCAGGCCATTCAATTAAAGGATGTGTCTACACTGAAGTTTGTCTCAAATGGGTAATAGACATGGTTTTATATTATGTTGGAGTGGATCCAAGGGACGTCCAAGATACTTTATAGATCCTCCAACTTGGCAGGACTTAAGCTCAAAAGTCTGTCTTCACTGAGAGTGTTGCAGGTACTTGGTTTCAGCATCTGTTAGGGTGGGGTAGACTAGGTCTCCTTGTATTCCTTACTTCTAAGGCTTAGCTCTGCCTCCAGATGGACACTGAGTATTAAAGAGGTACTAATGCGATGTAAATGAGGTGTTGACAACATTTTATGATAGTTATTCACTCTCCAACTTTTCCTGTCTCTCTTCTCTCAGCCCTGCAACCTCTTCTCTCTCTTCTGCCTCTTAGACTTTCACCCTGTATATAATCAGCCCAGGCCTCGCTCAAAACTCTGGAGGGAATCCCTGCAGAGAATTTGAGCCTCACTCCTTCCTTCCTGGAGTCCTGCCTCACAGATTCCAGCTTCTGTATCCAGGAACTCTTATTTCTGTCTCTTGACCTCAGTGAAGCTACTCAACTGCTTAGGCTCATGCTGCCTGCATCTTGGACAAGAAATTCTCCTCATGTGAGTAACCACAGTAAACACAGGCTCACCTTGGAGTTCCCTGCTCTCAAATAACACAGACTTGTGCTGCCTATTATCCGGTTCCTGAAACTCACTGCCTTGTTTTTTGCTTTTGTTTTTGTTTTCACTGTTTTTGTCCAGTATTACAATTGTTTATGGTGAGAATGCTAATCCAGTTTAAATCACTCCATCATGGATGCACATAAAAGTCCAAACTCCTTCCATTTGTATTTTAAGAGAATCTTAACCTTTGTGTTTCTCATTAGGTTACATGAATCTCCTTTTTTGCAGTTACTTTAGAATATCTTTTCAATTTACAAGACATATAAAAGCCTTTTTAGTTTGACTTCTTGGCAAAACTGAGAAAACATTATTCTGTGGTAGCACTAAATTGTATTCAGATGTGATATCTCTAGTTGTAGTGTTTTAAATTCCTTATAAAACAGAAGCCACAATATCATGTAAACTTTTGCTAATTGTAATTACCACCTATATATACTTTGCCTGCTCCTGCTTTTCCTTCAATCCCATCTTAGAGAATGAATTTAAAACCTTACCCAAATAGCACACAGGTCCATTATGCATGAATAACAATATACTAATATGTTGAAATATCAATTCACATATATATCCATCAATCATTCATCCAAGCAATAAATTTATTTGTTTGTTTGTTTGTTTATTTTTTTATTTATTTAGAGAGAAAACGAACAAGAGGGGAGGAGGGTCAGAGAGAGAGAAAGAAGCAGAATCTCCACTCAGCAGGGAGCCTGATGTGGGGCTCGATCCCAGGGTCCTGGGATCACAACCTGCGCCGAAGGCAGACGCAGACATTTAACCAACTGAGTCACCCAGGCGCCCCTAAGCAATAACTTGAGGCCAAAAAATTAAATTAAGCAGAACTTAATGACATCCATTCAGCACTCTCCCAATTATACGGGAAATTGGTGAAATCAAACTTGATTTATCAGAGAGACCAGAGCAGCTAAAGAAAGTAAATAGCCAAAATATAATTAGTAGCATAATGTAAGATAGTGCAGGATCATTATTCCAGGATCCCTCCTGTAGCTTCCCACTGTGTCAGATCATCTTTTGTTTACTGTATCCTCTCCAGGTGCTATATTCAGAGCTCCTCCAGTGTACAACTTCAACATTCACCGCTCAGTTACACAGTTGTCCCAATTGTATGTGTCAGACCTGATGTATCCGGTGTTCATCTTTCTACAGATCTTATGTTTATATCACCTTAGGCAATTTACTTCAAACTCCCTACTGTTTTTCCTTATCTATAAAATATGGATGTAAATATACCTCCCTTACTGACATATGTAAATGTTACCTTATTATTTACAAAGAATTGCATTCTTCTCCCATTAAAAAAATAATAATAATACATATTTTCCCCTTACCAGGCACAAACTACTTCAGTCTATTCTTATCTAAGATCAAACTTGCCTTCTCCACCAAAATGTACAGTTGTTTCACTTCCCAGCTCCACGGGGAATTAATCAATTAAGTTTCCAAACAAATAAAGATAAACTAAAAATTGAGGCAGTTAACTGGCTTCTGTCTTTTTGGTGATAACCCATTTATTCAGAAGCCCTCTGTGTGGTTAATGTTTCCTAATATATTTTTTTTCCAGACATAAATGTTATGATACACTTTTCTTTTAGCCTATTTTGATATCGTGAAACCAAAAAAATTACTTAACAAAGTATTTGTAACTTCATTGTAGCTTATCTGCTGCTACTCTTATGTATTTTTTTTTATTTCTTATTTATTCCCTTACACTGGAAAAAACCTTATCACAGATGGAACAATCTATTAAGTGGAAACAAAAATATACTACTAAACTCTCGGTCTCATGATTCACTGATCTATTTAAAAAAAACAAGAACAGTTCCTGATTTCTGTACGGGGAAGTAGGTGTGATTAAATAAAATGCTAAACCATAATATCTTAGTGCACAAGATTTTTTTAATAATGGAGATAATTTAAAAATAGGCATGCTTCCATATCCTAAATTGTAATTATAATGATTACAATTTACAGGTTTCCCAGACTTCTAATGCAATGAACTTTGTTTCTGATTTGGAATATTTTGGGTATATATGTGTGTGTGTGTGTGTGTGTGTGTGTCTATATATAGACACACATACATTAAGGGATGGATGCTTCAGAGACATTACTGTAACTTCACTATACTAGTAAAAACACATGCAATAATAATGTATTTTCTAATATTTATAATGCAAAGTACATTTAATAATATTAGTGTTTAATAGTATGATTCTATCTTGTTTGCTTACATATGACACAGGAAATAAAGTGATTGGAAAAATAATTATTTCAACCTCACTTATTTTTTAAGTGAGTGTATTTCCTTTGTGTGTTCTTGTTTTTCCCCCTCCTGCAATCATTTTATATTTTTAAAAGATAATAGAAAAACTGAGGAAAATCAAAGAAACTATAAGTAGAAAACCAGTGCTTTTTCATTCTAAATCTCTGTAGGAATTCGTATGTATCCCTATTCATTATGTAAAGTTTGTACAAATCCCTTCACCAAAGAATTAATTTTCAAATTACACTTGAAATCACTTTTATTATATGTTTTAACTTAACAAAATAAATATTCTGGGACTTCATTACAACACATTTCTCAATAAGAGATGCCATAATTATAGTAAAAGGATAGCAGTTAAAGATTGTGTTAACATGAATAATACCATTACACTGGCAAGACATAAAATGTACGGATTCTATTATTAGAATCAAAAAATGCTGAAATGATGACGCTATCCAACATTTCAGATGAGAAGTGTGTGGTCCATAGAAGAAAAGTGAATTGGAGCTAATAGGTGACAGAACAAAGATTAACTATGACTAAAGACTATTAACTTTCATTTCCTTGTATTATCCATTCACCAGGCTGCCTTCACCATGATTTATTGAAAGCAGTCATTAAACAGTCTTAGGAAATGCATTTGGTTGCAAACTAATAATTTTAACATGTTAGCATGCTGATACCTGCCTGGTTAATGTTACAAGGGTAAGGGCAGAGAACAGACTAAAATTAGACATCATGAGCTGTAGAGACAAGTTTAAGTTTGTGAAAGACTGTCATCTGGCCATCTAGTGCAATTATTATCAGGCTTATAATTAGATTTTCTGACAGATAATAGTTCATGTGGTTTCCAGAGTGAAGAAAAAAAAACCTTACCCTCTGGTTCTATAATTATTTGTGGTACATTACCATAATTAACCTAACTGAAACATTTTGATGACTTTGCGAAAGGGTCAGGGTTCCAATCCCCTTGGATTTATTTTATTGCTATCATGACAGCATCAGTGTTCTATCACTTCAAATTCTGTCCCTTCCTGAGGAATTAGGTGAGAAATAACTCTGTAAGGAATAAAACAATGAACAGTAGCTGCAGTGTAAAGTACCTTAAGTTTAACAGATTTTGTGTAGGTTAAAAAAAATTCGCATGCGGGGTGCCTGGGTGGCTCAGTCCTTAAGCGTCTGCCTTAGGCTCAGGTCATGATCCCAGGGTCCTGAGATAGAGCCCTGCATCGGGCTCCCCGCTAAGCAAGAAGCTTCCTTCTCCCTCTCCAACTCCCCCTGCTTGTGTTCCATCTCTTACTGTGTCTCTCTCTGTCAAATAAATAAACAAAATCTTTAAAAAAAATGCATGCATTAGTGTAAGTTATTTGAAAAGGAGGAATTACATTATGAGATGGTTTAAAGTGTACATAAGATCACTTGCAAAACTGTTTCAGAGTGCTGCGATATTTTACTATCAGTGACGGTGGTCTGAGAAGAATAAACCAGATTCCCGCCAAGGGCTGCATCTATGAACATAGCTATAGAACTAAAATACATTTGACAAAGTGTTTTGAAATACTTTATCACAGTGAAGTAGAGGAGAACTAATGCTTTTATAGTATAAGGGTGCTCATTACAACACGGAAAATCACACTGACAGGAGCCATTTACTTGGAAATAACAATGGGATTTGTTCTGTATGCTTTTCCACATGTTTTCTGTATTTGGAAAATATTACAGCATTCAGTGCACTTGTAAATCTGAAGTTCAGTCTGAAATTAGAGTTAATCAATTATTATTTTAAAAATCAAAATCATAATTTCAGTGACATATAATGCAATACTTCAAAAGACCTGTTATGAAATAATATGTCATATTTCAATAAGTAACAAAATGCAGTAACCAAAGTGTGATTTTAAATATTTTCCTGTATAAAATACTATTTCTATGACTGTTTCACAATTAGATATAACTAAAATGTGTTTGGCCAGATTTATGAGATCCAAAAAATTATTCTTGCTTCAATTTTCCTCCTAATCAATAACATTCAAGATCCAAGTGCTAAAAAGCATAACTCCACCCTGTTTTTATTTTTTATGTTAATAATTTACCTAAACTCCTTCCTATTAGCATGATAGATACTATTAACCTGATAGGATAATCTATAGATTTATTATAAATGAAATGTCAGTAGTAACTTGTCTACAGACCTCTGTTATCTAAAAGCAATTAAATCTTTATCTCATACAAATTACATTATTTCTGGTGTATCAGTCTTTAAGGATTGCTACCAAAATAATATTCATTTTTATGACTAGAGTCAAAATATTAACTACAAAAATACATTTTATCTGATAAACCATTACAAACCAACAAAATAACCTAATGATGTTACAAGTGTTAAAATTCTATGCTTTGTTTAAAAGTCTTAATTCCAATCATGCTTTTACTGGTCTCATGTCTCTGGAGGTATGAAAATTAGACATTTCATAAAAATCTTTGATATGAAAATCTACATTTTTATAGAGCACTTGTTAATCACAAGTTAAAAATTTTGTATGGTTGGGTCATATATTATACAGGCCTGAAGAGAGGATAAGAGATGGTCGTTAGAGCAGTCAGAATACATACACCTGTTGATTAAGTTCTCTGTCTTAAATGGGCACTGTTTGTGGTGGCCAAGAACTAGTAACATCAAAGGTCACTGGCCATGGATCACCATAACAAATATAATAATGAAAAAAAAATGCCATATAGTGAGAATTACCGAATGTGACACAGAGACACAAAGTGAGCAAATGCTGTTGGAAAAAATTCGCCAATAGTCTTGCTGGAGGCCGGGTTGCCACAAACCTTCAACTGTAAAAAATGCAGTATCTGTAAAGGGCAACAAAGAGAAGCACCATAAAACAGGGTATGCCTGTACTTTGAAGGAAGATCTGGCAAGATTTGCTAATAGGCTGGATGTAGGATATGAAAGAGTAAGTGATGGCAAAGATGCCTCAAAAGTTTTTGGCCTGAGCCACCAGAGGTTCCATTTTCTGAGATAGGGATGCCTATGGGAGGAGGTGGTCGGGATTTTGTAACCCAAAGTGCTATTTTAAACATTGTAGGTTTTTTGTGTGGTTTTTTTTTTAAGATTTTATTTATTTATTTGAGAGAGAAAGAGTGAGAGAGCATGAAAGGAGAGAAGGTCAGAGGGATGGGAGCCCGACATGGGACTCGATCCTGGGACTCCAGGATCATGACCTGAGCCAAAGGCAGTTGCCCAACCAACTAAGCCACCCAGGTGCCCTTAAACATTGTAGGTTTAAGGTGCCTATTTTACAGATACTTGGAGCAATAAAATAACAATTCTGACACTGTTGTCTAGAACTCAGAGGAAAAGTAAGGATTAGAGATATAAATTTGATATCTAACGGCATGAGGATGGTATTTAAAGCCACAAGAGTGATAGAAGTTGTGGACAGAGCAAATGCCTGAGCACTCCTAGCCGAGAGGTTAGGAGGAAGAAGAGCAACCAGCAGAGAGAATGAGTAACCGATGAATTAGAAAGGCCACTAGGAGAATAAGTTATCTCTCCAAGAGCAAATGAAGAAAACATTTCAAGGACAGGGTAATTTCATTTCAAAACATCTCAAGGAAAGGGTAATAAAAGTATCATATGTAATGAATGAATATAATGAAAACTATATGAAACTGTACAGAAAGGTCTGTGGGTTTGGAAATGTGGAGATTATTGGTGGCAAAAACATGGGATTTTTGATGGAATGGTTGGGAACTAAAACTTTAATGGGGATTCCAAAAAGAAAGGGAGTAGAGGAATAAGAAATTTCAATTTGAATCAATTTTTCAAAGAGGCTTACTCTGAAGTCAAACAGGTAGACCAAATCTGGGAGGCAAGGAAAAGAGAGGGCAGGAGCTTTTTTGATGGTGTCAACTTAAAATTAAGAGCCAGGATGAAAGGCAAAGGAGTGTTTATTTAGTATCAAAGAATTGCAATTCGAGGACCACAGACTCAGGTAAAGACCTAAATAGTGTTTCACTTGCAGGTAAAACCAGGGCAGTTTTATGCAGAAAGGGAAAGGGGTAATTACAGAAGTTGAAGGAAAGACGAAGTTTTTCTATGGGTGTTAGCAAGGTTTCTACAGGTGTTAAGTCATAGATTACTCTGGGTTATACATTAGTGGACTGCTGATTTTATCTTCAGAAAGTCCACAAGTCTCAGTCTTGTGACCAGGATATCTGCAGTCCCACTGATTTCTGAAACAATTGCTTAAAGCAAGCACTTGCTTTTTTAGCCAGTACAAAGGTTTGGCCCAGGGCAAACAAAGGCACATAAGGCAGTTTCTCTGCAATGGCAGCTCAGGCTTTATTTTAAAATGGCTCTAGTGATGCCAATTTTTTCACATTGTGAAAAAGATTTTATTTATTATTTATTTGTTTGTTTGTTTATTTATTTATTTATTTATTTATTTATTTATTTAAGGGTGTGAGGGAGATCTGGCTGCGACATCTGTCATCCCAATGATCGCCAGCGTTGATGCGGCTGATCTGGCTGGCTAGGCAGGTGTCCCCTTCCTCCCTCACCTCTCCTTGTGTTTCCCTCCTGAAGCTTTGCGCTGTGGTGAATGACCTTGCCCAATAGAGGAGAGGACCATTCTTCAGTCAAGGGTACAGGAGTAGCTGCGCTTCCCTGCTAGAATCTCCAAACAAGCTCTCCAGGTTCCTATATGTTTATTTGACAGAGAGAGAGAAATCATGCGCACACAAGCAGGGGGAGCAGTGGAGAGAGAGGGAGAAGCAGGCTGCTCAGGAGCAGAGATCCCAATGTGGGGCTCAATCCCAGGATTGTGGGATCATGACCTGAGCCAAAGGCAGACACTTAACTGACTGAGCCACCCAAGTGTCCCTGTTTTTGCTTTCTTAATGGGAGATATTGCAACATGTCTGTGTGCTGATGGCGACTAGTACAGTGAGTGATTAATGTGACTATTTTGGTATTGTATTAGCATCGTAACCATCTACCTAATTGTATTTATTTATTTATTTATTTATTTATTTATTTATTTATTTATTTTCTGTTTTAGAAAACAATGCTTCTCCATACAATGCACACCACTTGGTTAGAAGTCAGGCTGGTGGTAACTTGGATGCTGCAGAGCACAAACTAAAGGAATACAGAGTTGGGAATCAAAGGGAAAATAAACAAAACCCCCACCCAAATAATCAGAACATCAAAAAAGAAGCTATCCTGAAATATTTCTTAGGTATTTATTCCACTGAGAAGGTAATATTTTATCATTTGGATTCTTTTGGCTTGTAATGTGCCCCAAATTCTAAGAGAATTATTCCTTTATTTTTTAAAATAAGAGACAAATCAGAAGTGGTAGTTTTCTGAGATTTGAGGCATAAAGCAAGCAACTTTGCAACAGTCTAAGAGGTCATAGGAACAGCAAGACAAGCAGCTAGTGGGGATATCATAGCTGATATACTAACTATGAAGGAGGGGAGTGAGGTTCTTGTCTCATGGAGTCCAAGCATGAATCTCCAGGACAAAGGAGAGTGAGGAGAGCATAGAGTTTTATTAAGCAAGGGTACAGAAAAAGCTCTCAGTAGTGAGAGGGGTCATCCAGGATGCCACCAAGGGTTTTTATATCTGGCCTTTTATTAGAGTTTTACCAGGAACTTGCCAGTAGTTAGGTCAATGATCTGGAACTAGATAAGACGCTTATACATTGTGTGAGAGTCTTTATTTCTGTTTTCTGTGACATCTATAGATAGGTTTTGCTAGGTCTGGTTAATCTTTTTGTTAACTTTTTCGAGGCCTGATCATTTTTTTGTGGTTGTTTTCTATTTTCTGCGGTTACAATGTAATTATTAGAAAAACATTTGAACCCTAGCAGTTGGGATAGGACGTCTGGTTTTTCTTCCTTATCTTTTTTTTTTAAAGATTGATTTATTTATTTGAGAGACAGAGAAAGTGAGAGAGAGCATGAGAGGAGAGAAGGTTAGAGGAAGAAGCAGACTCCCCGTCGAGCTGGGAGCCCGATGTGGGACTCGATCCTGGAACTAAAGGATCATGACCTGAGCCAAAGGCAGCTGCTCAACCAACTGAGCCACCCAGGCGCCCTTCTTCTTTATCTTTATTTTTGTTCTCAATGTCTGTACCCCTGAAATACTCTCAGAGCCTAGGTGGGGCCCCTATTCTTTCCCTACTTGAAGTCCCATCCTTTCCCTATTCAGCTAGTGCCAATGGTAATGCAATAGTGACCCTGAGATCAAATAACATGCTGTGGAGTGCCTTCTAGGTGTCCTTTCACATTTAAGGAAATATTGAGCAATGCTTGTCAGGAAAATTAATTTGTTAACATAAGATGAATGTGGTTATAATTAAAATAACTGAGACCTTAAGCAACATGCTCTGCATGTGACCTATAAGTAATAATAATTTGGCCTTATTGTGTGGTCAGAATCTACTTTAAGAAAGTACTGAATACCCTTTGGATTAATAATTTTAAGCCTAGACTATTGTTTGTATTAATAGCACCAATTAAAATACATCACCTGTTAACATATGATGGCAGTCCGCTCAGGACTTCACTTCCATTATGCAACTCTCTACGGAAATATGGTGGTCATCAACAGGTGGTGTGATAGAGCACTGAAGCTTATAGAGCTCAAGCTTATAGAGCCCAAATTCCTACAGATATTAATGAAAACCCAAGATCTACAATTTGAGTCCTGTGGTCTGGTGGGAGAGCACAGAGAACACTCTCTTCCTATACTTTGCTCCTTCTCTACTAGAATTTGTGTGTGCCATTGGGAAAGGGAAAGGGTAAATAACTGAATCTCTTTTGCCTTTAGTTTCCTCATCTTTAATATGGGGGTGCTAATACCTATCTCCTGGGTTAGCATATAAATTCAAAAAAAACCTTTATGCAAAGTAGCTGACATATTTCCAACCACATACAATAGGTAGCATTGCCAGATAAAATACAGGATACCTAGTTAAATGTGAATTTCAGCTAAACAACAAATGATTCTTCTTCGTGTTAAATATGCCCCATAAATTTGCACAGGGCGTAATATACCAAAAGAATTAAATGACAGGTTGTTGAACTAAGCAGCAAATTCATATTTCATTGGGAGTTCTGTTTCTTGTTGTCTTGTTTCATTCTTGCTAAATCTGGTAACTCTAACTGCAAGTCAGATGGCCTCAGAAAGTGTTCTGAGTTGGAGCAGGGTTTGGCAAAAGCTGAGAAAGTTTCCGTAAAGGGCGAATTAAGTCAGTAGGAAAAACAGAAGGAAATACAGAACATTGTAGTGAGAGCTGGCCCTCAGAATTGTATCAGGCCAGCAGGGGTTGGAGAATCGGGCTCTCAAGGGATACCTTGCATTTCTTAAGTCCTGGCTACATTCCTCAAGATTAATTCTATGGGTGCCTGGGTGGCTCAGTTGGTTAAGTGACTGCCTCCGGCTCAGGTCATGATCCCGGAGTCCCGGGATCGAGTCCCATGTCGGACTCCCGGCTCTGCGGGAAGTCTGCTTCTCCCTCTGACCTTCTCTCCTCTCATTCTCAGTCTCTCTCTCTCTAATAAATAAATAAAATTTAAAAAAAAAAGATTAATTCTATGGCTAGACAGGACTCAGTTTGCAAGTTTAGGATTTAAGTGTCCTGAGCTGAGGTAATCAAAGATTAGCATCATAAGGGCAAAAGTTGATCTAAATATTAACAATAGAACAGAAATAAGGTTTTCTTCTTATTTATATCTCAGCCTGAATCTCCAGAGCTCTGAATATGCATTTTGAGTTTGTTTTATTGTTTATTTTTGAATCTTTTACTCTCCTTTTCCACCTAAGAAAAGATAACCTCTGGGAAATGAATGTTTCAAAAAATAATGCATTTTATTTATGAAGACTTTTTTTTGAAGACTTTTGAATCATATTAATGAACCCTGAAATAAAGAATGAGGGGAAAATAACATAAACCAGAAAACACATTATTTGCAGGATTTTCAAGCTAATTCTATTTATAACACTGAACTTTGCGATCTTAAATTTCATTTTCAAATTATATATTACTAAAAATAACAATTTACAACGCTCTGCTTACTTATAAATTTGTTATTAGAAATAAAGTATTCAGACCTTGTAATTATATAAAGGATTTTATTACAAAGTAAACATTGTGGAAGTCAAAGAAACCTAACAGTTATAGAAATGAATAAAATTCAAGGAAGTACAAGTCCTAATCTTGTCATCTCCATCAAATTTGGGTTCAGATATTCTATTACTTAGGCTTATAATAGACTGTAAATTAAGATTGGCTTTTTGATCTCTACTGAAATTATTACATGGAACCACATTAATTGTTTTATAACTTCTCTATTGAATTAAGTTCTTTTTCTACTACTAGTAGAATAGAGATCATTTATATGTAGTGAATAAATAATGTAACAGTGAAAAAAAATATTTAACTTTGAGACATTAAATTGAACATCATCTTTACAATTGGCCTTCCTTGTGTTAAGACATTTACAGAAAGTTGGCTTAAAACTTACAAATGTATTTATAGTGTCAAGTGACAAAAATGAAATAATTTAGTAACAAGTTTGATGTCCTTTATTGAAAGGAAAACAATCCATGGTTTGGGGAGTATATAGTTAGTGCTTATCAAGCAGTGGAGCATTCTTCCTCAGGGATGTTTGGGCAAGAGTGAGTTTTCTAGAGCTTTAGAAGCAAGACAAGGAGATGGGACTTACTGGGTGGGAATGCATATCCAACTTTATTTATTTATTTATTTATTGCATATCCAACTTTATGTAGAAAGATCAAGAAATGAAAGAAGTATCGTGCCAAGAGTTAGCATGGCATTTGGGGATCAGCTGACTGGATGTTTCTGGTCAAGTGGAGTACTTACAAGGACACAAAAATTATCTGAGTTTGTTCTGCTGACCTAGCACCCCAAGCAGAAACAACTCCCATTTGGGGCTTGGAAACTTAACTCAACGTTGTGTTTTAACTTCCTTTTCTTCTCCATTTTTTGGACTAAGGAAAGATTTTGTGTAAATAAGTGAATCTAAATGGTAGATCAATAATGGTTGAAACAGAATATGCTCTCAACCAGCTTTCAATGTGATTAAGTTAAAGATAATTATCTTTATTTGGTAAAGCAGTATTGACTTTACCAAATATTGGTATACATATTTATATGTACATATATACATATTTCTCATTGTGAACCTACTCTTGATACATAATCAGGTATCCACAAATGGAAAATAAGATGGAAAAATCAGAATTGATCTTCAATCTTTAGTGATTAGGAACTGAAAATTATTTACTTAATAAGGAAGAAAACTAGAAGAGATAAAAGATGATTGTAGTAAAATGATCAACACAAATATTTGATAATTCAATACCTAAAAGAATATAAAAATTATTTTAACATCAAAAAGAGTCTACCTACAAAGTATCTTTTTCTTATTTATCAACATGCTAAAGAGCCCTGATTGATCATAATTTTGCAGTTTGTATTGTTTCACAGTAGCTTCTCTATCATTTTTTATTATGGTAAAAAAACATTTTGAACCAAAACCCTGACGAAAAACATATGCAGAGGACCCTCACTGCAGTTGAGAATGAAAGTAAAGATTGTCTAGCAATTAGAGAATTGTGGCAATCTTATGACATTATGAAGGGCAGCCTATTCACAGTACCGTGTTTCTTTCTACGAAATATAAGTTAAACATTTTCGTCAGGAGAAAATACCACATTAGAGACAGTGTAAATAACTAGTAAACAAAAACGTATAGAAACATTCATGTAAAATATTTAATTTTCTTTTTATTTCTCTGGTCCTCTAGATTCTTTGAGTTATGAACATAATGTAAGCAATAAATTAAAAAGAAATAAAGATATTATAATCCACAAAATTAGAAATGCCTATCCAAACAGTTTAAAATTTGAACATGCTGTTTATTTGAAATTATAATAGTTTTATGGTTTTCCTATATCTAGCAGGTGAAATGAGTGTAACTAGATTATCATGTCAACAAGAGCAAATTAACAACTAAAACTTAAGCATAGAATATAAATGATGATAAATATGTTTGTATTTTAAGATTTGTAGTAGAACAACAAAAAGGTAAAAGACTTATTAGATCCAACTTTTATCCCATTATGGATTCATATCTAAGAAATCTTTGGATGAGGATATTATAGTATTTTTTTCTTTTCAAACCTTTTAACTATTCTAAAATTGTATATTTCAGATGTGGTACCAAAGCATTAAAAATGGATAAAGACCAAGATTATTTATTTATATAAATTTCTGTTCGTTCTTAGTAAATTGAGATGGTCACTTATTTGTTCTTGAAGGTCAGTATTCACAGAGACTTCAGGGTCCAGCCTGAACACACTCTGAACTCTTGAACCATTACATTAAAAAGCATTAATAGAGAATGAATGAAAAGGAGAAGAAAGGAAATAAATGAAAAGAAAAGAGGAAATGTTATCAGGTTTCTAGCTCTGGACTCAGTGCTTTCACATATTAACCCACTTAATTTCTATCACAAATTGGCTAAGATGTTATTATCTCTACTAATTAAATGAAGAGGTAAGGTAAGTTAAGTTGGGCAAAGTCAAATGGCTGAATATGATTTGAAATGAGAAACTTACAGAAGATATTCTGACACCAAAGGTCATTTCTTTCCACTAGATCACTTAAACATCTTGTCATTATAGATTTTACTATTTTAACTATTATCTCCCTTTTTAAAATATTTTTTTTATTTATTTATTTGACAGAGAGAGATCACAAGTAGGCAGAGGCAGGCAGAGAGGGAGAAGCAGGCTCCCCCCTGAGCAGAGAGCCTGATGTGGGGCTAACCCCAGGACCCTGAGATCATGACCTGAGCCAAAGGCAGAGGCTTTAACCCAGGCGCCCCTTAACTATTATCTTCTAATCCCCATTTTGGTCAGTACTTAGTCATAATTCCAGGCTGAGACTGGAACTCCATGCAATAGGAAGGTAAAACAAGGGCACCTGGGTGGCTCAGTCAGTTAAGCATCTGCCTTCTGATCGGGTCATGATCCCTGGGTCCTGGGATCAAGTCCCAAGTCAGGTTCTACTCAGCAGGCTTCTCCTTCTCCCTCTGTGTGTTCACTCTTTCTCTCTCTTGCTTTCTCAAATAAATAAGTAAAGTCTTAAAAAAAAAAGGAAGGTAAAACAATAGCTATCCATGTACCCTCCCATTGTGCTGAGGAAATAATGTCTAAATTATCAGACTAAATTGTCTTTACTTCAAATTTACAAATTAATATTTTAATGCTAAAAACAGAAATCCAAAAAGGGAATTTTTGAAGAGCAAATCAAATTAATTTCTTTAGTCAGTTAGGGTTTTGTTTTGTTTTGTTTTTGGTAGGTGTGGAGAATTCAGTTATTCCTAAAATATTACCATTGTCAGTTCTTGCAGAGTCTTCTCTCATGTCAGTAAAATTATTTTATTATTTTTCCCCTTATGCCACATTCTTGAATCTCCCCCCCCCCCCGTCTCGAGCACACTAAGGCTCACACACAAGTTGTGTCTTTCCACAGTGTCAGCTTTATTCAATCATAAAGCAAAGTTAATCACAATTATAAAGCAGGTTCAGGATTGCAAGTTCAATGACTTTTCACCATGTCATTAAACTTGGCTTTTTACACAGCACACAGAGCAGTAAGACAAACACACAACCAACAAGATAACAGAAGGGTGCAGGAAGTTAACAAACCAAAGACAAAATCAGTCTGTGGGTGTGCAGCTGAGATAAGGCTTCAGTCTAGGTCAGGATCAGCTCTGGGCACCTGCTGTTTCTTGTTCAAGCAGTAAAGAATCACAGCTCTATTCAGGGATCAATGGGGCAGAGCCTTTCACCAGAGATGCCTTTTTTAAGTGGTCAGACATAGAGAGGCACATCTGAAGAGTCAGACTGCTGCCAAAATCCTCCCAGTTTTAAAGGGATTTAATCGATCTTGGGCCCCTACTGACCTCCTGGTTCTGCTTGTCACCAGTGCTGGGGTGTCAGCTAACTTTGGTCCCGGTGATGTTGTTTAACTGCCGTAACTTCAACTGCTTGCATCA
Organism: Nasua narica; assembly: GCA_028533885.1. Classification (NCBI taxonomy): domain Eukaryota; kingdom Metazoa; phylum Chordata; class Mammalia; order Carnivora; family Procyonidae; genus Nasua; species Nasua narica. The sequence goes on along the minus strand of CM052799.1, from coordinate 106,655,947 downwards.
TCGCCTGAAACAGGCTCCTGCTTGACAGGGGAGACTCCATTTTGCTCTGCCCCCACACACTTACACTCTGCATGTTTGCACAAGGTGGAGCATCTGTTCATGAATATGTAGGTAAACACATCTTCACTTTTGTTTCAGACTATTGTCCTTTGGTATTAGATGAAAATTTAGTTAAAATAATTAGACCTCCACCTGCGTATGCAGAGTCGTTTCTCATTTCACCTTTTCTGTGGGGATTGTAAGTGCGTATTAAATGGAGAGCTAAATCTCTCAACTTTAGATTCATTTGCAATTTGGATCTTCCACTTTTGAGCAAGACCCTTTCATTTCTTGAGTTGCTATATTCTATTAATTAACATTTAACATTGCTGCTGTTATCATGACTTTTTTTTAAATAATGATTTATGGTATCTATTTTAGTTATCAGTTGTTTAGCTTTACTTTTATCATCACTATGAAATAAATGTCAATTTAACTTATAGCTCTTAAGTAAAATGTTTTGTTTTTTCAAAAAAAGGGGTACTCACTAACTGCATGTTTTAATGCTTTAACACTGAGTTAGATGTTTCTATTCTTCGAAAAGTTTCCCCTTTTATCTTCTGATCTTGCCACAGTCTGTCCTTTGAGATAAGAGCTTCATACCGGTTCTTCTTTTAATGGCATGCGAAACAGCAAAACTTTTTAAAAGAGATAAAAAGAATAAAAGCTCACTTCAAATAGTAGCAAGAAAACCAATACCTAACAACCTACTGTCAATATCAAGTGGAGGAACTTGATTCTCTGAATGGCCACCCAGGAAGAGCTGATGACACCATGCATCTGTAGTCCTGGTGGCTAGTGCTATTTGTCCCACTTTCACAGCCTGGCCTTGAGACTGGAAAACCAGCAACAAAATAACACACCCAAAGAGCAAATGGAAACAGATGTTATAAGGTGAGAAAGCTACATAAAGTATAGAGAGAATCCTTCAAAATACAACATTAGCACACAAATAAAGGCAGTGTAAGTACTAGGAATCTGCACACTTCCAAGGCACTAAATATATTAAGATTTTTGAGTGGAAGCATAGGCTTCCCAGTAGGGACAATATGGAAAACTTTCATAAACATTAGCTCTGTGAATTGGAATCGGCTGCTGGAAAATCACAACTTGAGCAGAAAAATATTATCCTTAACTCATACTGAGTGTAACTATAGATAATAAAATTATTATTACCAAGGTTTTATTTTTAATAATTCAGTATGCAAGAATATAGCCTACCTGAAGCTTACTATTTTTGTCTCCAAAATAAATATCAACTTCTATAAGTGATGTGAAATAGAGATTTTTTCATAATCATGTAATACAATGGCTATCATATAGTAAGCATGAATAAGAACAGTAATTTTTGGGCGCCTGGGTGGCGCAGTTGGTTAAGCAACTGCCTTCGGCTCAGGTCATGATACCGGAGTCCCGGGATCGAGTCCCACATCGGGCTCCCAGCTCCATGGGGAGTCCGCTTCTCACTCTGACCTTCTCCCTTCTCCCTTCTCATGCTCTCTCTCACTCTCTCTCTTTCCTAATAAATAAATAAATAAATAAAATCTTTAAAAAAAAAAGAACAGTAATTTTTAATATTATTGATAATCATAAATACAAGCGCTATCCAAGGAATTTGTAAAACTCTACTGACTTCTTTAAAATACCAAATACAGGCATTTTCCAATAAATTATGATGATAAAAGAATACTTAGCTTAGTAGTACTTTTTTTAAAAGATTTTATTTATTTATTTATTTGCTTGTTTGTTTGTTTTTATTTGATGGAGAGAAAGAGAGAGCACAAGCAGGCAGAGTAGCTGGCAGAGGGAGAGAGAGAAGTAGGCTCCCTGCTGAGTAAGAAGCTTGACACAGGGCTCAATTCCATGACCCTGGGATCATGACCTGAGCCAAAAGCAGTTGCTTAACCAACTGAGCCACCCAGGCGCCCCTATATTTATTTATTTGAGAGGGAGAGAGAGGGAGAGCAAGAACAAGGAGAAGGAGAAGCAAACTTCCCGCTAAGCAGGGAGCCTGATGTCTCAGTCTCAGGACTCTGGGATCATGACCCAAGCTGAAGGCAGACACTTAACCAACTGCACCAACAGGCACCCCCACTTTTTTTTTAAACTTAACAGTTCAGGAAATTTAACTAAGCCCCATGTTCTACTGGACATGCTTAAAGTCAACTCTTACTATTATAAGTTTGATAATCATAAAAATGATGTCACTTTCCTTAGGGAACTTGTATTAATATTAACATATTATGTATTTTATTTTGGAAGGTACTGTAATATAAAAGTATGCTGTGCTTGGATTATAAAAATGCATGGTAATATGGATGAGATAATTTGAGGAAAATATACCTAACAAATATTGGCCATATATATTCTTACTAAACATGCCAAATATGAGCATTCGATCTAAACAGTTATGCATGTGTGATTATATAGATACATACATAATGAGAAGTAAGATATTTATTTTATTTTATTTAAATTTGATTAACATATAATGTATTATTAGTTTCAGATGTAGGGAAGTAACATATTTTAAAGCATCTTGAATGGCAAAAAAAAAATCTTTAAAATCTACTCATTCGTCCTTATGTTCTTATTATATAACGACAACAACAAAAACTTGAAAAATGTCCTATATTTAATTGTATTTAGTGTGCAGCACAAGAGAGCCATGAATATTCAAATTTGGCAACAGTGTGGTCTTGACCTAAAAGTTGAAAAAAAATTCAAAGTTTTTTTATTAGAATTCACATAGAAATTGGGTTTAGTTATTTTTTGTACGTATTTTCAGTTATATGGGCTTAATGTTATCCATCCACCTCCCCAAATAGACTACTTAAAATGATAGTTGTTTCTATAAGATTACAGTGTTCTAGTCACACTATTCTTCTCTAATTTAATGACTGAGTTTTGCATACTCAATCAACATAGTCATGGGAAGAACCCAGTTTGGTTCTTAAAATAGTCAGAACAATATTTCATCCGTTTGACTATTATTCCGGCAGATTAAAATAAACTACATATCATTATTGTCATGATATGATTATATCATTATTTGGACATCTGGTTCCAGTCCCTTTCTGCTTCATGCAATATTACGAACAAAACATTATGATTATAAAAAACCAAATATTTTATATTAAATTTAACCCCACATCTCTATAATATTTTATAATTTTATTCATTAAAAAAACTATTGAGTACTAATTATAAGCCAGGCACCATGCTAAATGCAGTAGAGTCAGTAGAAATACATGGTAGAAACAAATGCAGTCCTACCATCGAGGAAGTACCATGTACTGCTGAAAGACAGCAGCAAATAGCAATTTACCATGCCCAGTGATAAAAGCTACACCATGAATGAAAAATAGACCTCTGCGGAATATAACTTACAAGAACCTCGAGTCAGTCCTAGGGTCTTATGGAAACCTTTCTCAAGGAGATAGTCCTTTGGGAAGATGAAATAGTCTTTGCAAGGACCCAAAGGTGATAGAGCGAGCAAGAGAAAATAAGAAGGCAAGCAGGTGTAGGAAGACATGAGTCTGGAGAGACATACAGAAACCAGTTCATAAATGTGTCAACCCTACTAGTTTGGGATTATATCAGAAGCGTGCTATGTGGAAACCTTTTGTTTTTTTGCTTCTTTGTTTAAGTCTGGGTAGACTACTGTTAAATTAGCATTTTAGTAAGATCATCCTGTCTACAGGGGAAAGGATGGTCTAGAGGTAAGTAAGAAAGGTGACGGGGAATATGATTTGGAGATGTGTTTCAATTGTCCAGGGCAGCAATAATAAGCCTTGATTAGAAAGGTTCTGTTGAGAATGAAAAGATTAGCCAGATGCTGGATTTGAGAGATTCAGTGGATATAAGTCTTAGATATAAAAACTTATTAGAGAAGTATATTATATACTATATAGTATATAATATATATATATATTATATAGAGACATATTAGAGAAGAAGAAATCAGTGACTGATTACCCAGTTTTCTAACTTGACTAGCCAGGATCTCTTCCTGAGTCAGGTACATGTGGATGACAGGGTTAAATTGATTTCAGTCCTTCATACATTGAGTTAGTGCCTATGAAACACCCAAGGGGGAGTGCCTGGGAGGCTCAGTGGGTTAAAGCCTCTGCCTTCAGCTCAGGTTATGATCCCAGGGTCCTGGGATCGAGCCCTGTATCAAGCTCTCTGCTCAGCAGGGAGCCTGCTTCCCCCTCCTCTCCTCTCTCTGCCTGCCTCTCTGCCTACTTGTGATCTCTTTCTCTGTCAAATAAATAAATAAAATCTAAAAAAAAAAAAAGAAACAATTTGTCTTTTAAAAAAAAAGAAACACCCGAGGGAATAAGTTGATATTACTTTGATATAAATAGTAATTTAATCAACTAAATTGGGTGTGATTACTAAGATATTTTATGTACAATGAGAACCTAACATGTCTATACTACTTGACAATGACCGATGTAAGGGAGGATGAAAAGGAAAAGGAACTAAAATTCAGAATAGGAAGGAGTGGCCAGAAAATTAGAAGGAAAAAAGAAAATAAGAAATTTATGGTGTTTCTAAAGGCAGTGGAAGTAAATTTCTTAAAAAGAAAGGTAAAAAATTAGCAAAATAAGCACCAAAAAGTGACCTTTATATTTAATAATCTAGGTCATTGGTGCCATTTATCTGTGCCATATCTTAGATCTTCCAGATTCACATGAAGAGAGATAAATGTCTCTTCTTCTGCCTATACATATATGAATGTGCAAGTGTTAAATATTCAAAATATGTAACAAAACATCTTATATCGCTATGAAATAATCTTGTGTTTAAAATCCTTTTGGAAATGTATTTGTGTGTCTTTAATAACCTATACTGAAATATGAACTAACCAAATTTCCACTTTTTCTAAGCTTCCATACCCTCCAACTGTCTCTTCTGGGATTCCCAGTCTGGCAACAAATTCATTACAGTTTCAGTTTTTAAACATTTCCTTCATTCTTTGGCATTAACTGATATCTGACTGATCCTGAAGATTCTATTTTATCTTCAGCCCATTCAGGTGATGGCTGTCTTTATTCCAGTATTCATGTACCATAGAGTTGTAGAAATATCTACCTAAGTGCTCATCACCATTTCCAAAACATCGTTCCTCCCACTTCCTTCAGAATAATTAAACTCTGAAGCAAATTCTGTGAAACACTGTCAGACTATGCTACCCACTCCCCATTCTTGCTGTATCATCTGCTTAAATCCTAGTGAATCCAACTTAGTCACCAGAGATTTCTAGCATCTAGCGTAATTGCCCTCTCTCTACCATAAATCACATGAACATTTTTAATTATTTCAGTGTTCATAACAATAATCCATCCAATGCTTAGACTCCTTTCAATCTTTCTCACCTGCAGGAACCACAGTATTATTTATGTCTAAATATACAATTGCAACCAAACAGTTTAATCTAACACACACACACACACAGAACACACACACACACACACACTGGGCTAATAAATTCAAGACTTTAAACTCAAGATCTTTAATGTTACCTGGTATTAAATGTCACTAGCCAATTTATTTCTTCAGCTTTTCTAGAGAATATTTATATTTTCTCACTCTTCAAAGCTTAAAAATTTCACTTCCTATCATACTTTCAGTTATAAACTTGAATTTTACACACACACACACACACGCACACATACACAAACCCAGACTCAGCTCACCAAATCAATCAACCTATCAGAATTCATGCCTATGTACCCTTCTTTCCTTCTTCTGTAGTTAACATTCTGTCTCCCGTTCTTACCATGGGTGGGATTCTGGAGAGCCCGTCCACTCATGACGATGCAAGAACCCAGCTCTTAAGATCATTTTCCTTCTCTCTTTCATCATCATTTATTTCTCTATATATCATTCCCATTATTTTATTAATATATATCTCTCATCTTAAAAAAAGACTTTACATTGTTCAATAACTACTTTCTCATTTTCCTATTCTTTTTGACATAAAGTTCTCTAAATGAGTACTCTCTAGCAATTGCCTACTTTTCTTCTCTGATTGTATGTTTAAACTATTCCATTACCCCAGTCACCTCAAATTGACTGATCTCATAATGGTCAGTAAATTATGTAATCATTTCTCACTCTTCTTGCCTAACCTGTCACCAGTGTTTGACCTTTCTACAGTCTCTCCTCCTGGAAGCACCTCCTCTAGTTAGGTCCTCTGAAACCAGCCATGGCCAGGCTTTGTCTAGCCTTTCCAAATCTACTTTCATCCCTTTTGTTGTTTCTTCTTTTCTTACCTCTGTGTTGTAGCATTCCCAAACTTAGTCCTTGGACATATTCTCTTTTCTGTACATTTTCATCCCATAGGTGATCCTATCCAGTTTTATCCCTTTAACTATCACCATATACCAATGACTTCCAAAGGTGTATCTGCACCCCAGACCTCTCCCTGAATCCCTGGACCTTATGATGTATCTGTTTAGGTATTTAGTAATATCATAAATTAAATAGCCATAATTTTCTTGTAATATTCTCCTCATAGGCTTTCTCGTCTTGGTTAAGAACAACTCCATCCTTTCCTTTGCCTAAGCCCCAAATCTCAGACTCAGTGCTGCTGTCTCCCTTTTTATCCTTCCCCACATCCAGTGTTGGTAAATTCTATCAACTTGACCTTTAAGAATATAACCAAGCCAGACTTCTCTTGAAGAGTATATGTTATTTATAATGACTAATGCTCATTGAATATCTTTGAACCTAAAATAGCCATAAAGAGAGCCTGGGAATTCAGTGATTTTAAGAAATTATTGTTAAATTTATTAGGTATGATGGTGTTGTTTTGGCTAAGTAGAAATGTGTCCATTTCAGGGAGAAAGAGAGGCATATTGAATTGTTTAGGTGAAGAATGTAGTGTCTGTACCACAACATAAAACAAATGGAGGGAGTTTAGGACTCTTGACTGCTTCATTGCTATGTCTTTGGCTCAGACCACCATCATCTCCACATGTATTTTTTCTCTAGCTTTCTGCCTGGTGTTTGTTTTCTTGTGTTCACTCCACCTTCATCTGTTCTCAGCATGGCGTCTCTATTCCACACCTTGCTGTTTCCTCTGTTTCTTGAACAGATGGGGCATACTGGATACATTTATCCTCCGAACATTCACAGAGCTCTTCCTCACTGATCTCTTTGCCTCCTTCTCCAGATATTTGCATAAATATATCCTTCATTTTCTTCAGGTCATTGAAAAGTTATGGGAGCCTTTCCTGGCTGTCTTAATACGTCCTCAATTTTCTATGCATTTAACATTTTCCTTCTCTACATGTTTGTCCTTTTAACATGTATTATTTAGCAGATTGATCTTATTCATCATCTTGCTCTCCTACCAATATATAAGACAGAAAAATGGAGTTTATTTTTATTTTCCTCAGAACTGTATATCCACTACCTGTAACTTTACTGGGCACATAATAGATACCTAGTCAATGACCAATCATTCAATAAGTGAGTAAAGAAGTAATTGAATGGATTCTTCTCAACTTCACTAGCACTAAAGCTCTCCAGAGCTTAGTTTCAGATACAAGCCTGTTCTCTACCACCGAAGTACCTTTTCTGGTTTACTACAATAGCCAGTCTCTGGTCCCTCTGTTGACTTTTTATAGTTTATTCTCCTTCTTTATAGTTGCAGTTATCTTTTCAAAATGTTAGCCAGATCTTGTCACTGCTTAGATAATAGCTCTCTAGTGATTTCTTCTTTTATCTTGAATAAAATCTAAATTTCTTATAATTATCTAAAAGGGCCTGTATGACATGTTCTTTGGCTATCTATACTACGATTCTCTCCCTGCTTACTATGCTCCAGCCAAACTTGTGGTCCTCTTGAGATCCCTTATTAAAAATGTATGGATAAACAGGCTCTGAGAAGTTGAATAACATCATGCAAATTCAAGCCTTTTTTAGTAGCAGACTCTGGTTTCCCAGCTTGTGATTTCAAACCATGCATTATGTGGCCCCTGGGGTGTAATGTGATACTGGGAGCACGTTTGGGACATTAACTTAATCTGAGAACACAAAGAGTGCCATTGCGGAGGTTAAATGTGGTGTGGTCCCATAATGCTGAAGGAAAAGCAGAATGATAAATGCAGGAGCAAATGCAGTGGCGGGGATTTCCTGGCTAGAGTCCAGCAAGGTGTTGTGGATGAAAGAAGGTGGAGAGAGACATATGAGTTCATCATGTACGAGCATAGTTAAAACTGAGAATGGATATGTTTGTTAAGGGAGTGGATGGAGGCAGAAAGAAAATTTGAGTCAAAAGTTATCCCTTGCAAGTCCAGAACCAAATAGCAGTCTGATTTTTAATTTATTGCAAACATTTGAATAACAAGGTTTTACTTGCCTCTGAAATACTGGATCACAATGACTATGACTGTAAAGATAGAGAAGAGGACATATACCTTGATCAAAATCTCTAGGTGAGCAAGTGCAATTTTGAAAAGCTCTGCAAATAAATCTGAACAACCCCTAAATAAATGTGTCTCCTTATCACTACCGTTTTCTCCTCTCTTATTTCTCTTCCATTAAGAATCACTGCTTTATAGCATAACAAACAGAAACACACCTAAAATATTTTTTCAAGTTACACAGACAAAATGCAGGTTAATATAAAGAGAAAATGATGATAGTAGCAAAAAAGACATAGCACAAAAATATGTATTTAAATTAAAAACAATGTCATGGGTGTGCCTAGGTGGCTCAGCCAATTAAGCATCCAACTCCTGATTTAGGGTGAGGTCATGATCTCAGGGTCCTGAGATTGAGCTGTCAGGTTCCATGCTTAGCAGGGTTCTTTCTCCATTCTCCTCTCCACCCCCACGCTTGGTTTCAATGTCTGACTCTCTAAATAACTAAATAAATCTTAAAAAAAAAAGTGCTGTAATGGATAACATTCTCATCAATGTGCAAATACGATAAATTACTGGTAAATGCACGTCTGAAGGCATGTGTTTTCTAAAAAAAAAAGTTGGAATGAAGATTTTTTTAATTACAAGTATATTTGAAAGATGAAACACTATTTCATTTTCATTACTTTTTAATTTTAAAAATATTAAAATAAATCACATTAAAAGTTGAAAATCTAAACACACACTGAACTGTGCATTTCTTGGTTTTTCTCTCCCCTTCAACAAAGAATAACCTTGCTTTGTTGTTGAACTTCCAGCTAACTATAATGGATCAGAAAGAACATGAACGTGGCCATTAGAGGAAGATACAGTTGATGCTGAAGTTCATGTTTACCATATAGTTTCCACGGTGATTCTTTCCTTTGGGTCTCTATTTCCCTGATAAGCCTACCTCACATCTTTGTTGGGAAAACTTGTCCAGTGAGTCATACAGTCCTACGTATTCTACTGTGGAAAGCCTGAAAGAAACAGCCAGAATGGTTTTGGTGGTTGTAGAACAGTGTTGTTATCTTTACTGTTGCTATTTGTAACCGCTTCAGCAACACCCATGCATTTATTAAATATTTTATCAAGACCCTGGTATGACTCTAAGCATTCTGCATAGATATTTCATGCATTCTTTACAACTAATCTATGTAAAATGCATTAATATCCTTATTTTACAAATAAATTGATGAATAGAGAGTTAAGGCAAATTGCCCAAGGTCACATAGCCAATAACATTTTTCATAAACACTTTTTCTACCTCATTTCTTATACTAAAATTGTTTCTAAATTATGGTACCTGAAATAGCAGTTTAGAAAACTTTCAACTGTGAGATAAATATATTGTTGGCAGGAATACTCCTTATCTCCCTTATGTAGCTACTATTTCTATATACAAAATAAACTTTTATCCCACCTCTCAGATTAAGGACATTTTAGGATTTCTAATTTCAAATATATATATTTTTAAATTTTATATATTTCATGACATAGTTATTTCATATTTATACATTGACATAAAATGTTAAGAATATATCTGATCATAACAAGATAATTATTTCTGTAGCTTTTATCAGAAAACAGCATACAATTTAATATAAAAAATATTTGTAATTCTTTAGCATTGCCTCAGATATTTTTGCATAAAATTCATGAAAAAGTGTCCAAAGAACAACTCCTTTATATTTACAAGTTATTAAATCATACTAGCCAGTAAAACATAACTATATTTTTTAGCTTTTATTATGGTACATCTGCTTTGAATAAAAGAAGTAAAATCCTGTGACTGACTTGGCTGCAATTTGCAAGTCATTCAGAAATTACATTCATCATCGTCACTAAGGAAGAGTGTGGAAGGAATTGCTTGAGCTGCATTTAGCATCTATGACAACTGCACAGTCCACTCTGTTCATCCTCCTCACATTTCCTTTCCTAAGAAAAGGCAAGAAACTGTAGCCAAGAAGCAACATAACGTAAGGTTTGCTTTCAATATCCTTCAGCTCACCTCAAACTCTCTCTATGATTCAATAGTCAGTTCTGAATTAGTACATGCTTTTCAAAGATGTCTGGTTGTATTACTTGCCTTTCTTCATAGACAATATTACTATCTGAATTTTAAATATCTATTACCTTGTTTATATATTGTCTATTTCCACAAATTAAAATGGATCTCTGTGATTGCAGAACTTCTCAGTCCTATTCACTGATCTCTGTGATCACAGACCTTCTCATTTCTACTCAATGCTATATCCACTGTCCAGAGACGAGTTCCCAGTACAAACTGGCAAACAAATTCAAAATAAATAACAATCAGCTTCCTGAAAATAAAATTAGTTTGATATTATATTGTGGATTAAAAAAATTCAACAGAACACTATCATGTGATACATCTATGATTAAGAATAACTTCACTGTCTCACAAGTGAAGAGGTTATGCTTAGTCTGGAGGAAAAAAAAGTGTTTGTGGAGGGGGGCAGGTGTATCTGGCTTCAAGTAAAACAAAATGTGTCATAAAAGAGAGTTTAGATATATTCTATGTGGGCACAAAGCAAAGAATCTTTGGGTAAAATTCATACAGGGACCGTTTTTAACTTAGTATTAAAAAAAGAAAAAAAAAAAAAACAAATTTCTCTTTGAGAAAGAATAAAAAACAACCCCAGTGCCTGGAATTGTAGTAGGGGCTGAATACAAGTCTGTTCTATCAAGTAGGGTTACTAGTAATAAAGTTGTCAGGGGTTAGAATGACCTTCTCCAGAATGTGAGACACATCCCATTATGGAAAGTGCTCTATGCAGATATTTTAGAGAAAATGAAACAGTACATAGAAGATTAGATATCATTATTTCAAGAAATCTTTAACTTTATTTATCTTTGAGTAAAAAATTAAAAATTATTTAAGTAATAGAAAAGTTAGAAAAAATATCCAAAAAAGTTAATCTAAAAATAGAAAATCATTGATTATAAAACAGTTCCAGATCTACATTAATAAATAATAAAATATAATACTTTAATGAGAAATAATTGAAGGCTGAAATAGGGCAACATAAATGGAATGGAAATAACAATGGAAACATAATGGAAACATAACATAATGGAAACATAATGGAAATAACATAATGGAAAAAATGGTTAGGATCATTTTGAATTTACTAATTATTGGTCAAATAATATAATAGAAAAATTATTGAAAAATAACATCATATTTTATATGGTAGGTAGCAAATAGGTATTTACTGTTATCTCTGATAAGTTATCAGTTATATCTGATAGATTTACTATCACTTAGATCAAAGGTTTTCATCTTTCATTAAAATGAAATAAGATTATTTTGTATAGATAACTATTTTAATGATTAGAAATTCAATATGCTTGGGTACTTACTTTGGAAAATTCATTAAGCATCATTTAAAGCTCTGTATATATGCATATTGCAATAAAACATACTCAAATTATTTGTCGTTCTGACAGTTTTCTCCAAAAATAATATTAATTACTGTCCATGTACCTTAATGTAGTACATTTGTTTCTTTTAATTTTTCCTAGAAAAAAATGCCCATAAATATGTAACTAAAATCACATATACATAGATTATTTTTAATTTTATTTTGCAATGTATTCATCATATTAGCTATATCTTTCTTTGCACATTAAAAAATTATTTATGTGTATACACATAAAATTATACTAAGTTCCAATATAATCAATTTAATGGTTTACTCATTTAAGCAAGGTCTGGTAGGTAAAACCTTTACCAAGTAGCTTTACTGAGCACTGACTGTATTAGGCTATGAAAATGAACAGTCATGTTCTCTGCTCTCACAGAGATTTTCAGTCTAATGGAGGTGATTACTCAAATGTAGGGACCTCCAGTGAATAGTGATATAAAGAAAATAACTTTGAATTCAAGAATTATTTGATATGCTCAAACTACCCATTAAGGGAAAAAATTACAATAATTACGATTTTGTATAATTTTCTTACAGCATTTGATTTCCCAAGTCCCTTCTAATGTTTAAGTGTTCCCTTAAAATTAAGCTATTTTAAGACTTATATATGCTACTACAAAACTAAGTTTCCAGGACTTTTTCTTGGCATTTCCTAGGCTTAATCCTGAAACTGTGGGCTTGCTGCCATTAACTTTATGGCAGAGACTAGAGCAAACCAACATGAGCAAACTGGTAGAACTTGTAACACTCAAAAGAGAACCCAATTTGTTTCAAGTCTGGGATTACTTTCTATCCATAATTAATGCTAAGTCTTCCCTTTATTAAAATACGTGCTCTAGTGCCATTATGTGAAAGTGCCTTTGAACTTTCTACAGACCTTTGGACCACAGCCTCTCTGGGAAATCATGTGAGTTATCCAAATGATAGCAGTTGCCCTAGTGTCACTAGAAAAATAGGTACCTATTTTTGTCCAAGTATTTGGACACTTTCGCAAAGTGTCCAAGTGCATTTTGACACTTGGAAATTATGCAAGATATCTGGGTGCACTTGCCAAGCTAATAAAAAAGAAGAATGAAACGAAGGAAAGTGGGGAGAATGGAGGAAGAACCCATTTCTTCTTCTCTCTAAGCTTCTTCACAGTGGAAGAAACAATCAACAAAACTAAAAGGCAATGTGCAGAATGGGAGAAGATATTTACAAAAGACATATCTGATAAAGGGTTACCACCCAAAATATACAAAGAACTTACCAAACTCAACACCCAAACATGAATAATCCAATTAAAAATGGGCAGAGGACATGAACAGACATTTCTCCAAAGAAGACATACAGATGGCTAAGAGACACATGAAAAGATATTCAATATCACTGATCGTCAGGGAAATACAAATCAGAACTACCATGAGATAATTACTTCACACCTGTTGGAATGGCTAAAATCAACAACACACTAAACAACAGGTGTTGGTGAGTATGTGGAGAAAAGGGAACCATCTTACATTGTTGGTGGGAATGCAAACTGTTGCAGCCACTCCAGAAAACAGTATGGAAGTTCCTCAAAAAATTAAAAATAGAACTACCCTATGATCCAACAATTGCACTAGTAGGTATTTACTCAAAGGTTATAAAAATAGTGATTCAAAGGGGCACAGACACCCCAATGTTTACAGCAGCATGATCAACAATAGCAAATTACAGAGAGAGCCCAAATATCCATCGACCAATGAGTGGATAAGGAAGAGGCATTGTATCCATATAATGGAATATTACTCAGCCATAAAGAAATAATGACTTCTTGTCATTTGCAACAACATGGGTGTAGCTAGAAATTATTATGTTAAGGAATAAGTCAGACAGAGAAAGACAAATAACATATGATATCAGTCATATATGGAATTTAAGAAGCAAACAAATGGGGAAAAAGAGAGAGAGAGGGAGGGAGACAAACCAAGAAACAGACCTAACCATAGAGAACAAACTGATAGTTTCCAGAGGGGAAGAAGGGCTGGGGGATGGGTAAATAGTTGACGTGGGTTAAGAAGGACACTTGCTATAATGAGCACTAGGTGATATAGGCAAGTTTTGAATCACCATATTGTGCATCTGAAATGAATATTACCCTACATCTTAACTAACTAGAATTTAAATAAAATTTTTAAAAATGCTCAATAAATAAATAAGTAAATAAATATATCAGCCTAGGATTCAGCCCAATTCATTTTCTGGAGAGCTGGAGGAAGCTAAACATTGCCTGTGATTCCGCTTTAACTCCAGATAACTAAGCAATTCCTTCTGTCCAAACAACGCAGAGGACAGAAGAAAGAATAACCTTCCAGACCGTGAAAGCTTTGTTCATCCATCATACCATATTTTGCCAGGATAGTAAAAATCTTAGAGATCTTGTTTGGCAAACTTTTGCCCTTTCAGTTGATGAACAACTGAAAATGAGCAGTGCAACTCAATAAATGGCAACTGGGCATTGGGAACCAATTTATTTGCATGACTCTATCCAATTATTTCAGTGAAGGATTTAAGATAGTGGGTTAAGTCCAATAACCACTTTGAAATACTAAGTGAGATGTAAAAATTCTTACAAAACAGAAGATATGCTTTAAAGTGGGCATCTTCTTCCTAGTTATAAATTTAGAAAAAGAATACTACATCTCAGCAAAGGTGAAAATGTGTAGGAAAATTTAGATTTGGATTAAAAGGAGAAACATATTTGTGTGTATTTGAGACATTTTTTATGTCATCCCCTTTTTTTTTTCCTTAAATATGATTGAGTTCAACAACACTGATGGATAACGATTGATAACCAATGCCAAGTTCTTTGTTAGGGTTAGTTAAAAAAAAAAAGAAGAAGTTTCTACAAGGTTCCTGACACTAGGGAGCACTCAAGAAGTCTCCCTTTAGGGGCACCTGGGTGGCTCAGTGGATTAAAGCCTCTGCCTTCAGTTTAGGTCATGATCTCAGGGTCCTGGGATTGAGCCCCTCATCGGGCTTTCCACTTAGTGGGGAGCCTGCTTTCCCCTCTCTCTCTCTGCTTGCCTCTCTGCCTACTTGTGATCTCTCTCTCTCTCTCTCTCTGTCAAATAAATAAATAAATAATCTTAAAAAAAAAAAAAAGAAGTCTCCCTTTATCTGCAACATTCAGCAGCTTGACTTTTTAGGATCATCATGTTACTTTCCTACTTGCCAGGCATCCACTTTCATAGCACATATCTAGTTGTATTAGATCATAATTGGTCTTTGCTTATTGCCAGGGCTGAAACCTCAGCCCATCTTCTGCATACCTTCAGTTACAACAGTTGTTATTTTCCAAGTTAGAAGATGACCTGCTACTAAACATATCCCATTTCCTAATAGTATTTATTTAACCGAAATATAATCTGTTCCTTTTTATTAATGCTGAATGAAAATAAATATTTCTCCTTTTTTTCTTCCTTTCTTCCTTTCTTCCTTTGAGTTTCTTCTAAACTCAAAGGTTTAGCCCACTGATATATATTTGCCTTTTGAGCAGATTGGGTCTCAGGATCATACAGTTTACATATTTCCTTTAAGATTCTTCTCTTTTCTTCCCTTCCCTTCCTGTCTCTTCTCCTTCTTCTGGTCTTTCTTTCTCTCATAAAGATCTGTATTCTTATTTCTCTGTAAGGTTGAGAATATATCTGAATCCACTACTTAGGAATCATGAAATAATAAAAATTTAATAACCAACTTGACCATAGACTCACCCACACAATAGATTGAAATGAAAGAAGTCATTGTTAGAGCATTTCTGAATTACCAACAACTTCTGTGGTGTACTAATACAGTACTCCTCTGGGTACCCAGATTCCTGCCTAGAAAAACAAACCTGTTGAAGTAAGGAAGAGAGTTAACAAACCAATGAATCTAGGGAATTGTTCTTCAATAATTACTTCTCTTATCTCCTTGGTTTACAATGGAAATGTCAGGAGATGGAAGGAGACAAATAACAAAAGTGAACTAGATCTACATATTTGCATTAAAAACAATTTAAATTGCAAATAATCCTCTTTAAAAAACTCTCTATGCACAACTACATTATTATACACTGCATATTGCTTTAGTAACTAATATTTTTGCCCTTATTGCCTACGGAGGGAAAACAATACAATCCTAAAAACCTTTCTTAAAAAACTACAGGGAAGCTAGATGAGGGGCTAAATGAGCCTTGGAAAAGAGTTAAGTTTCAGTTTGTAAACAAGGTTTACAAGAAATTCATGCATATTGTAACTTCCCCTCAGCTGATGTAGGACTTTGACATCAAATGCATTATTACATTAGGCACCTGAAAATCAGAGTTTTCAAGTTTTCAATCTGAGAAGAGTATTATTTACAAGCCTTTTTTGTAATCTTAACGCAGGAGAATAAAGTTAATTCCTCTCTTCTAACACTGTGAAATAGTATTCTATAACTGATACTGAATTAATCTAAAACATATCCAAAATTCTGAAGGCTGTCCATTTAGTTATTTTAGCAAGCATTTATTGAGCGTATACTTTCTGTGCAGGTTATGATAGACACTGAATGTGCAAAAGTAATATGTGATTTGCTCTAAAGCTCAAAATATAGTTATTACATATATAATTTGACACCTTCATAGTGAGTTTCAATAGAATGATATAAATTAATTTGTATGTGAGTGATATTTGTTCAATTTTTTTGGTACCTCTAATATTCAAGTTGCAGAATACATGCACGCACACACACACACACAGAACGCCCAGGATTGAGATACACAGGAATATATTGCACATAACACCCAGTGCTCATCACAACATGTGCCCTCCTTAATAACCATCACCTGGTTACCTCACCTCCCCACCCCACCTCCCATAATCCTCAGTTTGTTTCCTGGAATCCAGAGTCTTTCATAGTTTGTCTCCCTCTCTGATTTCTTCCTGTTTTATACAACCGATCAATCAACCTAGGATATAGCCTAGGTTAAAAATGGAGCCAGTATGATTGCATTTTTAGGAATGCATTCATGAACTAATGCTAAGTTGCTTGAATAGAATTCAGTGGTTATTTCATTGGTTATACAATTAAGAATAAATGTACGATTAATATAATTTAAGAAAACTATCTTTGGGTAGGTTTTAAAGATTGAACAGATTTTACAACGCTTAATTAAATGAAATCAGCAATGGCACTTGGTCAAATTTATGAATATATTATAGTCACAAAAAATTCCTCTAGAAGGAATCAAAAACTACTTCAAAATGTATTTGATGTCTGTATTTATCCTAAGGAGTTTCCTGTATACAAAATGCAGCAAAGACCATGATCTTGGGAGAAACAGTATTTTATTTATCCTTTGCTATGTATTAGCATCACTGTTTTACCTGTGTCTTCATATTTTTCTGATACAGATTATACTATGAATTCATGTTCATCATCATATTTAAATATAGAGAAAATTTTTTTACTATGTGAAAATTGCTTTGTCTGTTCTTTACATAAATATGTCAAAATAATAGAAGCAACTTGTGAAATTTTCACTGCTGTTATCACTACTAACTATGATACTAAATAAGTATCTCTTTTTTATTTTCTTTTTTGCTCAATTTTGCTCAATTGGTTTCTAATTTTTTTCTAAGAATAGTAAATCTGCACATTTCCCTTTTTAAATGTCAATCTTCTAGGCACAAGCTTATGCTCTCTTATCAATTATTTTATTTAAATGTTAAACTATCATGGTAAAAAATAGTTTACATGTAAGGCACAGGTTAAAACTATCCCACAGTCTCTTACAGCCTTACTAAAAACCTGTTTGAAGAAGAATTTCATATTATTTGGCCTCAAATACTGATTTTACTAAAATCAGTATTTTAATAGGAGAAAAGCTCATCTTTGAAATATAATAGGAGAAAATAGGAGAAAAGCTCATCTTTGAAATATAATTTCCCATGTGGTGGTAGTTTTTAAATATGAATATTTACTATAGTTAAAGGAAAATTAGATAATTTGAACTATCAGTTGTAATTTTTTTTTATTTTTCTATTTATATTTCTTGCCTAAATACTATGAGTCAGACACAATTCCCGGTTGTAAACAAAGCAACCAGATGATGGTTTGCATGGAGCTTACCCTCTGTCTTAGTCCCTTCTGGCTTCTATAACAAAATACCACAGATGTGGTAGTTTATAAACAACAGAAATTTATTGCTCACAATTCTGTGGACTATAGCATGGTCAACTTCTGGTGAGGACCCTCTTCCTAACTGATAGCCAGCTCCTTCTCACTGTGTCCTCACATGCTAGAAGGAACAAAGGATCCCTCTAAAGCCTCTTTGATAAAGACACCGATTTCATTCATGAGGGCCTGCCCTTATGGCTGAAGCATCTACCAAAGTCTCCGGCTCCTAATATTATCACTTTATTGGGTAGCACACAGTCATTCAGACCATAGCACTCTGTAATGAGGGAAGAGGAAAATTTACAGTTAAAATCAATTTTGAATATTACTCAGCCATAAAAATAATGAAATCTTGCCATTGGCAACAATGTGGATGGAGATAGAAATTATTATGCTAAGTGAAATAAGTCAGACAGAGCAAGGCAAATACCATATGATTTCATTCATATGTGGAATATAAGAAACAAACTTACAAACAGAGGGGAGGAAAAAAGAGAGAGAGGGAGGCAAACCAAGAAATAAACTCTTAATTCTAGAGAACAAACTGCTGGCTACCAGAGGTGAGGCGGGTGGGGGGATGGGTGAAATAGGTGGTGGGGATTAAGGAGGGCACTTGCTATGATGAGTACCAGGTGATGTACGCTAGTGTTGAATCACTATGTTGATCCCTGAAATTAATATTACCCTGTATTTTAACTAATTGGAATTTAAATGAAAACTTAAAAAAAAATTTAATATGAGGAAATCAAGACTGGCTATTTTAAGAGTTACCAAGGCAGGCCTGTCTGAAGAGATGGTAGGATGAGCATAGAACAAGGAGCTACAATCTGGGAAGGTACAGGTGCTGTGTATCCTATGAATTAATTTATTGCAATGTGTATTTTTTTAAATGTCATTTCTATATTGAAATTTGGAAATTGAGTCACAATCTTGGTATCCCTGGGGAATACTACATTAGAAAGCTTGTGAATCCATTTGGAAGGCAGAGATTCCCTCAGTAAAATAAAGGTTAGCTACTAAATCCCAACTACTTCCAATCTGTATTTGGATCTCAAATTTCATATGTGAAGAACTGAATTCTCAATATTTTTCTTCAAACATGCTCTTGCAGCAGTTTCTACCTCAGTAATGGCAACTCCATTTATCCTTCTGATTTTTCAGGCCAGAATCCTTTGTGTCATCCTTGCCTTCTCTCTATTTCTGCTCCATTGGCTAATTGCTAGGGCACTGTCTACCTTCAAAATACATTCAAGGTCTGACCACTTCTTTCAATTTCTACTACTACCTCCCTGGTCCAAACAACCATCATCTCTCACTTAAATTATTCCCATAGTATCTGTAGACTATTCCCAGAATTCCAGCCAGATGATCTTTTGAAAAATATTAAGTAAGATCTTATCCTTTCTTTGTGCAAACCCTCCGATTACTTCTTCTCTTGCTGAGAGTAGACATAAAAAGCTTATAATGACCTACAGGTCACTAAATAATGTGGCCTCCTGTCACCTCTCCAGCCTTGCCTTAAACTTCCCTCCCTGACTGGCTCCACTCTAGCCACACTCTCTCACTTACTTTTCATGGAAACCTCCAGATGCTCATCTGTCTTATAGCCTTTGGTGTCTATTCCTTCTGTTGAAATGCTCTTCCTCCAAAACACTGTTTAGCTCACTCCTCTCTTTCTTCAAGTCTCCACTTAAAAGTTTTTTTTCCTTTCAAATATTGCAGAGTTTCCCTACCCAGGAAGGTAGCCAAAATCAAGTTTAAGGGTTCAGGCTTTCAGACTTCAAAGTTGGCTCAAGATTTCTTTTTTTATTATTTTTTTAAGATTCTATTTATTCATGAGAGAGAGAGAGAGAACAGGAAAGAGAGAGATAGCAGGAGGAGGAGAATAGGGAGAGAGACAACCAGACTCCACACTGAGTGTGAAGCCCGATGTGGGGCTTGATCTCAGGACTCTGAGATCATGACCTGAGTCAAAACCAGGAGTTGGATGCTTAACTGACGGAGCCACCCAGGTGCCCTGAAGTTGGCTCAAGATTTCTGACATCAGTTGCAAGTTCAAGGTCACCAGGGCTACCTCGCTTCAGACTAGCTCACTACAAATATGAAAACCCAAAGGACTTTCTCAGATTTATTCATGCCCTAGAATGACTCACAGAACTCAGGAGGGTTCTATAAATACAATTGCGATTTTTATATAATAAAAGGATATATCAGAACCATGAGAGACTGAGGACTCTGAGAAACAAACTGAGGGTTTTGGAAGGGAGAGGGTGGGGGGATAGGTGAGCCTATGGTGAGTATTAAGGAGGGCATGTATTGCAGGGAGCACTGGGTGTGGTGCATAAACAATGAATCTTGGAACACTGAAAAAAGAATAAAATAATACAATACAATACAATAAATACAATACAATACAATACCTGTCTGGGCACCTGGGTGGCTCAGTTAGTTAAGCATCTGCCTTTGGCTTAGGTTGTGATCACAGGGTTCTGGGATCAAGTCCCACATCAGGCTCCTTCCTCAGCGGGGAACCTGCTTCTTCCTATGCCCCTCCCCAAACTTATGCTCTCTCTCTCTCTCTCTTTCTCTCTCTCTCTCAGTCTCTCACTCAAAAATAAATAAATAAAATATTTTTTTTAACAAAAGAACCCATTCAAAGAAGAGATACATAAACAGGATCTAGTACTCATGGGCTTCCAAAAGTAAAGCTTCTGTTACCTTCAGGATATTAATTGTGACAATGTGTACATCGAGTATTGTTAGCCCAAGGGAGCTCACTGGAGCTTGAGGTCCAGAGTGTTAATTTTAGTTTCATATATAAGCATAACTGATTAATTTATTAGCCATTGTGGTTCAACTCAATCTTCAGCCCCCTCTCCTTCCAGGAAGTCAGGTTGATATCACCTGACTCATAGTCCCATCCTTCTAATCACATGGTTGGTCTTTCTGGCATGGCCGTTCCTTCCATGAAATTATCAGAGTGAGCAGGCTTACCCTGAGTCACACTTTTAGTAAAAGCCTTCAGGTGCCCACCACGAGTCATCTTGTTAGCATAAACAATTAGATACAGTGCAAAATTCCAAAGATTTAGAGGTTACCTCACAGGAACTATGGACAAAGGCCAATGAAATTCACGATTACACATTACTTAACCACTGGTCCCCTCTCTAGCAGCTCTTACTAATATATTACATATTTTCCTTATTTGTCTTATTTATTACCTATCTTCCTCAAAGAAAGAAAACTGCAACAGGAAAGAATTTCTATTTTTATCTTTGTTGATTTTCTGTGACTTAAATATGCCTGACATAGTATGCACTCAATATTTGTTGAATGAATAGATGAATTTTGTTTTGCCAAATTCAGATTCTCTTACAGACCCTCTATTTCTTAAATTAAAATATAATTTTATTCAAGTGGACCTGGCCTAGAATATAAATATATCAATATTTGTATATTTAAGAAATTATCTGATATAATCTGTATTCCCTTAGCTCTCTCATGGCAGTAGAATATTTCAGTTGGACTTTCAACTTACAACTACAAATTATGGCTTTATTTTATTAAATTGTAAGATGCACTGAAATATATTCACTTTAAAATAATAGTATAGCTTCTTAGACATCACTGTCTCTGAATTCTTATCAAAAAGAATCTGAATACCTATGTTGGAATTGATGGGAATCCTGGGATTTATAATCCCCCAAAAATTTGACGCATGGAGCTGAATGCATACTACTTTTTCATAGAAGGCTGCCTGAGTCAATTAATGTCTTTTTTATAAATCTGTTCATAAAATAAGATATCAAATCTCTGATCAAATGTCAATGACAAGCAAGTATTTCCTGAAATAGAGATGTTAGGAAAATACTCTGCCTTTTGGTTAAATAAGCTATGTCTTAAAACTTTTCAACTTACATAAGAAGAAGAGTGTAATGGATGATCTTTAGACCACTTTTGTATACCACAAAGTAGAACCAAAGTCTCATAGTAAAAATAGAGCAGAGATTTTTCTATTTCATGGAAAATTTTAGGTTTTACCACTTCAAACTATTTTGTGACAAGAACAGGAAATACTTTTGATAAATAGCAGAGCCAAGGTGTTTAAATATACCTTATAATTTTGAGATTAAAATTATATAGTGTTTCAGAATTGTGTATCTGGAAAATGTGTTGTATTTCACAGTCTTTAATTGATACAGATAGAGAATTATATCTCTTGTTAAGTTTTAAAGTCTTTGAAGATTTCTTCAAATTATACAGTAAAATGTTCCATCACTTCAATAGCTACTTCAATCACTTTTTGAAAACTATATCTGCATGCATAGGCAAAGGAATTTTATTATCTCTGAATTGCATTTTGGAATATCATGAGATATTTCATAGAACAAAGTTTGTCAAATGAACACGAGCAGTGCCAGTAGTGCTTTGCTCTTGAACTCAAGTACGAGTCAGCTTTGTTCAAGTCACCATTTGCAGAAGCCAGAAATGAATGAGCAGTTAAAATGGTGCCATAAGTTAATTAGAGTGGAATTAGAAGGAAAGTGGGCAATTTAGGAACATAAGAATTGCTGTACCAAATCAGACCAATGGTTCTCCTGGTTTAATATCCAGCCTCCAGCAGCTGTACTTGTTAGTTTCTAAAGCTTCAAAAGAAAGGGAAAAGACTACATAATTCACCTAGACAAGTGTGCCATCTGTGATCTGGAGAAATTTTCTTCATGACCTTTCTCAAATAATACCCTAAAGCAGGAGGTTTCAATCCTGTTATGATATTGGTTTAGCTTGAATAACTCTGGTTATTAATAATTCTTTTTTAATCATCCAATTCCTACATAAAATCAACTAGTCCATCAAGAAGCTATTTATCTCCAAGGCCCCTGAATTCATGTCTGCTTCTATGATAAAATATGAATTTGTGGTGATTATATGATACAAGTTCTTGATGGCAAAATTTGTTCTAGATAACCGTGCTCAGTGAATGCCTATTTCTCTTTCCAAAATCTACTGGGTTCACAGGCTTGTGGCCAAAAGAAATATTGCATCTGCTATCATTACTCCCACTTTCTGTTACCAATCTACAAAGATGTTTGGATGATGAAAGAATTTGTGTGCTGAACTTTTAGAAAAGTTCAACTGGAGCTCTTTTTACATGATTTTACTTAAGGTAGAATGAATCTAAGAGAGCGAGGAATGAATTACTTATCTTTATCACTTTAGTCTTCTGTTTATGATAGAAGTACATGTGACACTTTTTAAGTTTCTTGGTTATTCTAGATAACCTCCAGGTCAATATTTCTAAAATGTTATGTTTAAAATAAACCATTTAGTCGAAAACCCCTCACGAATAGTAAAGGCCTACACTTATAGTCTAAACCATTTTCCTAGGCTGTCAGATTGTAATGTGACAACACTAATATCATAAAACTGTAACTGTAACAGGATCTCCTCTATCCCACATTCCAAGAAAACTAGTTTTTTCATTGTGCTTTGACCTAAGATGAACACTCATTATATAGAACGATGTAATTCTCTTCACTTTCTCTAGCTTTCCCAACTTCTCTTTCTCCTTCATTTCCTTATTTACTCTCCTAACTGCAGCTAGAAGCTCTTCCCTTAAGGTAATTTCTTTTCAAACATAGTGATTATTCCCTCTTCTGACAATTTGTGTCCCTTTGTTTATTTTTGGTCTAAGCTACCATATATTGGTTCTTGGTTTTCATGAATGTTCTTCCTTGTAAATTCCCAGCAGGAAAACTATGTTTTCCATGTTTATTTGTATTTCCAGATCCTAGAGCAGTGTTTAACTCATAATCATAACACAAAAATATATTAAAGGTAAATCGATAGAATTGCCAGTGACTAACTTGTAGGAGCCACTTGCAAAATGTTTACTCTTTGAGTTTGTGTGACCTAGGTAAGACCATATTATTGAGTGCTACAAAGGTGTAAACAAACCCCAAACTATACATTTCTAAAAAAAATAGAATCAAGTGTTATTGATGTAAAAATCACAATGAAAGATATGGGAAATATCAGCACAAAAAGAGAATATGAGAAAGAGAATCTGAATTGACCTAACTTATTCCCTTAGGAAATGAAGGGATTCCAAGCTTGATAGCTGGGGCAAAGGCAAGGGAGTGAAATAGAGGAGGGAATTTCTTTTTTTCCCCAAATATGTTTATTTTATTTTTTCAGTGTTGCAAGAATGATTGTTCATGCACCACACCCAGTGCTTCATGCAATACGTGCCCTTCTCAATACCTACCACCAGGCTCGCCCAACCACCTACCCCCTCCCCTCCAAAACCCTCAGTTTGTTGCTCATCGCCCCCTCCGATTTCCCCCCCATTCACCCTTCCCTTCCTTCTCACAATGCCCTCCATGATTTTCTTTACACTCCGCATGTAAGTGAAACCATAAGATAATTGACTCTAGTGGAGGGAATTTCTAAGGAACTGTCCCTAATTCCTGTTGTTTGATTCATGCAAATTCTATCTGTGAGTAAGCTTGGAAATATGGATGGTACCATGTTTGTTAAATTTATCTGAATCCATTGGGGAATTATTGAAACATTTTTCATCAGTGAGCATATCTATTAGAATGTAAGATCAACTTAAAAGTAAGACCAAAGGCAGTTTCTTATAGTAATGAAGTTACTTGCATAATAGGATGTGTAATCAGTCACAAGCTCAGGCAGTAATGACAAGAACAAATAGAAAGATGCAATATATTGCATGGATGCAAGATATTAGAGAAGATTGGGTCTGAGGTAAAGAAGAAAAGGAGACAAAAGGAACACTGCTCCTTCGAGAATGTTTAAATGTGAAGAAAACATTGGCATTCTTAAAATAGAAAATATTTTTTTCTCCCTGTTTGTTAAGCAGAAATGCAAGTAAAAATTATTCTTTAAATTTTAAGACTTACACTTTTAATTTAGTGCTTCAAATTGTGAAAAACATTCCACCCAGTTAATTTTTACTTGACATCATCAAAACAAATCCACATCTTTTCTGACTTTTTAAAAGCTGTTGTTGGGGGGCACCTGGGTGGCTCAATGGGTTAAAGCCTCTGTCTTCAGCTCAGGTCATGATCTCAGGGTCCTGGGATGGAGCCCCACGTCGGGCTCTCTGCTTGGCGGAGAGCCTGCTTCACCCTTTCTCTCTGCCTGCGTCTCTGCCTGCTTGTGATCCCTCTCTCTCTGTCAAATAAATAAAATCTTTAAAAAAAAATAATAAAAAAATCAAAGCTGTTGTTGGTTTTTGAGAACAATATTCTTTCTATCTAACAATGATTTCAGTAGAACTATAATGTCTCCCTTTAATTTTTTAGAAATCCAGATGGAACCCAGAACAATAGCACAAGATGGCCTGCCTTCAAAAATACTGACCAAAAATATTTAACCTTGAACACAGAATCACCAAGAGTATACACTAAACTACGTGCTCAACAATGCCGATTCTGGACACTATTTTTTCCCAAAGTCTTAGAAATGACAGGTGTGTGTTTTGTTAGTATTTGGTCAAATAATTGGTTGCAGATTATGTAAAAGGGAAAAAAAGGTAGAGTATCCAAGGCATAATGATGGTGTTAATCTGTGAATTTACAATTACTTGATTCTTTCACAATTTTCTTCTAGCAAGTTTAGATATATTTGAGGGCTTACTATATGACCAGCACTTTAGTAGTAAAATAAAGACAACTAAAGTAGAGATTTTCACCTAGAGGAACATAAAACCTAAAATAGGGCACTACTTGCTATTCAGTTCACCTTTGTGGAATGAATTAATGGATAAATGAATAAATAAACATATAAAATAAGCAATGTATAGAACTAAAAATATAATTAAAAAATATAGAACGAATATAATTTATACTCAAAGAGAGGTAAAAACAAATTTATTGATAAATAGAACTCTTGATTTCTAAGGGGAAAAAAAAAACTCCAGAATTTACATATTTAAAAACACAGTCCAAATATTTCTAAATATCCCGAGCTTAGAGACATTTATCATGAACACGTACATATATTACACAACACAATAAACAGTAATTTTGTTAACTAATCTTTAGAAAGGGATTCCTTAAGCTTATATAAGGAAATATTAGGAAAATTGGTTCAGAATATAGTGTTATTTCAAAATTCATTAGTAAGAAAATATTTAAATTAACTTGAAGGAGCAGCTTAAATGATCGCCTCCTCAGTGAGGAAAACGACATACATATCTCATTTACTTGCCAGTTTTAAAATGCCCAGCTGTTTCTAACCCATGCGACTCCTCAGGCCTTGATTTTTCAAGTAAAAGTAAATGACTCAGCCATCAGACATATTGCCACCCAGTTTCCTTAGACTTTACCACCTTGTTCATCCTAATGCTCTGTAATTTGGGGGCCATGTTAGATATTACAATAGAGTAGATGCTTTAGTTTCCTGTTTAGAGAGGTTGGGGGTTAGTTTCAGGCAAACATGGGCATCTCAGAGCTATATTTGATTGTTTAATATGCTTTTTAATTATCAGACATTACTCACCAAAATTATAATTATGTAGTCCATCTGTTTGGGAGATGTTTCTGATATACCAGTGCTCTGTGTATTACCAAATGTTCTGTGACATAATATATACCCAGAGATGGGTCTCTGCATCCCTTTGGCAAAGCTACAGTGCTGCCCTTGTGTCCTCTGGGTGTGAATAACAATGAGGTAACGTGTTTAATCTGCCAAGAGACCAAAAGAAGTACCATTTAACATAACCCAGACTCCACGTTCTTAATCTTTATTTAAAATATCTTTAAATGAGAAGGTCTTATCTGAGGGACAATGAGAAGGGGTGGGGAGGATTTTAAATGACTTATTACAAGCCAAACTACTTGTTCTGGTTCGAGCTGCTGTGGTTTGTTGCAATTTATTTGCGGATAGATTAAAATTTAAGTGTTAGCAATTTTTGAAGATGTACTTCAAAATCCCTAACTGTAAATACTCAACTGCCATAAAGCGGGCTGAACAAACAAACTCCCAAGTTTTTGGCTAGCTGCCACTCCTTCCTAGGCAGTGCCAACCACTTTCTAGTTTGAGCAGCACTGAGCTGTGTGGAAATAGCAGGTCTTGCTCTGGATTAATACCGTGCTCTGGGATTGTTCGAAGCACCTTAAAAACCTAATTTTAGCCCTCAGCATTTTTTCAGATAACTCCCCCCAAAAAGGTTATATTAAATATATTTTATAAACTGTAAAGTAAATGCATGATAGGATTGTTATAACATCAACACATCCTCATTGATGATCAAAATGTTTTATATTTAAACGGAACCATTTTGGGCGCCTGAGTGGCTCAGCCAGTTAAGCAACTGCCTTAAGCTCAGATCCTGATCCTAGGGTCCTAGAATCGAGTCTCGTATAGGTCTCATGGCTTGGTGGGGAGCCGACTTCACTCTCTGCCTCTGTCTCCCCCTCTCTCTGTCTCTCATGAATAAATAAATAAAATCTTTATTACAAAGAAAAAAATAAACAGAGCCAGTTTGAAGTTATATATATTTTTTAGGTTTTACAAATGAATAATGTAGGGTGTTTAAAAAGATTAAGAACACATGTTCTTACCATATTTTGTGTATTTCAAGATGCAAAACCACACACATTTCAGTATTGGATATTTTGAGAATTGAGGTTATTCACATGATCTGGGCTGAATTTCCTATGGAAATATTATGTTTTTGAAAAAGCAGCTCTATGTGTAAAGGAAAATTTCAAAGGAAAAATATTGCCTGTGTTTCTTAAAGGTAGAAATGTTTACCTCACTCAAGATGGAAACCCAATGAGCTTTATAAGTACCACTTGAGCAGTAGTTTACATTTAAGCAATAAATGTTCTCAAATAAAATGATCCTTAAGACTTGTTTAAACACAGGAATTCTAGCACTTAAAGTTCAAACTATACTTCAGCATATGCCTGTGCTATTAGGGTGTGCAATATTTGTTCTAAAATGTGAAATATTTGTTCTAAGTGTTATCAAATTCAAAATTTTCACTAAAAATATAACTGTACAATATTTCATAATTATTTGAAAAAGAAAGAAAAAGAAATAGAGAAAAGATCGAGTCAATGTCAATAAGATATCAGTATTTCTCACTAAAAGTGGAAGAATAAATTAACTTAAAGGAAAAAACCACTTTGACCTTCAAATCTTCCCAATACAGAAAAATATTAGATCCAGTGGTTTTTCCTTTGTGTCATTTTAAAAACACAAGCATACATCAAAGATATTGCAGTTTGGTTCCAGACTGCCACAGTAAAGCAAATATCGCAATATAGTGAGTCAATGAATTTTTTGCTTGCCCAATGCATATAAAATATATATTTAATATGTTCACTAAAAAAAGTTATATTTACATGATGCTGTAGTCTATTAAGCATGTAGCAGTATTATGTCTAA
Source organism: Nasua narica (assembly GCA_028533885.1). Lineage (NCBI taxonomy): Eukaryota > Metazoa > Chordata > Mammalia > Carnivora > Procyonidae > Nasua > Nasua narica. The sequence goes on along the minus strand of CM052799.1, from coordinate 106,627,449 downwards.
AAAATAATGAACACATCTTAATTTAAAGATATTTTATTGCTAAAATACTAACTATCATCTGAGCTTTCAGTGAGTTATAATCTTTTTGCTGGTGAAGGGTCTTGCCTGGATATTTATGGCTGCCGGCTGATCAGGGCTAATGGTTGCTGAAGGCTGAAGCGGCTGTGGCAATTTCTTCAAATAAGACAACAAGGAAGTTCGCACATTGAGTGACCCTTCCTTTCACAAATGATTTTGCTGTAGCCTGTGACACTGTTTTGTAGCATTTGACCCACAGTAGAACTTCTTTCAAAACTGGGGCTAATCCTTTTAAACTCTACTGCTGCATTATCAACGGAGTTTATAGAATATTCTAAATTCTCTGTTGTCATTTCAACAATCTTCATGGCATCTTCATGAGGAGTAGATTCCAGCTCAAGAAACCACTTTATTTGCTCATCCAAAGGAAGCAACTCCTCATCCTTTAAGTTTTATCATGAGATTGCAGCAATTCAAATATGATGACAATGTAAAGGTTGAAAAATTGCAAGAGTTACCAAAATGTGACACAGAGATATGACATGAGCAAATGCTGTCAGAAAAATTGTGTAGATAGACCTACTTGATGCAAAGCGGCCACCAACTTTCAACTTATAAAAAATGCAATATTCATAAAGCGCAATACAATGAAGTACAATGGAATGGGTATGCCTGTATGCAAAGTCTTCACCAAGCCCCTCCTGAGTTTAGAGTTTAGAGTAGTTCACTCTACAGGAGCATTCGTGGTTCACTTTCATCCCACACTCAGAATCATAACAGGATAACTAATGCATTTCTGATCTGCAGAATAAAGAATTATGCATTCCTCAGTAACTTTATTAATTGAGTAACAAATGGGAAAATAAGCAAGTAATGGGAGCAAAAGAGATTTTCAATGAAATCTCAAAATACATGAATTATTTTTTATTATAATGATTAGCACAATTCAATATCCAATTTAATCTTTTCTTCTAACTTTACCTCCATGAATAATTTTGAGTTGACTCACCTTTCCTGTATTCTTTCTCAATGTTTCAGACTAGATTAAATAGACTCTGCTCTGGTGAAATATTGCTCTCATTCTTTTTTCATTGACAAGACAAAAAGTAGCTTTATTAGTATTCTTTTTTTAAAAGATTTTATTTATTTATTTGACAGAGAGAGATCACAAGTAAGCAGAGAGGCAGGCAGAGAGAGAGGGGGGAAGCAGACTCCCTGCTGAGCAGAGAGCCCAATGCAGGGCTCGATCCCAGGACCCCGAGATCATGACCCGAGCTGAAGGCAAGGGCTTCAACCCACTACGCCACCCAGGCACCCCTATTAGTATTCTTTCTGTTGGGGAGAAAGCTTGACTTTTTCTTTTTTCCAAATAACCAACAATGTGGACAAATCAAAGATCACAAAAGTCCTGAAAAAGTTGTGTCAATATGTTTATGAACTACTGGTATCAATCGAGCTGTACATGGATTCAATAAGGAGCAAAGTTAAGAATAAATTTTTCAAGAGGGCAATAAATTCATTAGTGGAGCACCCGATAGGTGTATAGAGCTTGATTTCATAATATACACACAAGCCAATTTATCCTTCATAGTATCACTGCAAAATAGTGATCACCAACCCCATTACCATTGGAAAACTAGTTTCAAAGTTAAGAATTTTTTCTGTCACTAATATAGTAAGCGATCAAGCTGGAATTTAACCCATGTCACTCCACAGCCCATATAATGTCCCTTCTTTCACACTGAAGTACCTTGTTGACTACAAAACAAATAGATATACATCTCACAGATAATAAATCTATAGTCACTTTAGTAGTATTCCAGTTTGGAGGAAGAGAAGTAGGGTGAAGAAAAAAACCTAAGTTTGGTTTTGATTTATGTCATGGGACTCAAAATTTTTATTATCTTTTCACTATGGTGTATTCAGTTCTGGATTGTATTAGAAAACATTCAAATGTTTCATATTTTATTGTCTCAACCAACATTCAGTATTATTAAAGAAATTACTCGGGTCTACAAAGCATTTGTACACTAAAAAGCAAAGTATTTCAATACACTAAATTGTATAATGTTTGATTATGATACACAAGGAAATATATTTACATTTATGTGAGTCAATGAATTTGGTATTCTATGCACAAGAAAAGAAAATCGAATCTAAGACCTTTTCTCTCAGTATTAAAATTCATGGAGTAAGTGGTAGATTACCATCATTTACTTGTTATATCAAAAAGTTTGTTCCTTCTGAACTTTAGAGCCTTTATTTGGCATAACATTTAAAAAAGCATTTAATTATAAAAAATACCATAAGAGTGGATCATTTGGTGTGATATTTAATGTCTTTCACATCTAATGTTTTTTAGAAAAGTTCTATTATTTACAAAATAATTACAGTCACTGACCTTCTAAAAGCCATTTATAAAATGGGACATTTTTGTATCTATTCCCAAATATTTGTTCCAAAGTCTAAGCAGTATGAACATTTCAAACTTACATATATCGTAAATTACAGGGGATATTTTAATTGCTGTATAAATGTTTTAAATATTTTGATTTTCATATAAACTAAAAATGAATCACCAAATGTGCTCCATTGTTAATAGTATAAATAAAGACATTTTCGTGTATAATGTAGTGAGATCACATGAACTGTTTTCTCCAAATTAATATCTTACAGAGTTGTAATTAATTTTAAAAATTCCTAACTGTAAAGTATATATTTTAAAAATTGTCAAGTCTATTTTCAGGATAGCTGAAATACCATAAGATGTTGTTTTTTTAATTCAGTGACTAGAGCACAGCACCCTAAAAGTTTAAGAAGTAAGAGAACTACAAATGTGTAAAATACTAATAGATTTAAATAATTTAAACTACCTTCTAGCTTTATCATATGTATTTATATTAGGAACATAGACATATGACTTTAGAGGTTTGTAATTTAAGAGTTTCTATTCTAAAGAAACTTTATTTTTTAGTATAATACACTTTCAAATAAATCAAGATTTCAAGGTGCTTATAGTACATAGACCATTTTTGGTTCACTGCCTCACATTATTTCTGGCATAAACACTCCCCTGCTCTGACACATGCATACGCTTTGCAAACTACTGAAAGCAGAGATTGTCTTAGTCATCTTTCTAGTTTGCAAAGCACTTAATAAACTGCTTTCATGTAGTAGCGTCCATAAACTGCTTTCAATGACTATGCATTGTTTGTAATTAAAGTATATGATACAGAGTGAGAGTAAAATCTACATGCAGTTTCAATTACAAGTTAACCCTTAGGCATTGATAAATATATATAAATATCTTCATCAGAAATAAGTCTGCTATATAATTATATATGTAAATGAGATGCATTAAATGAGATTTCTGTTATGCATAGGAGTTCATGAAAAGACAATAATATCTATATACCTTCTTAGAAACTAAAGTAAGTATATATTATATAATATAATTAGTTGTGATATATCAATTCATTTTCATATTTGTATGCTATATGCAATTTATGCATATATATAATTTTCATTTTCATATAATGTATAAAAATTTTTTAAAAGCTTTCCAGGTAGTGAAAGAAGCTGATAATAAATAATGAAAAATTTAAAATTACTGTGAAGTGTACTTTGAGAAAGTGACATCTATAATCAAAATTATTTTTTAACTAATGTAAACAGATTAAAATTTAGATTAATACAACTTATTCCATGTTTTACAGGAAATATTGATGAAGCAGAACGAGAATGGAGAGCAGGATTCTATCGCTGGAACAATTACATGATGGACTGGAAAAATCAATTTAATGATTATACTAGCAAGAAAGAAAGCTGTGCGGGTCTCTAATTAATAGATTACCCTTTATAGAATGTTCGTTTTCCTGTAGATCAAGGTAAAAATATCAGTAGCTCTCTTACATACCTAGTAAGAAAGCTATTATACAGCTGAAACAAAAATGCCAGGAGGATAAGATCGATTCTTCACATCTTCCACTTAGTATTGTACCTACCATTTCAAAACCCAAATGGCTAGAACACATTTAATTAAATTTCACAATATAAAGTTTGACAATTAATTATATGCATATTAAAATGATTTGCAGCTTCAAACTCTCTTTCCTGAGTAATTTTATGAATTTTTCTCCTTAAAATACCTGTATTCTACTTTTAGTTGTGTATTTTCATTACCACTCATAAAAAGGTATCTTTTTAAAAGGAACTAGGTCTTGAAACACTGGAGACTAATTTCCAATACTATTTCCTTTAAGTAATTTATGAATTTAATGTCAACATGGGATATTAAAATAAACACAGGAAATAATAGGTTCCCTATGTTTTTTTATACGAAGGCAAGAGAGAACCTTAAAGTAAAAGGCTTGGTCACTTTGAAACATCTAATGACTAAAATAAAATGTTGCTCCCAAGAAACAAAACATAAAAGAATATAATTATTTCTGTTTTTATTTTTTTAAATATGTATGCTCCGAGTCCTCAAATTCTATTCTATTCTTCGTTCTTTAAACTCTTGCCCTTCCTCACCTCCCCACTCCCAAACTCTCTCCCAAAGGTTACATCTGTAAATTACTCTTCCTGTAACTGAAAAATAAAACATGCAGATGAGCAGAAGTCTAAAGTCAGAAGTCATATAACATCTGGGACGGGGAACTCTTGCCTTGGACCTAGAAATATTAGGATTTTAATAGAGAAATTGTTTAATTCCAAGAAAGAAATTTTATACTTTCTGCAGATAAATGATATTATTTTTATAATTTAAAAAAATTACCAAGCTGCATTTACTAATTGGCATGGCAACTAAGCACATCCATTGAATAAATTAAACGAGTAGTTCATTAACAGGAAGAAGTCAGAGATTTTAAGTTTCAGAAAAAGGCAGTGAATGCTGATTATGTTAATTAAGTATTGAAAACCAGCACTCAGGATGAGACAAAGTATTTAGTATATAGGTCTGTAGACCATTGGTTAAAGTGTGTCCCGTTGCTCATTGGTCATGAGGATGTTCATAGTTAGATCCAGGTTGGTCTGCCATGCTCATTTAAAGTCATTCAAGTTTCAGGCCACTTTATCAGCTTCAGTTGATTAGAGAGAGAATTTATTAAACAAACCAAGTGCTGCTATAAATGGAAATCTTTGCTTTAGAGTTCTTCCCTCAGCCTATGATAAAGAAAAAAAACCACACAAATGATAGGCAAATGAGCAGACATTCCATTCTACACCACCATCTTTGTTTCAGGTGCCATTCTTCCATGATCCGTTATGTTTTCCTGAATCATTTGAGCCTCCTTTTAATGTAGAAACCTCTGAAATATAAAACAACAGGATGATGCCTCTCCAACAGCATTAAAGACCCTTTAAAGACACTCTTGATGAGACCAACAATTAGGAAAACATAATTATGTTTATAGAACACCTGTAACTTCCCTTAAACGATAGGCTCCGGTCATCAGAAAAGATCCCATGGATTACTTTGTTCCACCTTGGACAACCAGTTGGTTTGTTCTCAAATTTTACCGTGACAACCCTTGACTTCCTATGAAGCTTTTATCCAAATGCTATAAGAACTGTCAGTCAACACATAAACCCCTCCGTGTTTGTTCTGTAAGTAAATTATTATGAATCCACTGTGTCCAGCACCACTGCAGGAAGATAGGTTAAGGCTTTTCAAGAAAACACTGTATAACAGAGTCTATACAATTTCTCTTATTATGATTGCCATTTAAAAGTCAGTTTTGGTGCAGGATTTTAATTCTGGGACCCCAAGCTAAGGGAGAAACTCGTGCATAAAGTGATGGAAATTAGTATCTCAAAACACTTGGAGATTTGCCTTTCAGCAGGCTCATTGATGAAAGAACTTTTGTTTGTCTGAGATACTAGCTGTATAGAAGCATTAAAACCTAAAATGGCATAAAACACTTTCCAGAAAGCAGAGTATAGGGAGATATTAGCATACATACACAAAGCCATGGAGGCTATCACTTAATTCTGGTAAATTTTTAAGGTGCATCTCTCAAACGTATGAGGGAAAATTACGTCTAAGTTTACAATAGAACAAGTGGAATTAGTTCAATCAGTATTACAATACTTAGCCTGATCAATTATTTAAGTGAAAACATTATTTCTTGCAGTGTGGCACTCTCCATAAAACTTTGCATTATAGGGTTTATTGAAAATTGATTATCATGGTTTGGTATCCATGCACTATGCATAAGGATTAAGGTAACAAGTCACATACCTTTAAAAAAATACCATTAAAATTGGTTTTATTTTTCAAATAAATTAGCTGCTGAATATTATCAGCGTGAAGGCAAGGTAAGTAATTTCTGGCCAATCAGAAATTAAATTTCATGGATAAATTTTAACATATTTGCAGCTGTGACATTTTTAGCAGAATATTCAAATAAATGAAGCCTCCCTGACATTGCTGAAGAAGGATGACAAACTCGACAGCTAGAAAAAATTTCCTGTTGTGTCTGCAACCTTACTGATTTCAACAAAAGTGTTCTCTTTACAAAGAGTTTGTTTTAAAATTAGGATTGTAAGAAAAATAAGACATATATATTTTTTAACTAAACGTACTTAATGTCAAAGTAAACCCGCAGTGTAGTTTATCAATATGATCTTGGTGGAAACTTTAGATTATTAAAGAATAAAGTAAACACCAGATTTGAAAATATACACACTTAAGTCCATGCATACATACATACATTTATACATACAGAACCGCTCTATTAATGTCCAGCTGATGATCACATTGAAGAATTCATTGAATAGGTCCAAGACAGGCGAATAACAGGGGTGTTGGAGTATAGATAATCCCAGACTTACAATGGTTCGATTTAGGATTTTTTGACTACAGTAGTGCAAAAGCAGTAGGAATTCAGTAGAAACCATACCTCAGGTTTTAAATTTTGATCTTTTTCCAGGCTAGCGCTATGTGGTATGATGCTTTCTTGATGCTAGGCAGTGACAGCAACCCACAGCCCAATCAGCCCTGCAGTCATGAGGATAAACAACCTACTTATTTATATCCATTGTGTTTCCTTACAGCCATTCTTTCATTTTTGGTACAGTATTCAATAAATTACATGAGATATTCAATACTTTATTATAAAGTGAACTTTCTGTTCAATGATTATACCCAACTGTAAGCTAATGTAAGTGTTCTGAGCACATTTCAAATAGGCTAGGCTAGACTATGAAGTTCAGTAAATTAAGTGCATTAAATGCATTTTTGACCTATAATATTTTCAACTTATAGTGGGTCTACTGGGATGTAATCCCACTCATGGTAAACCATGGAAGATGAGAATTAGAAAAGGAAAGTGCATGATGGTCATATGATGGTCGTCTAATCATGCATGAGACACTAATGTGAAATACAATCAATATTTTATTAACATATATTAGTATGTATTAATATGTAATTATTTAAAATATTATTAAATGGGGCACCTGGGTGGCTCAGTCATTAAGCGTCTACCTTCGGCTCAGGTTATGATCCTAGGGTTCTGGGATCAAGCTCCACATCGGGTTCCCTGCTCAGCGGGAAGCCTGCTTCTTCCTCTCCCATTCTCCCTGCTTGTGTTCCATCACTCGCTGTCTCTCTCTTTGTCAAATAAATAAATAAATACAATCTTTTAAAAATATATTATTAAATTATATAACATATAGATAGTATCAGGGCCAATTCTGACAAAACAGTAAAACAGTCACTCTGACATGTTATTGACAAAAGCTTCTGTAACTAGAAAATGTTTTACTAATAAATTGACTGAAAAGACATATAACAGACCAACTACTGAGTGAGGAATGTTGTCAGTCAAAATGCAAGGAAGGCATTACAGATTATAGGGAAGATAAAAGATAAAACCTTTATATAGTCAAGCCACAAGTCTAATACTATATCCAAATATGAACATCATCTAAAATTACAATTTTCCTGAAAAAAGGAAAGAAAATAAAGGAAAGAAGGAAAGAAAGAAAAAGACAGAGAGAGAAGAAGGAAGGAAGGAAGGAAGGAAGGAAGGAAGGAAGGAAGGAAGGAAGGAAGGAAGGAAGGAAGGAAAGTAGGAAGGAAAGGGAAGGAAGAGAAAAAGAAAGAAAGAAAGAAAGAAAGAAAGAAAGAAAGAAAGAAAGAAAGAAAGAAAGAAAGAAAGAAAGAAAGACGCAAATTCCTTCTTCAGTTAGGCCCTAGCTTCCATGAGTTCAGCTTACTTTGTTCTGTCTTATCCTTGATCTAAAATCTCATCCTTAGAGTTACCAGTTGATGACATAATAAGGCAATAAGAAGTGGCATAGTGATTTTAGAGGTGAATTATGATACAGATAGCCAACACACACAACACAAAATTCATTTATTTCACAAAAAAAGTCTGGTTTTTCTCTAGGCATAGCCTATTTTCATAGCCTAGTTTAACTCTTTATCCTGAAAGCTAGAAAAATCTGAATTTCCAAGACAATTAACTGCCAATGTCTTGATAATTATGAGATTCATCTGTGTTTGGATTTCCAGCTAGGAACTGCATGCACAATGCAGCCACACTGTATCTGGTGCTCGTTGACTGAGTGGATGAATGAGAAGATAAAGCACGGTTGAGTTCCACTACATAGGAGCAAAATTATAGTGAGAATCTTGAGGGATCCATGAGGAAGCATGAGAAAAGAAGAGTGGAAGATGGAAGAGCAGGAGAAGAAGAAAGCCTCCACTTGGAACCAAATTTATCCAATTGATCTGTCTGGGCACTTAAGAGTTTCAAGGCAGAACAGATGATGACAAAATAAATTGTAGATGATAGATAGGTAGATAGATAGGTAGGTAGGTAGGTAGGTAGGTAGGTAGATAGATAGATAGATGATAGATAAATAAAAGATAGATACAATTTATTAGGTAATTTTCTACTGTTATATTAGGTATTTAATTCAGTGATTTTCAACCTTCATCCTCAGCTACACATTAGAATCCCTGGCAATAACTGTGGCCTGTACACACCAGACCAAGTGAACAAGAATCTGAGAGTAGAATCTAGGCATCAATATTTTTTAAAGTTTCTCAGGTGATCCTGGTTTTATCAGGTTGAGATACACTGATTTATCTTTCTATGGTAGCACTATTTGTCTTAACAGATTTAAAGACAATGTTTTCTCTATAGGCAAAAAAAAAAAAATCGTAGGTTCTAGATTAGTAATTCCCAAATTCTGTTACATATTAAATTCACCTCAGAAGTTATTAAAAAAAATCCCAATATCCATGTCCCACCCAATACCAATTAAATAACTAAATTACAATGTGAGAGTGGGAGGTAGGCACCAGTATTTTTCTTTTTCTTTTTCTTTTTCTTTTTACAAGTTTCTTTCTTTCTTTCTTTCTTTCTTTCTTTCTTTCTTTCTTTCTTTCTTCTTTCTTTCTTTCTGATTTATTCATTTATTTTAGAGAAGGAGAGAGAGCATAACTGGGAGGGGTAGAGGGTGAGGGAGAAAGAAACCCCAAGCAGACTCTGAGCTGAGTGTAGAGCCCCATGTGAGGCTCAATCTCATGACCCTGAGATCAAGACCTGAGCTAAAACCAGGAGTTGGATTTCCAAAGGACTATACCACCCAGGTTCCCCTGATAATGATTCCTGGCCAGTCCCAATGTATAGCAATAACTGGGAACCAATGGCCCATTCCAGATGGCTAATTTAAAGAACAGGGAGGATATTCATATTCTTTTAGTACTGAGAAGTAGGTAACTATAAAACTTGAAATTTTATGTAACAAAGAAATGTACCTATTACGAGGTACATTCTCGACATTCGTCGAGAGATGAATAGTTTTTCTCTGAACAAGGAACTGTAACCGGGATTACCAAATATGTGGGATACATTTGGGGTGCATATTTTCTCCCTCCATATCAGACATCATCTTTACCAAAAAGTATAGGATACGAGAAGAAATATGCTTGAAAAATAAGATGAGTAAATGAAATATATGTAATATTTTATGGTGGTATATATAATAGCAGTTATTATAGAAGATAATTGTTTGCATTGAGGTAACCCAAATTGGCTCATTTGACAATAACTAACAACAGTAATTAAGATTCAAGATAAGGAATTAAAATTTTGATTCTCATTTTCTAGTGCACTGCTCATGTAAAAAATATTTTGATGATCTTCTGAACTCTCAAAAATGCAAGTAAGTTTTCGTTCTTGCTACACTCATAAAGAAATGTTGTTAGGATTAATTACTTAATGATTATTAAATTATCTAGGTGAGTACTAAGAGTTGTTTTTCATCTCAGAAGAATTAGCAGAAGCTTTTTGCTGGAGGCAATTACTGTATTACCTTGTTTTTCTGAAGTGAGACCTCCCGTTCTAATTGTTTTGATTTCCTTTAACAGTTTAGGGAGAAAAAGAAAAAAACTTATTAAAGATATCTCTGGAGAATAAACTATAAAAATGTATTTAATAATGTTAAGCATTCTAAAAGCTATGAAAATGAATATGCCAAGAAAATGATCTCTATCTATCTCTCTATCTATACATTGGTATATCATCCCCATTTAAACTTGCCACTCCCAATTTTAGCAAATGTGGGCAGTGGTGACCCGAGGAATGTGACTACTAGATCTCATCTAACTTGAAATATAAATTCAGTCATTGTTTAGAGCAAGATGTCCCTGATGTTTCCCTTGCCTTGACTAAACTCTAGACAGATTTCTTCCTGACTGAGGCCTCTGACCGCCTGTTTCTTAGAGCATTTACAAGAAAAATCTTGCAGTTATAAATTCATTCTCTGCCCTTTTGAAATACATGCAAATTTCCCTTCTTCTCGCCAGTTTTGCTTCTCAAGAAATACCTTTTTGAAGGACTGGGAACTTAGTACTTTAAAATTCAACAGTATGAGACATAGTGCCTCCATCTCCCAGTCTTTCCAACTTCAGTGAGAGCCAAGTACCAAGCACAGATGCCCTAACCACAGATAAAAACATTTGCAAACTCAAGAATATTTCACAGCGCTCAATGCCTCCCATGGCTCCACCCTCCCCAAATGTCCCCTGGTACTTTTCTGCCAGCTCACCTTAGCATTTAACAACCCTTTCTTTTTTTGTTTCAGCAGAATTGAGTTCAGTCTCTCTTCACTATTACAATAGTCTTGAATAAGGTCTTGCTTGATTGTTATATTTTGTCCAGTACATTTTTTCTTTAACAGTCTAAGCCAAAATCTGACTTTTTTTTTAAGTGCCTGGGCACGCTCACATTTCTACCAATTTTCTATGACCACAGTAGGAAAATACAAATATTTTCTTATAGCAGATACCATTCAGAAAGATCGAGTCCCCTGACAACCTAATGAAGAAGGTGGAAAACTTGATTTTGTGAAGTGTCAAATACCTACTTTTTGGTGATTTTTTTCTTTAGATCTTAGACAGACAATAATTTGCATTCCTGTGTTAATGTCAAGTTTTTGGCATATTCCTTGATGTTCTGCTATTTTTCTTTCCTTCTACATCAAATTTAAGTTTTTATGGTCATATTGTTTTTCTGTTAGGATGGCCATGAACAAATGGATTCTGCCATTTTGCATATAGGATTTCTTTTCTTTTCCTTTTTTTTCTTCTCTCCTTTCCTCTTTTCTTTTCCTTCATTAATGCAAAAGAATACTACAGTTTGTGCTGTGGTCTAGAAGTGACTAGTGATACAAAGGATTATATTTGCATCTGTAATGCAAATTTCCACTATACTCGTAGGCTTTTGGGAACAGATAACAAACAACATTTTCATAAAGAAAGACATCATGAAGCTAATATAACTTAAACTTCAGGAATCTTCACTTACAAGGACTCCTTTAAAGGCATTACATGTAATTTTGTATTGTAATCTCATATTATTTTTTGGAAAAGTGTTGCCAGAGGGGTTCCTGGGTGGCTCAGTCAGTTAAGCATCTGCCTTCAGCTCAGGTCATGATCTCAGGGTTCTGGGATCTAGCCCCACATCAGGCTCCCTGCTCAGCAAGGAGTCTGCTTCTCCCTCTGCCGCTCTCTATCTCTCTTCTCTCTCTCTCTCTCAAATAAATAAATAAAATCTTAAAAAAAAATGTGTTGCCAGAAAGATGCGAGTTTTGAGAGGAATAAAATTTGGTTTAGCTTTTGTTTTTCACCATCAACAGAAATGAGCCTTTAGTCTATAGTCCCACAAAACAACATTTTTAGTCCAAAAGGAATCTTCTTCTCCCACTGTTCTTAAAGATATTTCCCTGGTTTTCTTTAGCTGAAATGTGTTATCTTTGTTTTACAACATTGTAATATGCTAATTTTGAAGTTACTATCTTTGTGCAAGGTAATAAGTGAGTGAAAAACTCAAATGCTAACATCTGCTATGGCATTTCAGTTTTAAACCAAATGTGTGTATAATATTCTCTTTGGTAAGTGAATTAGCATTTTCACATAACCATGAAAGATAAAATTTTAATAATCTCCCTTGGAGTTGTCCCTTTGAAGTCATGTGCAAAATACTAAGTTAGAATTCTAATAGGACACCATTCCTTCTTCAAGATTTCTGAAGCTTTCAAAGGCAGAGAATGGCTATCATGTCCTCTCTCTGTTTATCCAGTATTACAGTCAGTTGTAGAGGCAAAAATTTATTTACATTAGAGTAGATTGAAGGCTACCAAAAAATGCATTAAATTCCAGAATACCAAAGCTTCTCAATCATTGTTTAGCACTGCTATATGGAATTCCATTATTCTATATACATTTTTCATTACTTGAAAAACACTCTTTTTCTATGATGTCTTTTAATCATCTTTTAACTCTTTTACACTATCTCTTGAAAGAACAAAGTTTTAGTTATTACATATTAATGTCGTCATGCAAAGTATTTGATTTATCACATTACCATCATCATTGTCAACTTAAGTGAGTCTGGCTTGTATTCAAGTAAAGAAATTTCATGGTGGAATATTTTGGGACATTTTCCCATTTAAGGTACTCCTACTAAACAAATTTTAAAGGTAGCTTTAGAGGAGCACTCTTTGCCATATATAAAGGCAGGTATCTTCATCTTCAAAACAGTTTAATGACTGCATATCCATACCTCAATTAATTATCCTCTCTTTATCTTATTCATCTGTAAAAAAATGTCAATAGTATATGTCTTAATAATTTTAAAAATATATGTTATTGAGAAAAAAATCTTATAAAATATGAAAGAATAAAAAAGAAAAGCTGTAATCATACTGACCAAAGATAATCTTTCTCTTTTTTTTTGGTATAACTTCCTATGCATATATTCATGAATTTTTGTATATTACATATATAAAAACATATATATGATTACATGACATACATATTTTTTAAAATATGTCTCAGGATATATCGGGATAAATTTTTATTCACTATTTATACATTTAATGTGTTTATTCAAAAATATTAATAGCTAGTATTACCTGTCATGTACACTTTCAGGCCTGGGAGTAGAGCAATGATCAAAACAGAAAGACCCTCTGCTTTCATGAAGCTCACATTCAAGTGGTGTGAAATACATGAAACAATAAATAAATATACAACTGGATAATGTCAGAATCAGGAATAAAATATGTCTGGGTGAGGAAATAGAGATTTATGGTGGGCCCAGGACAACAGGGAGTATATGAGGCAGTCCGGAAGAAGGCAAGGCATCAGCCACGCAAGTATGGGGAAATGAACAATTCAGAGGGAATAATGACAAGGCCCTGGGAGGACCTTCTCCTAAGTTCTGTGTTTGGGCAGCCCCCAGGAGGCTTAAGCTGCTGGAGGAAATGAGAGGGTGGTAGGAGATAAGTTGGGAAGTGAGAGGGGCAGATTGGAAGCCATTGCAGAGCTCTGAGCAGATAAATAACATAGTCATGATCATACTTTTATTTAAAAGATCACTCTGGTTTCTTGGAGGCTAGACTATGAGAAGGCAAGAGTGGGTGCAGAGCAGACTGTTGAATGATTCAAGGCACGAGAGGAGAATGGCTCCAGCTAGATCAGAGCTGTAAAGGAATGAGAGGTGCCACAATTCTTAGAGCTCTAAGCAAGAGCCAAAAGGATTTGCCTAAAGACAGGGAGGAATAAGCAACAAATACAAGATTTTCTGCTTAAATAATTGGTTAAATGGATTTCATATTCTGAGACAAGGAAAGCTATAGGCTCAGCAGGTTTAAATAGAGAAACAGGAGTTTGGTTCAGGGCATGTTAATTTCCAGCTGCCTATAAGGTTTCTAAGAAAGAGAGAAAGCATTGTTAAGTGAGAGGAGACTTGAGGGGAGATGCCTAGGTTAGAAATATAAATCAAGTGGTCTCCAGCATACAGATGGTACACAAAGTCACAGGGCTGAAGGAGGCTACCTAGAGACTGCGTGTAAATCTGGCCTGAGTGAGCAGCACTCCAGCATGGAGGCTATAATTTGATGTTTATGTCTCTGTTAAGCTACAGTGCTTATTGCCAGACTTTTAAAAAAACTTCCCTCTTTTTAACTTTCTAACCTTGAGTCATCTCCTATCCATCTGTAATTCAACAAAAATTTTCTCCAAGAAAACTAAACCGAGACTTTCTATAGCTGAGAAAATCTTTTGGTTGCCTTTGCAAATAAATGAATATTTGGTTGAATTTGTAATAGGACAATTTAAATGAATTTTTTCTCAATGCCATAGCATTCTCCATAGAATAATAGTCTAAGGACAACTACAATTTTGTTTCCATGCATGTAATCTGTACCTCGTGCTTGGATGCTTGCAAGATTTATACATACATGCATACATGCATACATACATGTAAATCACAGGCTGAGTAATGTCCCCCCAAAATACATCCCCTTCCTAATCCCTGGAATTTATAAATGTTGCATTTATTGCATGAAGGAATTTTGCAAAACCGATTAAGTTGAAGATCTGGAGGGGGAGAGATAATGGATAATCCAGGAGGGGACTAAATGCAGTCACATATATCCTTGTAAGAGAGAGGCAGATGGAAAGTTGACACAAAGAAGAGGAGAAGGAGGGCATCTGGGTGGTTCAGTCAGTTAAGCGTCTGCCTTCAGCTCAAGTCATGATCTCAGGGTTCTTGGGATCCAGCCCCGCATCAGGCTGTCTGCTCAGTGGGAAGTCTGTTGCTCGCTCTCGTTCTCTCTCTCTCTCAAGAAAATAAATAAAATATTTTTAAAAAAATAATAAAGAAAGAAAAAAGGAGGAGGCAGTGTTGCCACAGAAGCAGAGACTGGAGTGATTCAGCCACAAACCAAAAAATGCCAGGGGCACCTGGGTGGCTTAGTGGGTTAAAGCCTCTGCCTTTGGCTCAGGTCATGATCTCAAGGTCTTGGGATCGAGCCCCGCGTCAGTCTCTCTGCTCAGCAGGGAGCCTGCTTCCCCCTCTCTTTCTGCCTGCCTCTCTGCCTACTTGTGATCTCTCTCTCTCTCTCTCTGTCAAATAAATAAATAAAATCTTAAAAAAAAAAAAAAAAAAAACGCCAACAGCCACCAGAAGCTAGAAGAGACGAAGAATGAGTTCTTCCCTGGAGCCTACGGAGGGAAGGTGACCCTGCTGTCACCTTGGTTTCGACACAGTCAAACTGATTTCAAATTTTCTATTTCTTGAACTATGAGAGAATACATTTCCATCGTTGAAGCCATCAAATCAGTGTTAAGGGGTTACAGCAGCCATAGGAAACAAATACATATACATAAAATTTCACCACGTTATATCTAAATACTTTTTGTCTAACATAAAACTCCCCTAGGTTTTCAAAGGTATTTTCAATCTGCTAGTTGAAATCTATCTTTATCTGGTGCAAGTTTTCAGACACACGTCCTTGTGATTTGTACTCTGTGCACTCTGGCCTCACCTCCATAGTATGCTATATATGAGTCTAATTACCTAATCTGCCCCACTGTGGACTCACTTTCATTTTTCTTGATTCCTCTCCTCAGAAATAAACTGTGATTCGGGACATTTTCCTTCCAATGTTTGTTCCTTCTCCCAGATTTGTCTTCTATAGCTAATCCATTATTTTTATTACCACCATTATTTTCATTAAGTTTTGTAACTTTTGTTTTGCATCCCATATAGTTTTTATTTCTTCATGATTCATTGTTATAATTTCATAATACAAAAAAAATCCCTTTTGTCTTTTAAAAACAGATTCTTTTATATTCATACATATTCTAAAATTTCGTATTTCTTTACTAACAGAATTTCAAAAGCAGGTTATTTTTGGATATAGGCATTTTTAGATGAATTATTTTTCCATAAGTCTATGCCAACACAGTATTATGTGATATAAATGTTGAGATAAATTTTGGCAGAAATAGGTAGGTATTCCTAGCTTACCCCTTCAGACACAGACAAAGGAAGAAGAGTCAAATTATATTTAATGTAACTTTAACTTACCAGTGTGGAAATCTGACATCTGATAGGTCCTCGGAAATTCTAGAGGAGGGCCCTGCCGCAGAAAGGGTATTTGTCTGGATTCCAGAGAATTTTTTCTCCAAGATAGGTGTGATAGACAGAAAATTGCTTTAGTAATGTCCCATTCCAATTTATTTTTCATTTTACTTGTTTGTTTTATTTGTATTATTTTAGCCTTCCATGGCTTGGGATCCACCAGGATTTTCCTTCAGAGGTCTGTTTATTCTTTGCCTGGTTCAGTTTTTAGTATTTGAAACATGATTAGTTTAAACGATAGAGTCCAAATGCTGCTGACCTAGAATGGTAAAGATTTAAAAAATCCTGAAAATGTAAAGGTTTAGGTTGAAATTCTGCATGCCACCCGTGCAAAATTTCCTATGATGGAAAAAGAAAAGATATATCCTCAAAGACTATAGGGAGATGAGAGTATCAAAACCTCTCATCAGAATCTCAAGGAGGCATATAGCCCAAGAAAAGTTAAGTAACTTGTATATAGTGATCTCAGCTGGTGCTCACAATATTGATATTAATTGTTCTGCTAATAAAAATGAATATCATCACCATCAGATAAGAATATAAAATTAGGGGCGCCTGGGTGGCTCAGTGGGTTAAAGCCTCTGCCTTCGGCTCGGGTCATGGTCTCAGGGTCCTGGGATCGAGCCCCACATTGGGCTCTCTGCTCAGCAAGGAGCCTGTTTCCCCTTCTCTCTCTGCCTCCCTCTCTGTCTACTTGTGATCTCTCTCTCTCTCTGTCAAAAAAATAAATAAAATCTTTAAAAAAATATATAAAATTATTTTTGCTGAATCACAGCACTGCAAATTTCAGTTTGAGTAGCACTTCTACTAAAGATTTTATTTATTTGCAATAGGCTCCATAGGTCTCAGAATATAATGCATAATATGCTTATATGGTCAGTAGCATTTAAAGACTCACATTTATTTTTCACCGAGGTGTCTTTTTCAATTATGAGTCAAGAAGCTTTGTGCTGCTAACCTTGAGTTGGAATAAAGACTCTTGTTGCCCAAACATATTAAATTCATTTAATACTTCTTTTCAATGTTTTAAGATAGCTTTTGTTGATAAAAGCCAAGATGAACATGGGAGGACCATTAAGCCAAGAGATTTTAAATGTCATCATTAAATATCAAAATTTATTTCGAATATGATAATTTTTTCAATCATTAAGGAAATACTGCTCTAATAAAATGTCCTAAGAAAAACTCCTGCCTCACATAAAATTTCTGTAAATTGTTGGTCCCAGAATTGAACTCACTGAAATTAAGAAACTACCACACCATTTACAGAAACATATAAGAATAAGAGGAAGAAGAAAGTGGGAAAATGAACAAAAAACACTAGGGAATAAGAAGATCTCATGGAACAGATGAAAATTGTGATCAAATATATTTCCATTAAATTAAAAAATCTTAATAATGAAACAAAAAATGACATAATCTAAGTTCAAAGCAGAGATACAAGAATCCAGGACAGATGTGTAGACAATAGAGACAGATAGCATGTAAGTTAGTAAAGAACAGGAAAGAAGTAAGAGGAAAAATGCAATCTCAGCTATAAAGCCCATATTAGAAGCATCACAGAAAAGAATTATCTCAGCTGAAAACAAAGAAAACATAATAGGATTGAAAAGTAAGTGAAATAAAATAAAAGTAAATAAGATTAAAAAAAAACAAAACAAATATTGATAGGAAAAGTTTATAAAGGAAATCTAACACAACCAGCTTGCTAAGCTTAAGAGCTGAAATAGAAGAAAAAAGAAAATTAACATAATTCAAGAAGAAGTTTCTTAAACACAACCTTTGTGTGTAAATTGAGAAAGGATATTATTTCTCAGAAGAAGAAAAAGAGCAGTACACATATCCTAGGAATTCCACAAAGCTTTAAAAAAATTATTTCTTATTAGATGGATAAGAACACAACTTAAATGTCCAATAATAAGAAAGTATTAACACTAATTTGGTTTATCCATAAGACGGAATACCATGAAGCAGTCAGAGGGGTAACTTTTTATGTGCAAATATGGAAAAATCTGCAAGGTTTTTTTTTCTTTTTTTTAGGATTTTATTTGTTTATTTGAGAGAGATAGAGAGGGAGCACAAGTAGGAATGAGGGGCAGAGGGAGAGAGAGAAACAGACTCCCTGATGAGCAGGGAGCCAGAGACAGGGCTGAATCCTAGATCCCCGGATCACTACCCAAGCCAAAAGCAGATGCCCGACCGACTGAGCCACCTTGTATCCCTCTAAGATTTTTTTAATTGGAAAAAATTAAGGTGCACAATATTATAGATGAATTATGATTTCTGTTTAAGGCCAATATGCATGGGAGTCTGCTTGAATGTACATTAGGTTATCTCTGGAAACACATCTAGGCAATGTGTGAATTACGGTGAATGCCTCTGAGGAGGGAACTAGCTGGCTGTGATAAAAATGTGGGACTGAGAATTAGTTTTTATGTTCTATCTTTAAATGCCTTTTATACCTTGCAGCATGTGCATATATTATCTACTCAAAGCAAATAATAACATGTATTTTTAAAAAGATAGCCAAACCTGTCATTTAATTATTGTCAGAGAAGAAAATGCAACAATTAAACGCCCATACTGTTGCTTTTGGCAGACATCCTTCAGCAAATATAATGGAAGATGTTAAATAATCCCATCCGACCTGTTAATACCTTCAACTACTTAGAGTGTCATTTTCCTGCAGACTAATCCTGGAGGACCCTTGAAGGCAGTGCTCTTCAAAATTCTACATTTGGGGCCACCTGGGTGGCTCAGTCGTTAAGTGTCTGCCTTAGGCTGAGATAATGATCCCAGGGTCCCAGGACTGAGCACCATGCCGGACTCGTGGCTCTTTGGGAAGCCTGCTTCTCCCTCTTTCACTCCCCTGCTTGTGTTCCCTCTCTGTGTGTGTCTCTCTCTGTCAAATAAATAGAGTCTTTAAAAAAATTCTACATTTGGCAAAAGATTTACTAAAGTTCCTCAATATCTACAAATAACCAGTAACATCTACCTTTAACATTTCCATTCCAGGATGGAAATTCTTCTTTCTGTGGCACAGAACTCTAGAATCTCAACCAAGGTATTGATTATTTACGGGAAAAAAAAGTTAATAAACTTATTAAATAAAAATACAATTTATAGTTTTTAATTTCCATAATGGAATATTTTAATGGACACTTACAGTTTCCTTCAATCAATATCAGAATGTGTCTATATCCTATGCTGTTGGAATAGATAAAATGGTTGAGAGGACCTGTCTGCGCCAGGCAGTTTCCCGTTTCCCTCACAAGACAAAGGAAAAGTAGCACCAACATTTTGGTATTATAACCTCCCCAAGACAGAACTTCTTTGACATTCGTGTAATGTATATACACTCCCTTCCTCCTGTTTTCTGTTTATACGTAATAAAAAAAGGATAGCAAAGGGAAAAAGTCAGAATCCATACACAGACAGGTTCTTTTTCAGACCATCAGGTCTCTTTTTTTTTCTTTTTTTCAGAGAGAGAACAGAGGGAGAGGGAGAGAGAGAATCTTAAGTAGGCTTCACATCCAGCACAGAATCTGATTTTACAACCCTGGATGGTGACCTGAGATTAAATCAAGAGTCTATTCCTTAAGCCACTGAGCCACCCAGCCATACCTCAATCATGTCTGTTTTCTGATCAAGATAAAGCTACTTCTTAGAATTTCCACCATACTGGCTGTAGTTGCTGAACAAAGAAAGCAATACTCTTACACGTAAAATATAAAACCTGGGTAACTTTTATGTGCAAATGTGGAATTCAGCAAAAAAATATGGTTGACATTTTTGTTACACAATTTTCTTGATAAAGAAAACAGTACATTGTTTTACATCCTGTTGCAGTGAGAATGCAATTCTCATTTCCAACCACTCAGAAGGTTTTACATAGAAGAGCACTGATAAGTTACATCTGGAAGATGACTTAGGTTGCATGGTCAAAATGGTCCCCCAGGTTAGTGATACTTAAATCTGAAATGAAAATAGCTGAGAAATATCAGAAAAAGAACATTCTAGGCTAGTGCTAATATGCCACGGCAAAAATAAGCTTATTGTGTTTGATGAAAAATAGTGAGTTTAGAAAAG
Source organism: Nasua narica (assembly GCA_028533885.1). Classification (NCBI taxonomy): domain Eukaryota; kingdom Metazoa; phylum Chordata; class Mammalia; order Carnivora; family Procyonidae; genus Nasua; species Nasua narica. Next base: position 106,606,888 of record CM052799.1, on the reverse strand, counting down.
ATAGCATGAGTCACAGGAGATCGATTTGAACGATGTAAGGTTTCCTAAGAACATTAGGACTTTGCATTTTATTCTTAGATGGAGATCTATTAGGACAGTAATAAGCAGAATGGTGTGATTTGATTTAGATTTTAAAAGATCATTCTGTGTTTGACAAATGGATTCCCAGGAAAGGTAGTCCAGACAGAAGCAGGAAGACCAATATGGAGGCTATTATAATAGTCCAGACAGTAAATGACCGTGGCTTGAAAATGAATAATAATGTTGAAGGTTCAGATAAGAAGATGGAATATGCTTTAAAGTGAAATAAAAACTTTTTAATGTTTTTATATGGGAGGTGAAGGAATAGAAAGACAAGAATGAAGATTTTGACTAGATTCACTCAATGTATTGTGGTGCAGTGAGATAGGGCAGCTGAGATGGGACTGCTCAGGAAATGGAACAAGTTTATTAGAGTGTGTAATTCAAGTGTTCTATTCTGGACATGCTTAAAATTTGCATGGTCTGTACTTAAGTAAACCCCATACTCCATAGGATAAATCACTAGATCATGCCTGATCTAAGATTGTCTGTCCAACCACATCTCTAGTTATTCCTAACATACAGAAATCCCATTTTCCAAAACAAATCTGCTTCTCCATTTCCTTTTGTTTGAACTACCTACACATGTATACTTTCCTAATGAAGTGCCACATATCCTGTAACCCTAAGTATACGTCATATCTTTCTATTACTTTCCTTGATCCACTTCAGGCCCAGCTGCCTCTCCCTCAGTAGTATTACTTCATTTTATTCATACTTTTTAGTGAAAGGTGTCACACTGACATTCTCATCAACTCCACCATGAGTTCCTCAAGGATGAGTCTATCTCCAATTCATATTAAGATTCCTGGAAACCAGCCCAGTGCATAAATTCTCACTAAAGACAAATTTTCATATGCACTCATGCTGAAAAATGGCTCATAAGCACTATTTCCATACTCACCCACATACATATAAATAGTCACTCTACCTAGATATTTCAAGTTTGAAGGTCAAAGGTATGATTGGAACATCAAAGGTTAAACTTAAAAATTAATAGCAAATACATGACTTTTATTAAAGAAAATCTCTTTTTAAGTATTTTTTTTAAGTTTGTTGTAAAAATGTTTTATTTTGGATTGGGAAGAAAATATACTGTCTTCAGGTGTCACAGTTTCTACTCTTTTTTTGGTAGCAAATATTGCATGAAGGAAGACATTATTTCCCTATGAAATTTGTACATTTGTAATTAAATCAAAATTGTTTCTTTGCAAGTTGTAGAGAGGGGTCAAGAATCTGACAGTGATTCAGAGATGAAGAAGCAATGATAGCCATGAGTCTGGCTCAACTATAGGGCCCATTGCCAAGAAGAATGAGAGCCAGCCAAACAAGTCTGTGCTCTCTCTTTGCTTCTCTTTACAACCATGGGGGTCTGCCAAAAATTTGTGAATTGCTGGCCGGCAGGCAAAGCCAATCCAAGCACCTGTGTTACAAAATGCAGCAATTGTGTGATTGTCATTACTGATCCATCTGTGAGACTAGTACTTGCCACATGTCAGTTGACTCACGTAAGGTGGGTTGGAAGAGAAATACCATTAGATAAGGAAGACAGCAAAATTATTATATCGTTTGTTCTTTGTGAATGAAAAAATATAGCAAGTGCTGATGGAAAGTAAGAATTTTATAAATGATTTGAACAGATTAGTAATGGCTATTACATGACAAATGGGAAACCTTTAATTCAAAAAGAAAAAAAATTATATAATTTTAGGAACAAAGCCTTTACTCTCTCTAGTGACTCATTACACACAAATGGAGTACCAGAGTCACTAGTCCAGAATGGTGGTAAAAGAATGATGTCTTACGAAAGACTATAAAAGACCAGGTGAGTTTCATTATCTTAGATTCTTAAATAAGAATATCTCATTTACTAAAACTCAAAAAATGTAGACTTTGTAGCATCAGAACTTGTCCAAATTAATGATAGGACTGCATTATCAATGAAAAAAGTATAAGAAAAATGTCCATAATGTGAAAAGTATTTGTGGGAAAATGTGGAAACTTCTTTTGAGTACAAATGATTTTTACATATTTTACTCTATCAGTATGCTGACAGTATACAAATCAAAAGTAATATACTAATAGAAATGATAGCTTACACTTAACTGAGCTCCTGACATGGACTAGATGAGGTGTACAAATATGTTATATGACTTCTTTTAGAGCTGTTAAGGTTCAAGAAGTAAGGCTCAGAGAAGTTACCTATCATGACCATTCAACAAAATGATCTGTTTAATATTTCTTAAAATGAGTTTTATTCCTTTTATGTTATTTTTGTGGCACTATTCACGGTGGTGCGTATTAGGCTGTACTTGATAAACATCTCCGTCTTTAAGCTATTGAGATAGTACAATCCAATAATATTGTATTATGAAATACATGTACAATATTGTACTAGCTGAGAAAATCAATAGAACATAAAATACCCATGGAATAGGTCAATGAGAAATCTGAAGGATAAAAACAAATATTTGTCATGATAAGGTGCAGGTGGGAAATGATGAATTTGGATTTTAAGAAGCCGGGTTTCTGGCCAGATCTATTAAATGACAAAGATAATACATGCTTCCCATATATTTGCTTTAGTGTCTCCAACTTTTTAAAGGGCATTTATTAAAGCAAATTCTAGAAGAATGTATACCAAATCTCTCTGAGTGGTGAGTACACAGGTAATTTATATTTCCAGATTTTGCTCATATGTATTTCTGAAAGACACAATTATTCATTGTGGAGTTAAAAAAGTGAAAGGAATAATTAAGGTGACCCATTGTAAACAATAAGCTTTCTACACACTGAACTTAGAAACTTCAAAGGTAAGTGAGTTTAAAGCAATGTAAAATACTATCACGGAAATAGTAAGAATAGAGATTCTCCTAGATTCTCAAATGCATAGAAATATTAATTGAGAATGAATTTTTTATATTACGAGGTGTTAATTCACTAAATATTTATTTTTTCCAACATTTCATTAGGAATATTTTAAAAATACAGAGAAGTTGAAAGAATTTCACAGTTAAAATTCATATATACATGATGTCAGGGCTGAAATTAACATTTTACTATATTAGCTTTATCACATATCCATATTCATCTACACACCCTCATGACCATTGATTCATCTATCTTGTTTCTTGATGCATTTCAAAGTTGTAGAATAAGTATATTCCTACAAAAACTTTGATATGTATATCATTAACTAGAGTTCAATATTTGGTTTTAGTGCTTCTTTGTTGTTGTTTTTGAGGTAAAATTGATTTATGATGAAATGCATAAATCCTTAGTGCCCTTTCAATGAAATCTGAAAAGGACATCTAGATGTCAATTTTAAAAGGACATGGACTCATGGTAAGCTCATCTTCTGATTGCTATTTTCTTAATAACTTTCCAAGTTGGTGGATTGAGGGCTTCAAATGGAAATCAAACATTCAGCATTAATGAATTGTATTTTATGAGTACTTTCATGACTGATGAGAGTTTAAGTTGCAAGCAAGAGAAACCAACTCAGGTAAATCTAAATCTTTTATGTCTAAGTAGAGAAGAAATTTATTGAAAATCTATTGCTTTTATGTATTTCAATTAAGAGCACAGAAAAAAGTAGCAGCAGGCGGGAAGAGCCAAGCTTTGAAACTAACGGAAACATGGGTCAAAGTAACAAGTAGGATCATCAAACCTGGCCAGTGCTTTGCCATGGCCCAACACAAAATCCTACTCATGGCAACTCTACATCACACCATGTGCAGTCCCTGGTGAATGTCCCTGTGTAGCCCACGTGGGTTGCATTTTCATGCCTGAGATGTTAGGGAGACTTGAGATGTGAGTATCTAGCACATTTAACTTTTATAGTGTGTGTAGGGAGCTTAGCGTTCCAACAAGAACCACAAAGAAAGCAATTCTTTAAATATATCGAAGAAGCTCATAGGGTTGGTGGCCCCAAAGTTGCAAATATTACTAACATACATAATTTCATTTTTCTCCTCAACAATTCTATAAAGTCTTAACTAGGGCAAGGAAAACATTCTTGTTTTATGGATGAGACTGTTCTTTAGACAACTGATATATTCTTTATTTCTGCCTTATTACTATATTTTCTGGTTTGACTAGTGAATACTGGTGAGACTAGAACAAAGATCTCTTCCTCTGAACACAGTGGAGCCATAGGACCTGCTGTGCTCACACTAGGAGTGGTAACTTACTAACACCAACTGGGCCAAAGAGTTCCTTAGCAAGAAATGTAAGCATTTACTCTCTATTATGGCACCCCTCTTCAAAAGAAGATTATAAATTTGAGAGCTAAAGACAGCCATATTTAGCTATAAGAGAAGGTTGGTCAATATCACGACTGAACAAGGAAACAGCCCAAAGTGAAAACTGAGAGAGAGCCCTAACACTAATCATGTGGTGGTTCCAGTTTCTTTCATAAGGCCTGGCCACAAGAAGCCCTTATGAACTGCGAATTACCCTGATATTCCATCCCACTGATACATTTTCCTTTTCGATAGTCAATTCTCAGCAGGTTTGTTATTTGTAGTAAGAGTTATATTCACTATGTTAATTACAGGCTGACAGTCCTGATCTGAAACCTCCTTTCACTCAGTTGCAGAGATGTACCACAATTAAAAATGAGCCTCAGCATTTTCTAATTCTAATCTTCCATGTTATGAATACTTAATTTATTCTCTCCTTAATGATTAGTGCCATAGAATAATGAGTTTTTCTTAAAACAAGGAATGCCTACTTGTACTTAGAAATAGCTGAAATCGCACTAGTGTGTATTTATGCTAAAGATACAAATGTAGTGATCTGAAGGGGAATGTGCGCCCAAATGTTTATAGCAGCAATGTCCACAATAGCCAAACTATGTAGAAAGAACCTAGATGTCCATCAACAGATGAATGGATAAAGATGTGGTATAAAATGGAATACTATGTAGTCATCAAAAATGAAATCTTGCCATTTGCATGATGTGGATGGAACTAGAGAGTATTATACTAAGTGGAAATAAGTCAATCAGAGAAAGACAATTATCATATGATCTCTCTGATAGGAGGAATTTGAGAGGCAGGGTGGGGGGCCATTGGAGGTAGGGAGGGAAAAAAATGAAACAAGATGGGACCAGGGAGGGAGACAAACCATAAGAGACCCTTAATCTCAGGAAATAAACTAAGGGTTGCTGAGGGGTTGTGGGGGAGGGATAGGGTGGCTGAATGATGGACACTGGGGAGGGTATGTGCTATGGTGAGTGCTGTGAATTGGGTAAGACTGATGATTCACAGACCTGCACCCCTGAAGCAAATAATACATTATATGTTAATAAAAAAAAAAAAAAGAAAGAAATAGCTGAGAGATCAGAAAAGGACCAAAAAGTCTTAAAGCCCCATCTCATCTTCATTTAAATTATTATCCGTTTTATCTTCTCCACCTCATTTCTATAAAACATTAATAAGGCTGTAAGTCTAAGCTCTTATGTCATTGTAACTCTGTGTAGCTTTTGGACTCTACAAGAGATTGACTCCAAATATGGTATTTTCTTGCTACAAGTTATGTGCATATGAGAGGCAATAACTCATCTCTGCAAGGTCTAATTCCATAATAATTTATTCCAAGGCCTTGGCAGCTAATGCTTCACTCACTATTAATAGAAAACTGTGCAAGTGGTGTAGGTGGTACTTTCAGTTTAGTGATGCTGTAGTTAATTTCTTTAATTTATAAAGTATTTATAAATCTCATCTTGCAAAGCTGCTGAAACTGTGTAGGCAGAAGCCAGTTATCTTCTTATCTCACAGCCTCCAAATTGTATCCACTCCTATAGCCTACATAATCATTTATACTCCTCTTACTAAATCTATTGCATGACCCCATCTGTCACTTCGTATCATGTGAAACAGCTGATTATTTGCAAGGCTCATGATTAAGAAATATTTTGTTATTGCAATTACTCTCCAGCAGGTTTTGTTATGGAGAGTCTGCGGGCTTACTGCCCTCCAGACTCCTGGGCTCTTGCTCAGCAATGCCTGCAACACTTTCAGCTTTTACCTTTTTTGAATTCTCCTTGTCCATATCTGGCAAAAACCCTAACCCTGAAGCCTACTTTTTCAGATACTAGGAAAACCTTATCAGCTTTACCATGCATGATATATCTTTTCTCTTCCTTTTACTTTGCTGTGTTATAGTAAAACTTTATTTCCGAAGTTTGAATTTTATGTAAGTTTTCGCTCGTTACACAAATTTTCTTCTTTTCATGTTTTCCCTACATTTACCATGTAAAAACCGTTCTCAGCTTGTGGACCATACAAAACAAGTGGTGAGCCAAATGTAGCCTATGGGGAGTTCTTGTCAACCCCTGCTCGACAACACACAATCAAATCAATCCTATTGAAAATGTTGGATTTGATATCTGTAGTTCATTTTTATTTGTTTGATTGACACTGGTTGATTATCTAAATTGGGCAAAGTATTGCAAAATTGCAAGTCAACAAATAACTCAGGACTCTAATTCTAATAGGGAAAATAATACATATAAATATATAGAAAATGCAATATTAAGTGTGGTGAGTGACATAAGGGCATTATGTAGAATACGAGGCAGTGTTTTGAGGTCTTCTTGAGGTATAATTTAAAAGCAATAAAGTGCACAGATTTAAGTATATAGCTAGAGGAGTTTAACAAATGTGTACTTCTGTAAAACTACCATCCCAATCAAGAAAATAAGTATTTTTATCATCCTGAGAAATACCTCTTGCCCTTTCCAATCAAACCTCCACAAAAAGTAACCATTATTGAGATTTTTCTCAGATTAGATTAGTATTTTATGTTCTAGAAATGTATGTAAATAAGATCATGCAACATGTCCAACAATAATGATGGATTTCTCTAGTTTTCCCTTTTGTTCTGACAGTTAGTACCTCCTATTTTGTTGAGCTCTGTTAGTAGGTACATACAAGTTTAATATCTTAGATCCTCTTGTTAAATTGACCCTACTATCATTATGAATATTTCTTATTCCTGGTAATACCCCAAGTCCAGAAGTCTCCCTTATCTGATATTAGTATAATCACACCAGCTGTATTATGCTCTGTGTTCACATGGTGTATCTTTTCTTTTGTGTTTTATTTCAACTTTCCTGTGTTTAAAATTAATCTCTTGGAAACTGCATATAAATGAGTCTTGCTTATTTATCTAGTTTGGTAATCTCTGACTCTTCATTGGAACATTAAGTCCACATATATTTAACATAATTATTGATATATTTGTGTTCTGGCTATTTGTCTTCTATTTTTCATCATGTGTTCTTTGTCCCATTGTTCCTACTGACTTTTTTTAATTTTCTTTTTATTTTTTAGAAAAACTTTGTTACTTTTCATTTTGAAAGGTCAGTTCAATGTCATTTGCAAAATTCAACAAGGAAAAGAGCCACTAAATGCCATGTCCTGGGAATCCCTGAGATATGCCCATCCTGTGGGCCGTAAATGGGAGTGTTTGTGGGGGCAGACTCCACAAGCCAATATTTCTTCTTGCTTTCCTGCAACACAATCCTGAGAGAGATAAGCTTGAGTGGCCTGAAGGTTTGGAAGGAACCAGGTTTATCTGTGATGAAAGCACCTGGTTAAGGGTGGGGTGTCCTGGATGAGAGCATGGGGCTCCCCTGGACTGGGCATGCAGATAGGTGAGGCCCCAGCAGAAGCCACCTGTGGATTGAACTAGCCCCAGCACCAATCTGTGGAAGGTTTGTGGGTCCCAACATTTCCATCTCCTGAAAAGTGACCCGTGAACCCTTTAGTGGGAAAACTCTCTTTAACTGTATTCTGGATGAGGGCCTTAAGTTTCCTTCCAGTTTCACAAAGAACTTGCCAAATGTCAAAGTCTTAAGTCAAAGTCTGGGTGAGGGCCTGGGTGGACACCTTTATTAAAAGATTTTTAGAGAAATAAAGTACAACTCTGTTTCTTATTAATTTTCCAGGCTCTTACCTGATCCCTGAGAAACTGAGGTGCATAATGCCTTTGGGAAGCCCTACCAGATCTAATACAAAAAAGGATCTTTCAGTGAAATTCAACATACCAGGTTAGTGTCTCCAAAGGAGACATCCAATTTAGAATTGCATTTAATATTCCATTTAGAATTGCAATGAAATACCCCCTCTTAAAAGTTCAATTTGTGCAATGTAGCTCAGAGAGCAGTTGATTGCCTCACCTAGCTGATCTTGAATATTCAGTTTACACAGAGGTTCCCATCTTTTTATGCTACAAAGCCATTTTCTGGGGGGAAAAAAAACATAATCCTATTCTTTAACCGTATCATTTCCCAGTTTCTCTTGCACTTTCTCAAAGTCCTACCTGCCTAGCATTCCAATTTTCATCTTCTTCCTCCATTTTTGTAAAATGCCATTTAGTAATTTTGTAATTTAGTAATTTTCTGCTGTGGGTTTGGTAGGGTCCAGTTCACCTTAAAAAAGCAAAGCACTGAGCTGGGAGCCTCCAAATCCCCAGTTTCCATCCCCCTGCTCCTTTCTTTTAAAACCACTGTCTTCAGTATTCCATTTTATCTCCTATATGGAATTTTATTATTAATTCTTTCAATTAGTTTCATAGTGCTTATTTTAAGAAGTACAGTATGCTTCCTTAACTTTTTATCTACCTTGAAGTAATATCATACTCCTTCACATATAATGCAAGAATTATTTCCACTCAATTCTCTTCAGGCTGATTCACTTCCCATAGTGGCTGTTACTATGCTCAGTTAGCAAACTATTCTCTTGCATTTTGTTCATCTGACCGTGTCTTTACTTTGCCTTCCTTTTTGAAGGATATATTCATTAGCTGTAAAATTCTAGGTAAATGTGTGTTTTTTAAAGCACTTTTAAGATGTCATTTTATTCCCTTCTGTCCTCCATTATTCCTGCTGATAAATTAGTTGTCCTGTTTATTGAGTCTCCATTGTACATGTTGCTCCTCTTTTTCTTTCTTTCTTTCTTTTCTTTCTTTCTTTCTTTTCTTTCTTCTTTCTTTCTTTCTTTCTTTCTTTCTTTCTTTCTTTCTTTCTTTCTTCTTTCTTTCTTTTTTAGCTGGTTGCTTTCAAGATGTTTCTTTATATCTTAGATTAAGTAGTTGGGCTATGTTGTGATCTGGGGTGGTTTTCACTGTGTTTACCCACCTTGGGGTTTTCTTTCTTCTTGGCTGTGTGAGTTAATGTTTTAAACAGTTTTTTGAGGGCAGCACTAATATTTTTACTCCACTTTCCCCACTCCTTCTAGGATACCAATTACTTGTATTTTGGACTGCCTGTTATTATCCCCTAGGTCATTGTTATTCTGTTTATTTCTTTTTTTCTGTCTGTGTTTCAGATTAATTTGTGGGTCAGATTAGTTTCTATTTGCTGGTCTTCACATATAAAAAACACTCTCTGGAGTGTTCTCTCTGCCGTCAGTCTCATTCAATAATTTTAAGAATTATACCTTTATAGTTCTGAGATTTTGTGTATGTTTTAAAGAGATTTCCTATCTCTCCTGAAATCCCCTATCTCTTCACCATTTTTTTAGTCATTTGCTATAAATTATTTAACATGTTTCTAGTAGTTATCTTGAAATCTTTGTCTGCTAATTCCAACAAATCCACCATGCAAGTATTCTTTTTCCTCACTTGTTTTCCCTTATGATTATGGATCACATTTTCTTGCTTCTTCATATGTCTATTAAGTTTTAATTATGTATGAAACATTATAAATGAAGACTTATAGGGAATCTTGATTTTGTTATCTTCATTGAAAGAGTGTTGAATTTTTCTACATGACCGTTAAATTGTTGGTGGATCTTCTTTATCCTGTGGAAGCATTGTTTTGGTCTTTGTTGGGATGAATCTATATTTCTTTTATTATTCCTGTAATATAGCTCTTTATTTTTGGAAAGACACTTTCTCCTAAAACATTGGCCCATCTGTGTTTCATTAGAACTCCTGAAGTGTTTGCCAATGTCCATATGAGCTGTCAAGGCCCCTTTACAAATTTGACATACCTGCACCAATTCTGTAGCCATTTTTACTTTTCATGTAATGAGAATTTCCAGGCTCATCCTTTTACTTTTCTTGTCCCATATTTAAAATCATCCATTGTTCGAAGGAGTTCTGGTTCATTTTGGTGATTAATCATATTTTAAAACAAAGTTCTAGGTACCAGGTATCCTTATGTCTATTATATATCATTATTTCTGGACACTTTCAGTGAAAAGAGATAGGAAAATTATTATTTCTTTTTTGTAGCTTCAAGGACATTTCCACTTCTGCCCATAATGCACTGCTATGAGAATGACCGTGGGTATATCTATACATACATATATATAACAACAGGTTTCAGACATTAGACAACAGCCAAAGGACTGTCATCCCTGAGAGAAAGGAAACAAATAAACTAACATGATGATTAAAGGAGGTTATTTTCTGAAGGCAGTTTCCGGGCTGCCATCCAGGGAAAGAGAAACCAAAGAAAGCCAGGCAATCTCAGTAAGATGGAGAGCCAGAAGTCAGAGTTAAAGGAGGTGAAAAAGGCTCAACTGTGCTGGGAAGAATACTGGAGAGGAGTCAACAGCTCAGAGAGTTCTCTTCGAATATTTATCTTATTATCCGTCCGTGAGTGAAAAAAGTGAAATTCCATGCCGGTCTAAACAAATCCTTGAGTTGAAAAAAATGCCAAAAGCAGAAATACATTTAAATTTATGGAACCTCAGGGATAGTTTACATATGGGTATCACTTTAGAAGTTGAGCCATATTAGCTGCAGATTTCTTCTTTGAAATCACCCTCATCATGCTTAAGAGCTGCCTCCAAAGGATCAAATTGACAATGAGTAACTGTATGCCACATAAAAATCCTAACCTCTTGAATGAAATAAGACAAAATCCATCACACAACAATGTAAAAGGTACAAGGACCAGGTCCAATACAAACTTAGTAGGTATGCAAAAATATGGCCTATTAGCCAGAAAAATGAATCAAATGAAGGGGATACAGAAATGACAGAAATAAGGGAATTACCACACAAGTGTCTTAAAATAGCTATAATATAGATGCCCCAAGTACCTAAGACTATAACCAATACTATGAATATAATGAGGAATGGACTAGAAAATAGCAATGGGACAAAAACTTGTAAAAAGAAAAAAAAATTAAGACCACAGAACTTTTAGAGGTGTAAAGCAATCGTTCCAACAAACCATACAGTGGATGGTATTAACAGCAAGTTAGATGCTGCAAAAGAAAAGATCAGTGTGCTTGAAGACATGGTAACAAAATGAAGCACAAGGAGCATGTGGTCTGAAAGGGGAAGAAAAAAATATTTGAAGACAGAATGGCCAAGGAATATCCTAATTTGATGAAAACTATGAACCCACAGATAAAAGTTCAACAAGTCCAATCAGAATATAAAAAAAACATACCAATGGACATCACAAGTCAGATCCTGATAATGACTGAAAAAGAAAAAAAATCATCTTAAACCTTCCATATTCAGTATTAATAAAGATTTAGTGAAAACTCTTAAATGTAGATTGATTATGTTGAATCTTTACTAGGTCAGTTGGCTTGCCAGAAAATAACAAAAGGGCCCGAGGTGTAAAACAGGAATTACCAGATCAAAAGATAAGAAGTGAAGTACCAAAAATAAAGAGATGATAACAGACAACTGATAAGGAGTTATTGACCAGTAATTGTACTGCCTAAGGCAGTATCTATTTTGCTCACACTATTATCTACATTAATGAGCTTTTTAATACCTTCATCCTTTACTTGTGGGTACCTAGACCTTAGAGAACTCTGTGTACATCTATAATTTAATGACATACTATTTTTAGCGTCTCCTGGAGATGCAGCAAAATTAATAATGCCACATATATGAAATAAAGAGTCTTGTCACTTTGAATTTGCTGCTTGAGCAACTTTGCTTTTAAAAGTATATAAATTACACAGCGGTATTTAATGAGTTGAGACATTTGTAACGCTATTAACCCTCAAAAATCATTTATTCGAAAAAAAGGGATTTTCTAAATACATTTTATTTTTTTAATTTTTTTATTTTTTTTTAAGATTTTATTTATTTATTTGACAGAGAGAGAGATCACAAGTAAGCAGAGAGGCAGTCAGAGAGAGAGGAGGAAGCAGGCTCCCCGCTGAGCAGAGAGCCCGATGCGGGGCTCAATCCTAGGACCCTGAGATCATGACCTGAGCTGAAGGCAGAGGCTTTAACCCACTGAGCCACCCGGGCACCCTCTAAATACATATCAAATCTTCCTTAGAACAATTGTTTTTTTGAAAAAAATCTTAATACACAGTCCTTTAACTACCTATCCACCTACCTATCTATCAACCATTTATCTTTTTGAGGAAGCTACATCACTTATGAAACCTAATTACTGTGGAATTATGGAAACTATTCAGAATTAACTGAGAAAATAAAAACATTAATGTTTCATTTAGGAGCAATCTAATAATAATTGTGTCACATTTACATTATGTTTTATAGTTTATAAAATGCATTTATACCTATTATCTCATTAGAATTTCACAGCCCTTTGAGAGGAGACAAGAGCCAGTATGACACCCCTTTGAAATATGAGAAGCGTAGCATGCAGAGGAAACAATAGATTTGTTCACTGTCACATGGCTAGCGTTGGACTTGAAGTTACTTGCTTTGGTTGCTGTTCCAGTGCTTTCTCTATTGTAACACGAAAACCTCTTTAGAAACCGATGCAAATTGCGTACCGCCCTTACATTGATTATGTTTCCACTAATCATAAATACAGTGTCATTATTATAACTCTTTAAATTAAGCATACAATTAAATTAACTTAATTAAATGTATCATTTTTCTATGTGGGTATATCTCTTAACGTTGAAGTGTAGTATCAGTAACTAAAACCACAATAGTAATGAACATTGACTTAGTGTGTTAGAGTTCTACCACTGCATAACAAATTAGAAATATAGCAGCTTATGACTACATTCATTTTTACCTGACACTGTTGGTAGGCCAAAAGTCGGGCATGGCATAGGTGGATTTTTTGCTCAGTATATCACGAGGCTGAAATTAGAGTGTCAGCAGGTCTGCAATTCAATCTAGGGCTTCCGGTCCTTTTCCAAGATGACTAGTTATTGGCAGAATTCATTTCCTTATGCTTTCCACATGGTTTCCTCCATATTCAAGCCAGCAACAGCAGATGGAGGCCTTCTATGCTTCAAATCTCCCTGATTTATCTTTTATCTGCATCCCTCTGACTTCCTCTTCTGCTTTGAAAAGCTCATGTGATTGTACTGTGTCTACCTAGATAATCCAAGACCTTCTTCTTATCTTAAAGTCAACTGATTAGCAACCTTTATTACATCTGCAAAGTTTCTTTTGCCATGTAATATAACATAGTGTTGGTATGACTGTAGGAGTGAAGGCGATGGGCACGAAATTCTGCTATTATAGATAGAGATTTTTTTGATAAGAAAGATATCTAATAAATTTTTGTCTAGGAATAAAGTTTTATCTACCTAAAATTAAACTTTAAATGTTAAAAAGCAAACTGAGATTAAAATCCATTCAAAAAGTATTCATTAGGTGCATAGTAACAGACAGCATATGCTATAGATCAGTACTACTAGAATCAAGACAAAACTATCTTATCTTTTTGTCCCTGGTGTATTGTATATTATCTGACAAAAAATATGCTGGGCATATATTTCATAAATAATCATAGGATAAAAATATTATCATCTCTGACCTCAGATAACTAACAGTATATAAAGAATAATTGGCATGCAAATTCTAGTAAAAGGGAAAAACCAGTATCTCAGTAGCTAGAGACCTTATTGTATAAGGGATAAAAGGCAGATTAAGCCTGGAAAACAAGAATCAGATCTTTCAAAGAAGAGTTTGAAAAACTTACTTTAAAAAGTGATTCATAAACATGTACCCTGGGGCAAATAATACATTATATGTTAACAAAACAATTATTAATTAAAAAAAAAGAAAAGTGACCATGATAAAATAGTTGAAAGACTTTTTTTATATAGTTTTTTGCTCTTTCGTGTAAGTTGATAACAATGTTTTGTCTCTGCTAAGCCATACTGCAATAGAGGATCAGAGGAATAAGAAGCTATCATTAACATGTGTGTCCTGCTACATACATTATAGATATTGATAAATAAATGAAGTAATGTACTTTCCATTTGTCTGTTTCCATTTGTCTGTTAATTATATAATGTAAAGCATCATCTGTTTGATCTATATATAACACAAATCTCATGATTCATTATCAGGTTCATGAGCAAATACATGTTTTCTCTGTGACCCCTGATTAGACACCAAGAGTGTTCTCTAATATTCCAAATCGAGGAAGTCATCATAATCAAACATATTTCATAATTAGATACATCTGTCCACTTCTTTCTATTGTTCAAAATCTCCAGTGTCATCCTTCTGTGCTTAATGTCAACCTACCTCCTCAACAAGCCCAGAAGACTTGACCTTTCCCAACTTCTGCTTACTTTCCTAAACTTTTTTTCATATCAGTTATCTACCTTTATTGTCTTTGCTACATGGACACTGTTCTTATTTAAAGTACACTATAGTACTTCTGCTCCCCTCAGAGCCTTTTAACATTTATTCTTCCCCACATTCAACCTAATTAGCTCATAATTATGTCAATTGTAAATCAATGGTTTCCTTTTTTTTTTTTCCTTAGTTATGGTTAGGTATATGTGGGTTTTTTAAATAAAATATTTAAAATATTTTTCTTTCATTTTTCTACATTGTAAATACATTTTAACTAGCATCAGATGTTATTATTTTAAAAGTTTGATAAAATTCTCATTCTTTGGTTCCGGGGATTTAGGAAAGAAGAATGGCAGTATTCTTTATAATTCATTTAATAATTACTTCTGTTTTCTATGTTCCTGCCTTCTGGAAATTGGATATTGGACATCCTGGCTCAATGCTTTAATTTTTCTAACTTTCAACTTTCCCTCTCTTTTTTGTCACTGTTCTACTTTCCAGAAACTGCTCAAATTATTTTCCCTATGTAACATTGAATTTTATATTTCTCCATAATATTTTAACTCCTAAGATCTCTTTCTTGTTCTTTAAATGTTGTTTTTTATTGTAACTTATTGTAATATTATGATCTTTGTTTTCATATGCAATATATTTGTTCTTTTTGAGAATATAAACTATGATTTTTGAAAAAAAAATAACGCCCTCTCATTCTCTCTCTCTCTCTCATCTCTATCTTTCATATTGGAGCATTTTCTTCATGTATATTTTGAGGTTTTGGAGTGAGTGAAAGTCAGTGCAAAATTTAATTTTCTATGTCTAATGACCATGTCTACTAAAACCTAAAGCAGCTAATATCTCTTAATTTTGCAGTTATGTTTTTATCAGAGCCATTTTTACAGTGGCTTCTAATCCTGGAGAGAAATGACATTTACAGTGTAATTCCCTAAATTGTATGTCTGAGCCTTAAATTTTATGTAAAGAAAATGTACTCCACAGGTGATCAGTTTTATTATCTTCATTAGTAAAGTAACCAGCAAAGTGATATTAAATCAAAGCTCATGAGGATCCTCATGTGACCTCTACTGAAGTATAATGAATAAATGGCCCCAAATCTTCACCCTTGTATAGAGGATGTGCTGAATGACTGGTTTGTGCAAACACACCCTGAACGTCCCAGTTAATCACTATCTTGAGAATATACAGATCCCGTCTTCCCTCTATGTTCCCATTAAACAAGATATGTAGAGAAACATGTTGTTCAGTGTTCAAGGTCAAGGACTTTGGGGGTCGCCAACCCAGAGCATCTCCTTTGTAATGACTAATGTCCAGATGACAGGCCTTGATCTCATTGAAACATCTGTCATGCAAGGAGGGAAAAGGCTACAGAGAGTTACTAGGCCAGATACTACACTATAAAGGCTTACTGCAGATAGACCACAGCAGAGGATGCTTTGTCCAGTCTGCCACTCTTGGACTGACTGTATAGAAGTTCTTCCCATAAACCTAAATCTTCATTGCTATCTCCAGGTCATTTCTTCCGTCTCACTGGTCCACCAGCCACCCTTGGTTTAGAGTTTGCAGAAGTGCACTAGCACCTTCCCATGACCACATAATGAGTGTAGTATCATTTTCTCCCGTGCTGATTTCAGGCTTGGACATGGGATTGGTCTGGCTAATAGGATCCAGATGAAAGTAGCAGTGAGCCAGTTCTGAGTTTAGACATTAAGAAACTGTATGTTTTCTTGAGAAGAGATTCCCTAATTATCTACTAATTATCCCTAATTAGTAAGAGCTCTCCAGAGAAACAGAACCAATAGGATGGATATACACACATATGTATATATAGGCTTATATGATTCTGAAGGCTGAGAAATCCCGAGATCTGCAATCATCAAACCTGCAGCCTCAAGACTCAAGAAGACCCAATGTTTCAGTTAGAATCCAAAGACAGGAAAAAACCCAAGTCCCAGCTCAAGGCAGTCAAGGAGAGGAGTTCCTTCTGACCTACCAGGGAACTTTTTGTTCAGACTTCCAGCTGATTGGATAAAAACCACTCACTTTAGGGAAGACAGTCTATTTTACTCAGTCAATTCAAACATTAATCTTACCTGAAAACATCCTTACAGACACCCAGAATAATATTGACCAAATATTTGGGTACTTTGTGGCCCAGTCAAGCTTACCTAAAATTAACCAGTACACCTGGTAGTTATTCTCTCTATAACCTAGTCCTCAAGATGAATTCGCCCAACATAGAGCTGTGTTGGTTAAAACAGGCCCACAGTTTTAAGCAAAGCATAATCTATATCAACAAACTCTGAGAATCCACAAAGGCATAAGAATAAGTAATTTTAATGTTAAGCCATTGAGTTTGGGATAGTTGGATGGATAGCAATAATTAACCTACATCTCTAGAATTTCCTTGTTAGATAATTGGATGGCCAAACATATTTATGAGAATATACATTCTCATAAATTATGAGAATGTATATTCTCATAAATATGTTTATGAGAATATAAATTTATATTCTCATATATATTAGGATGACTTTGTATCATTCTAATATACTCATTTGAAGATTGTCATCCCAACATTCTCATTTGAAGATTAATAATTATATCCATATACACTTTATTTTGTATCATTACCACATTTTCTGTATTCGAAACAAATGGCATGGTTTTAGGTAGGAAACTAATATAAACATAAATGTCAGTGTCTATCCCACAGGTGGTTGAAAGCTGTGTTTTAAAATGAATAACCAAAATAAATTATTGAAGCAATACCAAAGCAATTTTATCTTTTTATTTTGAGTGGGGCATGTCTTTGTGAGCATTTATTCTCTGTACTTGGTTTTCTGACAGAGGTTCCCCTATAATTTATGTTAAACTAACCAATTTTCTGTTCCTATACTTGTCATCACGTAATGCCTTTCCGATAAGTGTGTTATGACAACCACTTTCTAGTCTTTAGGAATCTGATCCGTCACTAGTGCACTTCTAAAAATATCATTGGCAACTTCCCTAATTTCTGCTGCATTTACTATGGAGTCTATGGATGTGTATGCCATGTATTTCCAACACAGGGCATTTTATTTTCCTAAAGAACATTTGATGATACCTGAATCCTACTAGAAGATAATTTGTAAAATAAAATAAATTTTCTCTTATCTAAATTATTTCCAGCCTCCACTACAGATAGCTCAAATTCTTCTTGAGATAAAGACAAATCTAGTAACAATGAAATCATATGTGAAACCAGAGACACACTTGGATTTGAATGCTGGGCCCACAATTTAGTAGCCACAGAACATCAAATATACGCCTTTTGTCTCCAGCCATGGTTTCCTCAGTTTACTGCCTAGCTTACAAATATTACAATGATTATATAAGATTATACATGAAGCTGGTAATTTCTTTTTTTTTTTTTTTGCCCTCCTCAATACTCACCACCAGGCTCGCCCAATCCCCGACCCCCTTCCCTCCAAAACCTTCAGTATGTTACTCAGAGTCCACAGTCTCTCATGGTTCATCTCCCCCTCCAATTTCCCCCATTCACCCTTCCTTTCCTTCTCACAATGTCCTCCATGTTTTTCTTTATACTCCACACATAAGCTAGACCATAAGATAATTAATTCTCTCTGCTTGACTTATTTCACTCCACATAATCTCTTCCAGTCCTGTCCATGTTGATACAAAAGTTGGGTATTCATCCTTCCTGATGGAGGCATAATATTCCATTATATATATGTACCATATCTTCTTTATCCATCCATCTGTTGAAGGGCATCTTGGTTCTTTCCAGTTTGGTGATTGTGGCCATTGCTGCTATGAACATTGGGGTACAATGAGGTACAAACTGGTAATTTAGAAGTGGTAAGTAGTTCAGCAGTGGTTATTTCTTTTATTTACAGAGGATTGTGTTTATATGAGGAGAGGCTATTTAATTCCAGTTTAATTGTGATCTCGCTTTTAAAAGAAATTTTTGATATTGAAAATGTCAAGTGGCATCAAATTTGTAATAATATTTGTAATTAAAATAAGAAGAAGAAAGTAGCAGAGTCATGAGACAATAATGCATATATGTGGAAATATACAAAAGAAATGCTTCTAACAGGTAAACAATAATTTTGTTATTTGTAGTTATTAGAATTCTAGTCCAACTGAGAAATTGCTACTAATATGTTGACAAGTCAGTATTACTATTTTCTTATCTCTCAGAAAGATTTACAAAAAAAAATGTATTACAATTTGTTGTATTATTTTCTTCTTCTAAGTGCTAGGAGTCAGAAGTTTTCTGAATTCAAGATATATCAGAGAGTAAATATGGAGATAAAAAAAGAAATCCATGTATTATATATAATAAAAACAATATCTGTGGGGAATTCATTACTTTTTTTATATTTGCTAACCATTTTACTTATTAATTTAAAACACAAGTTAGCCTGTGAAAGGGCTGTTGTTATTACCCTTCTCTGACAAATAGGAAATACAATTGCTAAGAATTTAAGCTACTTACCTAATGTCACACAACTGGAAAAAGACAGACAATATCAGTAAATAGGTGCAGGTCACTTCCATCTACAGCCAACAATCAAACCTTAACATTACCCTAACGGCAATGTGGAAGTTAAAATCTAGCATTCTACATGTGGACCAAAATTTCCTAATTTTTTTAGCTGTTTCAACAATTCATATTCTCCTTACACTTCCAAATCCATACTGTTGAACTAAAAAGTAGAAAAAGTCCTATGCCTCCATGTTTATCGCTATGTAAATCCAGGGTACCTGAGTACCATTTTGGCTGAAATTTTTCCATCATGTTTTAGTGTAAAAGTCCATTTGGAAGTGGAAAAATAGGCACTTCATATCCCCTATTCCAAGACACTACCAATCTCCTGTTGGCTCAGACTTGAGTGCTCCCACCATCTCATCCCAGGAATCAGAAATGCTTCATAATTCAGAGGAAATCATTTTCATCTTTAAATGAATAGTTTAAGGATAATAATTTGTATATTAATGATAAAACATAATACAATTATATGAAATATATTTTATATACATTAAACATCATATAGATATAGATATAGATATAGATATAGATATAGATATAGATATATTCCTTATCCTCCCCCTGAAAACCTCATTCTCTTTAAGTGGTACTCAACTCAGAATAGTATTAGCATATGTTCACTTTCTCAAAAGAGAAAACTAGAAATCGTTGTTTACACTTCGACATTATCTCATTCTCTACATCCATCGGCAATTCTGGTGATTTTATCTCCTACAGATCTCCAGAACCCATCCTCTTTGCTTGATCTCCACATTCTCCTCCTCAAAACAAGCTACTATAATCTCCTATCTGAGTTATTGCAATGCAATTCTATTAACTTGTCACTCTGCATCCACTCTTGCCCATTTCTACTAAGGCAATCAGTTCACAAAGCAAATATAATCAGGTCAAAATCCTTACTCAAAAAGCTTCAAATTTTTAATGAAAAGATTGACTAAACCCTCATAGTGTTATATTATTTTCAATTCTATGTTCTACCACACTGGTCTTTGCTTAATAGAACCTCATCCTTCACCATTGAGCTTTTACAAGTTCCTTTCGCTGTCTGAGATGCACTTTCCCTTACTCTATGTGTTTATTTGTTATTATTCCTTCATATAACAGTTTAATTTCTTCAGGGAACCCTTCCCTGCTCTCCGATAATGCGTCTTTACCCTCTCATGGCACTGCATGCTTTATCTTCATACATCTTACTCTGTTGTAATTGCAATGTTACATGTTTGTTATTTTATTAACATCTGCCTTATCTAATAAAGAGCTGTAAGTTCCACAAGAATAGAAATAGTGTCATATATTTGAGCCTTGAGAATAGAAAATCCTTAATAAATATTTTCATATTAATGGTTGATTGATATCCAGGTAAAAGGGTCCTTTATTCTGTCCAAAATTAAATTTCTTCTTTCTCCACCTATCCTCTGGAATCTATAATGTATTATATCCTCACCAATTTGCTACTTTGGTTGAAACTTTCTCTTTTAAACTTTCCCTCTACAAGTCACTTTCATTTAACAGTTAATATGCCTAACACTCTTCCATTTAAAAAATAATAATAATAAAAGAATAAAACATTTCCTTTAATCCTAAATGACAAGTAGATATCACTCTACGTCCTTCACTGAGGAGTTGGTCAGTAGGCAATATATGTATATATATATTATGTTTAATGTATATAAAAATATATATCATATATATGGTATTGTGTTTTATAATTAATATATAATATCTGTATCTATAGCAAAGAGTAAAGTGTTATCTATTAGATATCGCTATTTTGTTGACTAGGTAAATAAATTAAAACATGAAGTAAAGTTTGCTAGTAAGGAAAACCATAAAAAGTAAGAATATAGTGAATTTGATTTATTGGGAGGAGTCGGCTTCTTCTGAAACTGAAGATTTATCCAAACACATAAGTAAATAAATAGTATTTACTGTTTATATATATATGGAGGGTATTCATGAATATATTTGACCTCAAAATTACGACCTCTGTATTTCTTTCAAATTATAACCATGTTTGTTGGGGTGGGGTATAATCTGGTTTTCATCAGAATGAATTCAAGTGGATAACATCTAAATGGGGAGATAATTCAGGCTTTAAGGTTCTGGGCTAATATTATGGTGATAAATATGAAATGGAAATGGTTTACAGGTTTTTAAAAAGAAGTCATAGAAAAGTGTTATCATATACTTGTGCGTGTCCAGGGAGAGGAAAGATTTTTAAAAAAATAAATTGGAGGTTTCAGATACAAGATAGAGAATAATGGTATAAAAATGGAGATGTCAAGGAAAGTGTATGTTTTTGGAGGAAAATATAATATTCAGTAGAAAAGTTTGAAATATCAATATAATCATCTCTATTCTTCTTCTTGGCCCTGTAAGATTCCTGAATATTCAGGTTGAAATTTTATAGTTTTCCTTCACATAGGATTTAGAGCAATCATTCTAAAATGCCAATGGTCTTCACTTGGTTTGTGTGACAAACTAAAACTTCTCAGTGTAAACAATGGATCTTGGAACACTGAAAAAATAAAATAAATAAAATAAAATAAAATAATAAAATAGAAATTTAAATCAGTAGGATTTGGGTTAATTACTTCCATGGAAGTTTATAAAGTGTTACTCAAAATAAATCAATAAATCATTTTTTTTTCTTTTTTGGGGGGGGGGAGTAAATACACAAGATCTTTATTAATTAATAAAACAAAAAAGAGGAAAACAGAAGCAACAAAATGAAGACCATACGGCTCATGATACATCAGCCACACGGTCAGAAAACCAATTTCTAAAGAGCGACAGCTGCTGGTGTCATGGAGTTTTATTGCATTCAACAGGGGAAAGGTAGACGGTTGGAATGAGGATCAGCAGGCCCCTGATGGGAAGATATTATAGGGGCTCTAATCTTTAACTGTGGACTCCTCTTGTTACTTCCTTTGGAGCAAAAGATGGAGGGGAGAGAGGAATTCTCCTTTATGGCTATATGACTGTGAGACAAATCAGTCCAGCTAGATACAAAGAATCCTTGCATCCCCACAGGCCAGTCACTAGTGCCCATTTTTGTGTTAAAAAAAAAAAAAAAGTGTGGAAGCCATAAAGGGGATGGAGAGCAACAAGAACGGTCAGCCCCAAAGGCATCAGGGGATGGGGAGGACACTATCTGGGTCATCAGAGTCCTCTACATTCTGAGACTATCACGTGTCATTTCAACTCTCCGGAGTGGGCTGGCTGAGTTATAGCTCTGACTCCTCTCTGGGGGTGGAGAGTGAAGATGACAAGTCCATCTGTCCCTTGGGAGACACAGTAGCAGTAGACGATGAGACAGAAAGGAACAGAATAACAAACTCCAACTGGAAAACCCGTTAGAGAAGGGACTGGGAAGGAAGTCCGCTAGGTGCACCCCTCCAACGAGTAGAGGAGGCCTTAGTTTAAAAAAAAAAAAAAAAACTTCTCAGTATAGAACATGAAAGAGAACTCAGTCTCTTTCATGACTTGAATTTTGTCTACTTTCCCAATTTATCTTTCTTCTCTTCCTAATATGCATTACCTTGTCCTTTAATGTGGCCGAGGTTCCTTATATATGCAAATCTCTGAATTATATTTGCTGTTCTTCCAATATATGTTCATTTCCTATTCTATACCAAATTCCGATTCTCCTTTTAAGATTCAGTCCAGTTTCCACCTCTGATTCAAGAACAGATCCTGGACTACTTTTTCTAAAACCTCCATAATTCACATGAACACATTGATAGAATTTTAAGACCATGAAAAAGAAGCATATTTGTTGTATCAAGTAACTGTTTCTCACATTTTCTTTCTCCTGCTCCTAGAGGAAGATAGTTCACATTTTTTATTTCCTATTCCTAAAGGAGGATATCTGAGACTATATTCCACTTGGGATGGAGGTTGACGATGGTCAATATGGAATTAGTGGTCACCGTTGCTGCAACAGACCCCATAGCACCATATGCTTATTATATCTATTAGTACACAGAATAGTAATCTCGCAGTGATGTTCACATCCTAACTCCTGATACTTGTGAATATGCTACCTCACATGGAAAAAAAGGACTTTGCAGATGTGCTTAAGTGAAGAGATGGAGAGATTATGCTGGATTATCTGGGTGGCCCAATGTTATTTCAAGGGTTCTTATAAGTGAAAGAGGAAGTCAAGAGATTGACAGAGAAAGGGATGTATGTGGAAAGTCAAGTGAGACCAATGCAGTGTGAGAGAGGCTCCATGGCCATTGCTGGCTTTGAAGATTGAAGGGGCAAAAAACCAAGAAATCCAGTCTCTGGAAGCTGGAAGAGATGAGGAAGTGGATTCTGTACTAGAGACTACAACAGTCATACACAGCCTTTCTCAAATCCTGACTTTACCCCACTGAGGCCCATTTCTGACTTCTGAACTTTAAGACTCTAAGATAGTAGATTTGTGTTCTTGTAAGCCACCGCATTTCTGGTGATTTGTTGAAGCAGCAATAGGAAAATAATACATTGGTATAGTACTTGTAACTGTAGAACTCCTTTATAGCACAGAATTATAATTTTCTGTTTATTACACCTCCCACCAGATCTTACCTCTTAGAAGAGAAGGACCTTTCTTTTTTTTTTTAAAGATTTTATTTATTTATTTGACAGAGAAAGAGAGAGATCACAAGTAGGCAGAGAGGCAAGCAGAGAGAGAGAGGGAAGCAGGTTCCCTGCTGAGCAGAGAGCCCGATGTGGGGCTCAATCCCAGGATCCTGAGATCATGACCTGAGCCGAAGACAGAGGCTTTAATCCACTGAGCCACCCAGGCACCCGAGAAGGACCTTTCTTGAATAACCTGAGTAACCTGCACAGTGTTTGACATACAAATGGATTATATGAAAGGAAAAAACTCTCTTCTAACAGTGTAGTACTGGGGAACATCCCCTACGACATAATGGTTAATTTTTATTCTATTACATTTTGTGTAATTTTTGTGACTAATACAAAAGTTGTTGATACTCTTGAAAAAACAGTGAACTAACTTCTCTTGAATTTTTTTTCTCCTTCCAGCTAATAGATGTTCACTGTATTTTTTTTTAAGATTTTATTTATTTGACAGAGAGAGAGAGATCACAAGTAGGAAGAGAGGCAGGCAGAGAGAGAGAAGAAAGCAGCCTCCCTGCTGAGCAGAGAGCCCAATGCGGGGCTCGATCCCAGGACCCTGAGATCATGACCTGAGCCAAAGGCAGAGGCTTTAGCCCACTGAGCCACCCAGGTGCCCCTAGATGTTCATTTTAAACCTAGCCCTGAACATTATCTCACATTCTAGTGGCAATATAAATTAATCATTAAGAAGAATGGAAAAACATTATTGTTCATTTTTTTTCTAAAACAATGGATTTAGGGCCATAGTTTTGTTACTTTTTCTGATTTTTAGAATCCCTCTTAACTGAAAAGGTTATATATTTCTAATGATTAGTTCACTGAAAAAATTTCCAACAGTTAGTTCACTGAAAAAATCTGGCAGGTGGAAAAAAATAAAATGCATTCGTGTTTCAGGCAATGTGCTGTAAGTTAAAACAAAAATACCCAGTTCCTCAGATCATCTGGGTGGCTCAGTGTGTTAAGCGTCTGCCTTCAGCTCAGTGGGCTAAGCATCTGCCTTCAGGTCATGGTTCTGGAGTCTTGAGATTGAGTTGTACCCTCCTCCCTCCTGCCCGTGTTCTGTCTCTCTCTCTTTAATAAATGAATAAAATCTTTAAAAGAGATAATCAGTTGTGGAGCTAGTGTTTTCTTTAGGGCTAGTGTTTTCTCTAGGCCCACTGACTAGAATTTCATGATTTATAGTAACCATATCCATATGCAGTTTGGGAAAATTGAAATAAAATGAGAATCTAATGAAAAGCAATCTGATTAAAAAATCCTCATAATAAAAACTTTAAAATTTTTCACCCCATCTTTTATCATTTTTCATCAATACTTAAATTGATAGCTATGTATTCAGAGACTCACCTTCATCCTTTCTTAAACACTTTTTCAATGTTCCAAGATTCATTGTTTATGCACCACAACCAATGCTCCATGCAATATGTGCCCTCCTTAATACTCACCACCAGGTTCACCCACTCCCCACCCCCCTCCTTTCCTAAACATTTAAAGAAGGTTGTACATAAATGCTTTTCATTTTGTGCTGCTTCATCTGTGTATGTAATATTTCATTAATTATAAAATTATAATAAAAATTTGTCTGACATAGAAATTTTAAGAATAAATGTAGCATGTGGTAAGCATATAACCCAACTGATGGGAGGAGAGGAACACAGACAGGCTCCACTGTTTGGGGCTCTGTCATGATGAACACAGAGAGACAGTTAATCCAATTAGTTAAATGAAGGTTGCTTAATAGAGCTACAATTATATATGCTTTTCCTAATTTTACTCTCTTTTCCATCTGGGAATTTCTTAATTCCAATTTTAAATTTAATTTACATGTCACCTCCTCTGGGCGGGCCTCTGACATTACCAGAGTTAAGAATTTCTCTGTTCTCATAATCACATCAAAAAATGGGCAGAAGACATGAGCAGACACTTCTCCAAATACATAC
This sequence comes from Nasua narica, assembly GCA_028533885.1. Lineage (NCBI taxonomy): Eukaryota > Metazoa > Chordata > Mammalia > Carnivora > Procyonidae > Nasua > Nasua narica. Next base: position 106,581,145 of record CM052799.1, on the reverse strand, counting down.
AAATGGCTAATAGACACATGAAAAAATGTTTATAATCATTAGCCATCAGGGAGATTCAAATCAAAACCATATTGAGATACCACCTTACACCAGTTAGAATGGCCAAAATCAACAAGACAATAAACAACATGTGTTGGAGAGGATTTTGAGGAAGGGGAACGTTCTTACACTGTTGGTGGGAATGCAAGTTGGTGCAGTCACTTTGGAAAACAATGTGGAGTTTCCTGAAGAAATTAAAAGCAGAGCTACCCTATGACCCTGCAATCACACTACTGGGTATTTACTCCAAAGATACAGATGTAGTGAAAAGGCGGGCCACATGTACCCCAATGTTTATAGCAGCAATGGCCACAATAGCCAAACTGCGGAAAGAGCCAAGATGCCTTTCAACAGATGAATGGATAAAGAAGATATGGTCCATATATACAATGGAATATTATGCCTTCATCAGAAAGGATGAATATCCAACTTTTGTATCAACATGGACAGGACTGGAGTAGATTATGCTGAGGAAAATAAGTCAAGCAGAGAGAGTCAATTATATAGTTTTGTTTATGTGTGGAGCATAAGGAAAAACGTGGAGGACATTGGGAGAAAGAAAGGAAGGGTGAATTGGGGGAAATCGGAGGGGGAGATGAACCATGAGAGACTGTGGACTCTGAGCAACAAACTGAGGGTTTTGGAGGGGAGGGGGGTGGGGGGATGGGTGAGGTGGTGGGTATTAAGGAGGACATGTACTGCGTGGAGCACTGGGTGTGGTGCATGAACAGTGAATCTTGAAACACTGAAAAAAATTAAATTAAATTAAAAAAATTTTCTCTGTTCTCTCACATTACTTGTAGTACTTAAACTTCAGGATAGTCAATGCATTATTTGCTCCTCTGTTACCAAAGTCTCTGTGATCTCCAAAGTGCAGAGATTGTATTCTGTCCATCTGGGTATCCCACTGACTGGCATAAGACTGCTGCTATAGGAAGGGATAATTAATGATTTTTTTGTAGTTACTGAATGATGTTTCACATATTCATGTATGCTAGATAAAGACTGAGTCATGTTTCAAGAAATAAAAATGTTAAAACGAAGTAAACATAAAGGAAAGGCGATTGGGTATTTCAGTGAATAATGGACATTTGAGTGAAAATTGTATGCTAAGAAAAGATTTAAAGGAAAAAACTTTGAAGGAAAGAAGGACTGAATGCTAAGCTTTCATTTATGCCCACGTTGGTGGGTGATATATAGGATCAGTACTTAGGAAGGTCATCATAAAACTGTCCAGACACATGGGAGATAGAAGTAAAACAGAATGAGGCATTGTGTGGCTAAGAAGCTGAATTATTCCTACAATTAACAAGCATCTTTTGACAGTTGACTCCTGCAGGTCTTGATAAGGTTGTGAGATATGTGGACGTAAAGAAGCCTTGATTACAATATATTTAATTTTTAATGAATTAAAATTTTCAGTAAAGAAATAGTGATACTGCTTGAGTCTTTAATTAAAAGGACTGGTAAAATATTCAAGAAAAAGTTCAACTACATCAGCCAATCAAATATGTAAATCAAAAAATGTTCAAATTAACCCCCCAAATAAACATAAACTGTAGATAATATCAGATATAATACTCAAAATGCTTTAGAAGAGGTACAGCATGGATGAACACTGACCAAACAGAAAAGACCCAGGCCAGTTTATCCAGCTGGAGCATATCCACTCTTCAGTAGACCTGGATACAACACAGTCTTCCCAATAGACACCAATTTATTTTCATTTCTTCAAAAATGTTTGGAATAATTTCAGAGTCTATTCTTTGAAGAATTAAATTTTTAGCACTTAGTGCCTTCTTTATTTAGTCCATTATTCTTTTCTTCCCCTAAGCCAGGTGTTTAGTCACCTACTTAGATTTTGTATTTTCAGCAATTTTTTAATAATGCTGACTTTTCAGAGTTTTTCACTGTAATTTAAATTACAATTTTCACCAATATTTCTTTTCAGCATTATAACAGGCTTAGTGATATTAAGAAATATAATTGCTCTTTGGCTGAAAATGCATGGTCCAATAAATATGAAGACAGTTTTATTCTGTGCTGTCAAAAACAACTTTTGAACTATAACTACAAGTATATCATGTTTTTTCCAAAAATTTTTATATAAAGAAGTGCTGTGTATATTCTCTTTTTATCAACAGTGTAATCTATTGATATCTTTCCCATATGACATGCATTGTCTTATTTTTCTATTTGTAAACATGAATTGATTACCCCATCTCTTTTTTTTCCAATTACCTCAAAAAAACAGACAAAATCTTCTGAACCAACTTATGCTAAATGTAAGCTCTTATTAAAATATGTGATTTTGAGTAAAATAATAAGTAATTGAATAAAAAGATGAGAACATGAACTCTACTAAATAAAAATTTTTAAATTCACGCTACCAATCAACCCCACAAAATATTCTATATAGATTTACTAATCCTTCATTCAGTCATTCAAACCATGTTTATTGAGCACTTGTGAGCCAAGTATTGTTGTAGACATTAGTGACAGACAAAGGATAAAGTTCCTACTCTCATGTCATCCATATTCTAGTAAAAGGACACAGTACAAATAAACCAATATACATTCAGATTATAAGAAGTTGATAAATATCATTGGAAAAAAGAACACTGGATAAAGAGGCGATAGGCAGTTTCTAGGACGGCACCCAATGATCCCTGTCTCCTGTTATTCACACCCTTGTGTATCCCCTCCCTGACTATCTAGCTTAGTACACTCCATAAGTCATTACAATAATTGAAAACATACAGTACATTATTACCAACAGCATACAGCAGAAATGATGGTATGTCACTTCCAAGATTAAGTTATAAAAGTCTCCAACTCCTCCTTGGGTATGCCCTCTCTCTAAGATGACTTGCTCTGGAAAAGGTCAGTTGCTATTATGTATATACAATGTAGAGGCTTGCCCACGAGGCAAGAAACTAAAATCTTTGGCCAACAGCTAGTGAAATTAAGTTCACCATCACATGAGTGACATTGAAAGTAGATCTCCTCAGGCATTCAAATTGGCAAAGAAGTCAAACTCTCACTCTTTGGAGATGATATGATACTTTATGTGGAAAACCCAAAAGACTCCATTCCAAGACTGGTAGAACTCATACAGGAATTCAATCAAGTCTCAGGATATAAAATTAATGCACAGAAATCATTTGCATTCCTA